>JARYHS010011408.1:132495934-132839965 GCA_031002005.1 Vandiemenella viatica | reverse complement strand
ATACGGCTTTCCCTGCACGCAACCGACGTTGTGTTTCTAGGCTCCATATTCCACTCATAATTTTTCTAACTGACATTACCAAGTCTTGATGCGTTCTAACTTCTAAAAGAAAGAGTTTATAATCAATCAGAGAGAGGCTTCATAATTTATACAAGGTAAGTTAGAATTGTTACTTGAAATACAAGCGTTTTCTTGCTTTCTGTAGTCTATTAGGAACTTACGTTCTGCTATGTAGATGTATCATAGTGCAGTATAAATTTACGACATTGTGAAGAAACGTTTCCTTAAAAAAAAAATTCCGTAACATCCCGCTGCTATCAATTTCTTTAAAGTTTTTAACGTCGAGAGAACAATCTTCATTACGTATAGACATAGGTTTCGTAGCCATTAATGAGGGATATCGTATAAATTATAACATGGTTGTGGGGGAATTAATCCTTTATTATTATTTAACCAATATAATGCAATGTATCCTGCTCACAGAGCCATTGTGCAGAATTTCATGGTGTTACATACTTTGAGAAGTTTCTTTTGCAACCTGAAGCGATACCATTCTAGGCTACAATTATTCTGACCATAGCGACAGAGGATACATTTGTTATCCTTATTTTTCCATGTCGTATATTTCCATACATCTATTTATCTTCATCTTATATATTCAATCATCCCTCTCGAGAAACATTAAAAAACTGTAAAAAAACGATTGTCTTTAAGGCATGAAAATCTGCAATGAAGTTTTTTGCTTCTGCCAATAGTAATAACAATTAACGAAATTCCGTTCATTCTTCAAACTACAGAAGTCGTTATTTGTTAATCCAGTAGCTACGGTATTTATTATATTTCGGCAAAAACTGCACCGCATAATTATGAACGTACTCCATTTCAGTTTTAAACCTTCTAAGTCACCACATTCCTTCAAATAAACTAAAAATTTAAACACGTGACGCTACTTGATACAAGGTGTATGTTAAAATGGTCACAAACAAATGTCACAAATTTTGGATATACTGTAACCACGTAGTTCATCTGAACAATTCATTGTTAATTTAATTTTTGCTGTTTGCTAATTTTCAAGTTGTAATGTCTTAAGGCTTTCAGATCAAGCAATTTCATCGGTCGGACTTTGAAAATATCCGATGGAGAATACTTTTTATCTATTGTAATAAATAAGAAATAAAGTTTTGCAACAGTTTAAAGAATTTCTTTTTTTATCCGTATACTAGCCGATACCCGCGACATCGTAGGCCTGGAATAAGATTTCTTTGCCAGAATTGATTATAGAAAGTTGTTGGTAACGAAGGATTGGTCCCAAACACCATGTCGGCATAATATGACAGGAAGCTATCACTATCATTCTACCGTCGAACATGTCCCTTGAAAAGAATCAATTTCCAATTTATTTAAAAAGAATAACAAACGAACGTGAGGGGATGTGGGGGGAGGGGGGCGTTAACTAATGGCAGGTTTATTTCAGATTGGTCTTTACTTCTTTCATCAGCATGAGCATCCGATTCTTGAGTTCCAATAACTTTAGCTGCTCGTGCTCTGCTAGAACTGCAACTTAGACCAGTTTACGCCCGCAAGACATGTCAAAAAAGAAGGCAAAATAACTGGTGCCAGAATCATTTAAGCAGACACAAGTAATAGGACAGAGAATATCTACATCTACACTAAATAATATGTTTTTTCTGTAAACGAAATGTAACAAATTATACACTAACATAATGCACAAGAAGCACACCTTGAGCAGCGAAGTAACATTACAGACTAATACACACATCCGTCTCTCTGTCACCATTCGATAACTGCTCAAATTTCGTGACTACAACAGTTAATCATACCGAAAAAAAATATCCTGTTTTTGACACTGCACTCAAATCTGTTACCAATATTTGTTGCATGGAATGAGCTGAATACAACCTTATAACCCACCTTTCCATCCTCTTTCAAACCACACAGGAGACTGCCCTGCATGAGACACGTTTTAGAGCAACTCAGCAACGTTTTTTTCTTCTTTTTTTTAAATCAAGTACGTTCCGTATTGTCCTTATTAGCAGTTAGCGCAAATAGAGTTTGTGAAGCTAAAATTCATTTAGTTACAGTTTTGTAGTTTTGACCATCGCGGATTGCTTTAACACCTTCTTAAATTATAGACAAGAATATTTCAACATTTTCTTCACTCTTCCATGCTACGTGTGCTCACGAAATAGATTTTAAGCGGGAAACCTAAAGAACGTACGTTAGAACAAGTAGACTGAAAATTCAATTACGTTAAAATGTCTTATCAGCAGTATCATATTACTTAATTTAGATAACTTCATATAATATTCGCAAACTGTAAGGCACTGTAATCACTGATTTTTTTTCTTGTATTTTAGTTATTCTATGCTGTTGAATTTCAATATAACAGATGAAAAGTTTTATGTCCTAGAACCTGCTCAAAATTTAATTTTGTGTAAATATGATGTCGTTATAATGTCTATAGATACCATTTTATGTTTAGGAAATGTAAAAAAAAAATGTGCATTCAATAATTGTGAAACATTTTTATCACTCAACCATCGTATTAGTTTGTAAAACGAATAACCAAAAGAAGTATTGGAGCAGTGTCAGCTTTGGATAGTTGCCTGACTATACCACCTACAGTATATAGTATGTGACACTGTCTTAATGGGTTGAATAAGCTACAGGAGGAAATTCATGGAGGAGCGATTCAGGTCGTTCTGATACATACGAGCATGGTAGTACAAACATTTCCAATACTGGGGATGCCAGTTAAATTTCTCAAAACACTGACAATGAGTGATACCTCCATTCATGGCAGTCACTGGGTATGTCGAGCATCATTATTATATTAGAAACGCTGCGTTAAGATAAATGTGTATCATTGGAGTGGAGTAAAGTAAACTATTACATTACGTCTTTTTCATAATGGTTTCCAGATCATTAGAACATAGCGTGTAGTAAACTTAAATTTATTGGGAGTGTGAGGTATTTTTGATCGATTGTCGACATCTTAAATTTCTTGATTTGTTTATTAGAAGAAAGGTTATTTTATTCCAAGGTTGGTTAAGCTGCTTAAAATGCTTATTGAGTAATAAAATGCTGTGGCATCTAAATGAATGCAATGAACAGTTTTTATATCTGTTCTGCTGCATATTAAGTATTTTAAATGTTGCTGCCCCTATTCCATTTGAGGGTAGATTTCGTGTGTGTGTCTTGTGTTGTACTTGTTTATCTAAATACTAACTGCCAAGCAAGTTGATACAATATACACAGACGGAAAAAAAAATCCCACACCAAGAAAAATATATTGTAGAGTAATGAAATTTGGACAATGCATTTGTCAAGTTAACATGTTTAATTGATTAAATTTTCAAGATCACAGGTTAATTTAAGCTCAAGAAAATGCATTTCAAATGTGAAATACTGTTAAATTAATAGCCGGTGTAACCTCCAGAATTTTGAATGCAGCCTGCAAACGTGAATGCATTGTGTCATACAGGTTTCGAATGTCACTTTGTGGTATGGAGTTCCATGCTTGTTGTACTTGTGCTGTCAATACTGGGACGGTCAGTGCTGGCTGTGGATGATGCTGGAGTTGTCGTCCAATGATATCCCATACGTGTTCAATTGGAGACAGATCTGGTGATCTCGCAGGCCAAGGTAACATGTCGACACTCTGTAGAGCACGTTGCGAGACAACAGCGGTATGAGGGCGAGCGTTATCCTGTTGAAAAACTCCCCCTTGAATGCTGTTCATGAATGGCAGCACTACAGAAATTCGAGCTGCAGTTGGTACCACAGTGACACAACGAACTGTTAGAAATCGGTTACTTCAAGGACAGCTCCGAGCCAGGCGCCCTGTAGCGTGCATTCCACTGACTACAAGCCATCGCCGTTTGCGACTCCAGTGGTGTCAAGCCAGAGCTCATTGGAGGACGGAGTGGAGATCTGTTGTGTTTTCTGATGAAAGCAGGTTCTGCCTTGGTGCCAGTGATGGCCGAGTGTTGGTCAGAAGGAGGCCAGGGGAACGCCTGCAACCAAACTGTCTGCGGCCTAGACACACTGGACCTACACCTGGAGTCATGGTCTGGGGAGCAATTTCCTATGACAGCAGGAGCACTCTTGTGGTTATACCAAACACACTGACTGCAAATTTGTACGTCAGTCTGGTAATTCAACCTGTAGTGCTGCCATTCATGAACAGCATTCAAGGGGGAGTTTTTCAACAGGATAACGCTCGCCCTCATACCGCTGTTGTCTCGCAACGTGCTCTACAGAGTGTCGACATGTTACCTTGGCCTGCGAGATCACCAGATCTGTCTCCAATTGAACACGTATGGGATATCATTGGACGACAACTCCAGCATCATCCACAGCCAGCACTGACCGTCCCAGTATTGACAGCACAAGTACAACAAGCATGGAACTCCATACCACAAAGTGACATTCGAAACCTGTATGACACAATGCATTCACGTTTGCAGGCTTGCATTCAAAATTCTGGAGGTTACACCGGCTATTAATTTAACAGTATTTCACATTTGAAATGCATTTTCTTGAGCTTAAATTAACCTGTGATCTTGAAAATTTAATCAATTAAACATGTTAACTTGACAAATGCATTGTCCAAATTTCATTACTCTACAATAATTTTTTCTTGGTGTTGGGATTTTTTTTCCGTCTGTGTATATATATATATATATATATATATATATATATATATATATATATGTGACCGTACAGATAAATGTATTATTCACCGAAAAAAATGTTCTCAACGAATGCATTGCTTGTATAATATTCGCATATTTAGATGTCATCAACTTCAGAAAATAGTTTGTTTCTGTTGCCAGATTTGTTAATAAAATATTTCATTATGGTTTGCAAGAATTGAAATGAGAGCCAACGTAATTCTTGGAAATATCTGTAACCAGCTATAAACAAAATATAGACAGACCGATTAAATTAGCTTGTGTATGGTAAGCACATTTCAGGAATCCACAACTCGCTTAACACATTCTATATCAAACAGATGTGAACCATCTTCTAAAAGGAGGAAGGTTATTGCAGGGAATTAAGGAATGTGAATTCCGCTATCATCGGATTTTTTTTCTTTCTCTTTCGCTTTTGAAATAATTCTTGGAGACCTTCGACTGGAGAATAGTAGTAGAGTTGGAACGCCAGCGGAAAAATACCTTATAACGCATTTCCAAGTGTTTGGGAAACATTGAATCTGCTTTTGCATCCTGAAGTGGCCACAACGTAACAAGAAATGTATGACAATAAAAGAGGCCGCTGCGTCAGAATCTGTACTTAAATCTGCATAATGTGGCAACACGATTCCCTGTTCGTCACTGGTGAAGACAGCAAAGTGTTTCAGAAAATAATTGGAGAAATATATCATCAATCACGTTCTAAATAGCAACGAATTCTTTCTCCCAAATCATGTTACACAGCCTTGTTCAGCTACTGCAGTAGTATTAAAGAATAACAAACGATGGGCTTATTGTAGCTTTTTCTATGAATTTACCGGTGTGGAAGTACAGCGAAGATTATTTCTAATTGCTCTGGCGTTTTACAACCATTGATATTCCACGTCGTACTCTTTACCAAGTGCTGTATGTCATAACAACGGTAATTTCAGGTCCCCAGGACACCATATTTTAATACATTCAACGATGTGGAAAAGACTGTTGGTAAAACGCACATCAAATTTTAAAAATATAGTATTAATACAACCCAAGTTTCCATGTTGCACCAATTATACGTTGGACATAGCCAACTGACATGATGTTAAGCAGTGCTTTGGTCAAGCTGTGCGGGTGGGCTCCAACATGCTTGCAGTTGAATTTTTTCTTTATATCTGTTTCACTTATTGCAGTATACGTGCCATTTATCTGTGAAACCTGAAGTATCAACATAAATTACAGGCAAGTTAAAACATAGAGGAATTAAATGTTATACCCAACGTTTACATATAGTATACGGTGGTGTAAACGATCACTTTTTCAATACATAACTGCTTATACATGCCCTTCGACTGTAGTTTACAGAAAAAAATAATGAATACCCTAGTTGCATGTCATTGGCAGTTTTTGTACCAGAACTATTCTTCTTTTTGTCAGCTGCTAAATCGTCATATTTCTCCATTTACTGAGCAAGGCACATCATTTCAATATACCAATATTGCTTATACCTCGTACACTGATGTTTATAAAAATTACAACATCCAGAAGTGAATAGTCTGAACCATTCAAACATCGGAGGATATGTAGAACAGTAGAACCATACTAAAATAATTGTTTAAAAAACATAAAAACCGCCTTAAAAAAAGGGGCACTAAAATTTTAAAATAACTTTATACCTTGCTTAGGAGAAACTAAATCTAAATGGACAATATTTTACATTACTATTATTGAAATTTATACATTAATTGGTTATTTTTTGAGTCGGTGTCAGCTGTCAGATCGCGCAGATCGAATTACTGAACTTTATTTGGTGTTCGAAGCGAACCGAGAGTACGAACAAAAATTCCAAATATTTTACAGCATGTCGTGAGGAAGATAGTTTTACTGCGGGAGATAGCTTAGGGAAAAATTAACGGTATGTTATCTGTGGCTCGGCCTCATTGGTCATCCAGGCATATCACTGGCGCTATAGTGTCAGTCGTTAGGCTGCATCATGCAGTAAACACTTTACAGTTAGTATAATATCGGTGTATCATCTATATGTTTCAGTTTTGTTGAAAAATGTTTCCAGAATTAGTTGTAGGTAAGTAGTAACATGATTTTTAAATATTTGTTATTTATTATTGTTTTTCTTGTTTTGGCTGGCACCGACTTCAAAAATAACAAATTAACGTAAAAATTTCAATAACAGTAATGTAAAATATTGTCCATTTAGATTTAGTTTCTTCTAAGCAAGGTATAAAGTTATTTTAAAATTTTTAGTGCCCTTTTTTGAAGGCAGTTTTTATGTTTTTTAAACAATTATTTCATTTTTAAATTTCAGTGGTATTATTATTAATTTGTATTTAAATATGCCACAGAAGTTCTCATTTTGCGAACCTGGTAGCTCAGTGGATAAAGCGAATGCTTTCAAAAAAAAATCTATCTTTATATACCCTAACAATTTTCAGAATGGGCTGAATTGGATGCTGTGTTAAGTAATGTCATTTTACATTTTGATCGAGGCTGTGTTTCGATCTAATCATAACATCTGTTAACTCTGCTGTTCAATAATCGAAACATGTAACATCTGGACATTAATATATACCGCATATACAAATCTGCCTCTGGAATATATCTGTTCGTTCCGGCATCATTCACAAAATATAGATATTTGAAGGGTTTTCATAACGTAAAGCTCGGCGTCAAAGTTGAAATCTGAAGTACTTGTTGAGACACTAGGACACATACAATTTATAAATATTCTGCAATGACTTAAAAATATCTTAACTGATTTTGACGGTACTTAAAATTGTGGATTTTCTAAAGAACATTGGAAATTATAAACGATGGGGTAAGGAGAAGAGGGATTGGGCTTTTGTATACCAGATGTAGACTGTCTTTTCTGATTGATTTAAAGTATATGTTTGTAAATTTCTATTGATATTATATAAAAACTCTTCGTATGTATAAAAAATAATTAAGGGGTGTGGATGTGAAGAGTAGTTTGGTTTTTGTTAAGGTAGTGTGGACAGCATTTTTCTCTTTGTTTAAAAGTATACATGTGCAAAGTTCCATCGAAACTAGATAAAAACTGTAGCTTTGTGTAAAGAACATTTACAAAAATTAAATTGGGTATGGGTGTGAGCGGTTGGGTTTTGTAAACAGAATGTTTCTCTTTGTTCTGAAGTATACATTTACAGTGTTCCATCGAAATCTGATAAAAACGGTATGTATCTATAAAGAACATTGGAAATTAGGAGGGGTTGGGTAGAAGGGAAGAGGGTTTGGGCTTCTGCAACCTAATTTAAACACAATTGTTCTGTATTTTATAAAGCATACGTGTGCAAATTTTCTTCAGTATCAGATAGAAACTGTGCTTTGTGTAGATTAAAGGGGTGGAAAGGGGAAGAGAGGTTTGGCTTCTCTAAACCAAATGCAGACAGTATTTTTCTGTTTGTTTTGAAGTATACATGTGCATACTTCCTTCAAAATCAGATAGAAACGGTAACTTTACATAATGAACATTGACAGTAATTAAGGGGTAGAAAGGGTAATAGGGTTTGTGTTTTTGTCAAAGTAAAGTGAGTAAAATGTTTCTTTTTCTATTTGCTTTAAAATATACATCTGCGAAGTACCACCGAAATCGGATTAATTGTGGGGTTGTACAAAAATTAAGGGATGTAAAAGGGGTAGTTTTTTATTTTTTGGTCAGAAATCTTCTCCATAAAAAATACATTATGTGACAACTTTCATAAAGATCTGTCAAATGGTGTCAACTGCAGCTTTTCAAAAACAAAATTAACAAAAGTCAAGTGGCGGAAATGGGGGAACCAAAAGCTGACATTATTTTTCTCTTTGTTTTTCAGTAAAAGTTTGCTAAGTTCTATCTAAACTGGATAAAAACTGTGGGTTTGTATAAAAATTAAACGTTTAATGGGGAGTGGAGGTGGTTTTTATATTTTGGGGTCTGAAACCTTCCTCGTGAAAAAATACACATAAGCGCCAATTTTTATGGTAATAGGTCAAATGGTGGCGACTGCAGCTTTTTATCAAAAAAAAAAAAAAAGTTGACAAATATTAAGGGTTGGTAGGAGGGAGAGGGGTTGACCTTTGGCAGACCAAATGTTGACAAGATTTTTCTGTTTGTTTGAAAGTATACATTGACAATGTTCAATCAAAATCAGATATGAAATATAGGTTTCTATAAAATTAAGGGGTGTAAAGCAGGATGGGGTCGCTTTTTTTGGTCAGAAACCTTCTCCATGAAATATTACATGTATATGACAACTTTAATGGAGATCAGTTAAATGATGTCGACTTTAGTTTTTGTATAAAAACATTGACAAAAATTAAGGGGTGGATAGGGTGAGAGGGTTCAGTTTTTTCAAACCAAATGTTGACAGCATTTTTCTCTTTATTTTTGCCTATACATGTCCAAAGTTCCATTGAAATCATATAAAAAATGTGGGTTTGTATAAAAATTAAAGGATGTAAAGGGAGAAGGGGTGTTTTTTTTTAGTTTTTTTTGGGTCAGAAACTTTTTCCATGAAAATTACATGTATATGTCAACTATAACGGAGATCAGTTAAATGGTGTTGACTTTAGCTTTGTATAAAGAACATTGTCAAAAATTAAGTGGTGGATAGGGGGAGAAGGGTACGGTTTTTTTCAAACCAAAAGTTGACAGTATTTTTCTCTTTATTTTTTACTATACATTTCCAAAGTTCCATCAAAATTGGATAAAAAGTGTTGGTCTGTATACAAGTTAAGGGTTTAAAGGGGTAGAAGGGGTGGTTTCTCAATCAAATTCATATGCGACCACTTTGGAGGTATATTCTATGCACTATAAAATTTCATTTAAATCGGTTCAAAATTGGCGAAGATATATATATATATATATATATATATATATAAAATTCAGACGAATTGAGAACCTCCTCCTTTTTTAAGTCGGTCAAAAAGTTATTAAGAGTACAGAGAGATGATGTGCGCTGCCCACCTAACCCTCTTTGTGTGATGGAGCAGGTTAGTGCTACGCCACGTTCAGTCGGTGCAGACCGTCGAATGAAGTGGGATACTTCTTCGCAGTGAGTTTGTACATGACAGAATGATTGTTCTCTGGCAAACAGGATTGTCGTGCCGAATCGTTGCGACTCGTGCATGACACTGCTAATAATGATGCGTGTATGGAATCAGCGGGCAGAGGGGGTCGTACACGGGGACGAGAGGGAACTGGACCACACCATGTGACCACAGCACGGGACGACTTCCGTTTTGTCTGCATGTCCATGACCAACCAACATCTTCATTCACAGTGTTGGCTCGACGTTGGAGGACTGCAGCTGGTGTGGACACGTCTGCGTAGTCGGTTTTGACGCTGTTTTCTGTGACTGGAGTGGTGAAACACATGCCAATGCGTCGACATCAATCGACCAGAACCACCATCTCCTCAGACTGCAATGTGCAGTTTAACGACGTCACTGGCTTGCTGAATGACAGAATTAGTGTTTCCCGACGATTTGCGCATTGATGGCCTCGTATGTGTTGCACGGTCTCACACTAGAATCGACTGCTTCCGACTGCCGACTACGAACCACTAACGGACCACTTTTAACTGTCACATTGTACCATGATTATTTGCGTCATATGTCTTTTACAGGCGGTTTGTTGTATGAGTTGTTGCCACAAATATTAATTTAGTTATATCGTATTATTTCGCATTATAAACTTTTGAATGATGAATAGGTTATTTTACCTGGTTGAATTTGTAGTTTTGTAGACGAGCGAAGACACAACAATCAAGAAAAACGAAATAGGTTAGCCAGATATCACTGACAAGAGCAGCACGGCGAGTTTCACCATTTAGTGGGCGATTTGAAACAAGATTCACAGAATTCTTTGACTACTTACTCGTTCTACTATATACAGGAAAATACGAAATAGGACTTGCCAAACGTAGCAATATTCGCCTTGCGATATCGCCTGAAGAGCGTTGTCTCTTACGCTGAGGTGAGTTATTAAAATATTTAAAACGAAATTTCTAACTTGTAATATATTTCAGGAAAACAATCAAACTTTCGATAAAAATTTTCTTTACACTTATACATTTTACAACTTGTACATATGTCTTTTTAAAAAATGAAAGAATAGGTGAAAAAGTAATTGAGCTTATCATTGTTCTTGTTAATCGATTTCAACACATGTAGGATAAAATATCTGAAAAAACGTAGAAAAACTTGTTGGTTAGTTAGGAAGTGGATGAATTAGATGTTTATGTATGATCGCGTACGTTACTTGCACTGGAAAAGATTAATGTTAAATGAGCCAGCCTCGACGAATATTGTGAAGTGGCCCGCTCACTCATGATACCTCACTTCATATTTGCTCGCACCAACTGATGAGAAGGAGATATCTGTTTTTGAAAAGAGTGTGGACTCATCAAATATCACATATGTTGTCGTCAACATGCCCTCGACTTCTCTTCCTCAATTATGAGGGGTTTGCTGTGAAAATCAGATACTTCCTGTCTTCTTTTTTAGTGACACTCCGAAAGGATGACGGAAGTTTTCATAACGGGCTTTGTGTGATGTGGAAGGGTGTACATACTCCAACTCTGATTCATCAGTGCACCTTTGTCAACTTCAAATGAATGCTGTCTTCCAAGTCTTCTGAAGTCACTGTAAATTTCAGAAGAAACATAATTTTGCAATAAGGCGCTTTAGAGATAGTAGTGAGACAAGGGGCTAGCAAGCCCATCGTAAATCATCAAGCTGTCAAAAAGGTGAGAAAGGCCATTAATCATATACAAATGAGTCAAGCGCCACTTCTTAACCTAACTTATGGGTCGTAAATTGTCATAATGGGTAATAAATTAAATGCTAATGAGGTCGGTACCTTTTTATGGAAGCGTGTGTGAGCCCAGATCGTAAATCGTCCTAATGGTGTCATTATAAAATGCTAAAGAGGCCGGCGCCACCTCTTACCCTCAAAGAAGTTGGCGCCTGTATTTTGTTCCCCTCCCAAAGGGTTACCGCGTGGGTTACGTAATAAATTCCAGCAGTGAGATTCTGGAACCATTTGTGCTAGTTACCCACCTGGGCGTCTGGACCACAACTTGCAGAGATAGTCTGGAGTGTATGCGGTGCGCATAAAATTTCTCAATTACATTGCCATTTTTTCTATACTGTGGTCTTAAAATATTATTTAATCACAAATTCATTGATTTTTACAAAAATTCATTATCACGATTTTATACTTAATTCAGTCGATTTCTGATTGAAATGCAGTCTAACATTCGCCTATTCCTCTTAGGCAGGTGGTCGTGGGTCGAAGTTCTAAAACATGTAAAGCAAGATTTAATCTTTAAATAATGTTATGATATATCAAAGCTCAAGTAAATTTTCTGTCAGTACAGAGAAATTTACCCCTTGAAAATCGGTACGGTTGTTTTCTAGAATCGAAATATTATCGTTTAGAGCTATTCACCGCCCCGCCAGCCTGGACTCTGCGCGCCCGACCGCCGCCGACCCTCCCGCACGCCCGCCACCCATCCGAGTGTGAATATATTACCCGACGCTTGGACGGCAGCAGGATAGCAAAAAACCGTAGACCTCCAGTAGTTTTTCTTATATATTTAGAGATGTCCTCTTAACAACAGGATACCTTGGGCCAGGCGTTTTAAAATCACATTCATTTATTCCATCTACATCTACATCTACATATATACTCTGCAAATCACAAAACTGTGGGTGGCAGAGGGTGCTCAGCACCAAACCTAATCTCTTTGTTGTGCATTCCAATCCCTAATGGTACGAGGAAAAAAGGAATTCATATAAGAATCAGTGCGGCACCTTATTTCTCTAATTTTATCTTTCCTGTCATGCCGACCCAAATAGGTTGGTGGACGAAGTATTTCACTACACTCGTAAGTGAAAGTGGGAGTACGCATGTTTACCAATAAGTTTATACGAAACGTGCGTCGTCTATCTACCAGAGACTCCCAGCCTAGTTTACTAATCAGTTCCGTAACGCTTTCATAAGGACTGTAGCAAGCGGTCACGAATCGAGCGGCTCTTCTCTGTACTTTCTCTGTACTCTCAATCAGCCCCTTACGAAACGGATCCCAAATGGCACAACAATAGTCCAAATGTGGACGTACAAGAGATTTGTACGCTATCTCCTTTGTTTGTTCATTACAATTTTTCAAAATTCGACCTAGGAACCGCAGCCTAGAATTAGCTCTACCTACCAACGTATTAATATGTAAGTCCCATTTCATGTTCCTTTGTACTGTTACTCCCAAATATTTCATAGAATCGACCACATCAATAACTGAACTGTTTACCTCGTATTTCTGAACAATTGGATTCTTTTTGTTAGTTATGCTCATTGTCTTACACTTTTTACAATTTAGTGTGAGTTGCCACTCAGCGCACCATGCCAAAATAACATCCAGATCACGCTGAATTGCTAAACAATCGGCCAAATTCCTTACTTCCCTTAAATAACCGCATCATCAGCAAACAATCTAAAAAGGCTTTTCACTTTGTCTCCGAGATCGTTTATAAAAATTAAAAAAAGAAGTGGTCCTATTACACTTCCTTGAGGTACACCCGATGTGACATCTAGATTAGAAGAACTTTCTCCTTCAACAACGACATACTGCGATCGACCAGTTAGAAAATCCTTTATCCATTCGCAAAGCTGATCCGATATACCGTACGCTCGTAGTTTCGCTAAAAGGCGGTTGTGTGGCACAGAGTCAAAGGCTTTCTGAAAATCTAAAAAAATTGCATCTACTTGTGAACCTGCATCAATAACTTTCATTACATCGTGTGTAAATAGGGCCAGCTGTGTTTCACATGATCTTTTCTTCCGAAATCCGTGTTGATTTGTTGTAAGCAAATTATTTTCATCTAGGAAATTCATAATGTTCGAGCATATAATATGCTCCATAACTCTACTACAAACAGATGTTATAGATATGGGACGATAGTTTCCAGGATCGCTGCGATCACCTTTCTTGAAAATCGGAGTTACTTGCGCTATTTTCCAGTCTGAAGGTACTTTTCGCTCTTCTAGGGATTTACTGAATATATCAGACAGAAATGGCCCGATTTCCGCCGCATACTCTGAAAATACTCTTACTGGAATACCATCCGGGCCAGGTGCTTTTCCCCACTTTAGGAGCTCTAATTGCTTTATGATACCTGCAGTATCTATTCGTAATGATTCCATCTCCAACTCGACACGACGTGGGAAAACGGGAATGCTATCCTTATTTTCGTCAGTAAATGAATTTTTGAATACAGTATTTAGTACATTAGCTTTATCGCGGCTTTCAATAACCTCGGACCCTTCGCGAACTAGTGCTGGAATATTGCTGTTGGTACAACTGACTTTACGAACATACGACCAAAATTTCTTTGGGTTTTCTGCGAGACTCTTAGAGAGAGTGTTTGAATGAAAATCGTTGAAGGCCTCACGCATCACATTCTTCACACGTAGTCTTAACTCAGCCAAGGTTTCTAAATCGCTGCGAGACCCTTCCTTCTGTAGCGTGCGTGTATCCTTCTTTGTTTTTTGAGTAATCTTTTGACTTCGCATGTGTACCACGGTGGATCATTCTCCCCATTTATTTTCCGCTTCGGTATATGTACTTCCATACCTTCCTTGATATATGTATAAATCGATGCCACATCTCTTCAACGGTGTCCTTTGTTAACTTAAAGTTATGGTAATTATTCCTCAGGTAGGTTCTAAAACACTCCTTTGAGGCCTTACTGAATCTGTATACAATCCGTCCATTTCCCCTTTTTCGCTTGGTCATTAATTTGATAGTCGCAATTACCGCTTTGTGATCGCTTATTCCAGTGGTCGTTGAAATGTCGGTGAATAATTCTGGCCTGTTAGTAACTAGCAAATCTAAAATGTTTTCGCTACCGTTATGACACCGCGTAGGTTCATTCACTAGCTGCTCGAGATGATTATCGGAGAATAAATCGAGAATTACTTCAGAAGCTGCCTTATCCCTGCTACCAGTAATGTGAACATAATTTCGCCAGTCGATATAAGGCAGATTGAAGTCGCCTCCCAGAATCATAGCATGATCCTGAAAACGGCTAGCTATACTGTTAACATTACTTCTTAATTCCTCGGCGATAGCTATGTCAGAATCGGGTGGACGGTAGAAGGCGCCTATGACGAGTTTTGACCCAGCAACATTGAGTTTAATCCATATAATTTCACAGATAGTATCGACTTCTATTTCATTACATGGGAGGAATTTACTCACAGCTATAAATACCCCACCTCCATGAGAATGTAATCTGTCTTTACGAAAAACGTTCATGCTGTCTTTAAAAGTTTCGGCGGAACTTATTTCCGGTTTTAGCCAACTTTCTGTACCGATAATGATATCCGCTTCTGTGCTACAAATAATGCTTTCAAGTTCTGGTTGTTTGTTACAAACGCTTCTACAGTTAATTACGAGTACTTTTAACTGTTGTGACTGTTTTACGTTCCTCCTACATTCCGGTGTTGTATCTGATTGGGTTGCCCGCAACTGTATTTCATGTTTCGGGTCTTCCTTCCTCCCTCAGCCTAAAAAACCAACCCAGTGCATTCCACACGGCCCCTGTTACCCGTATAGCCGATTCACGTGTGTAGTGCACACCTGACCTATTCAAGGGAACCCTACACGACTCAACCCTATGACGGAGATCGAGAAATCTGCAGCCAATATCATCACAGAAAACGTCGTAGTCTCTGGTTCAGCCCCTCAATACGGCTCTGAACCAGAGGTCCACAATCAACTCTGTCTATGATGCTACAGATGGTTAGCTTCGCCGAAATCTTGCGGCCACTTGCCACAGAGTTCACCCTTTCAGCCAGCCGCCGGAAGGAAGAGAGGATAACCTCCGACCCAAGGCGACAAGCATCGTTGGTGCCGACGTGAGCCACAATCTGCAGTTGGCTACACCCTGTCCGTTCAATGGCATCCGGGATGGCCTGCTCCACATCTCGGATCAGACCACCCGGAATACACACCGAATGGACGTTGGATTTCTTCCCCGAGTAATCCGCCATTTCCCTAAGGGGCTCTATAAACCGCCTAACATTAGAGCTCCCAACTATCAGAATACCCTCCTGCGATCGCCCAGACCTAGCGGGCTGGGGGGCCGTCAGCTCGCAGGGTGACAATTGCGGGACTGAATCAGCCTCCGACAATACGTCAAACCGGTTGGACAGTCGAACAAGTTCACCGTCTTGGCCTTTAAGCCTGTTCGACTGCCCCCGTGTGCGGCTTCGAAGTCTGGTAGCCATATGCCAGTCACCGTCAGGTGACCTAGGCACGGCCTCCAACTTTTCAGCCTGGGATGCAGGTACAATGCTCGACATAGGTGAATCAGTGAGCGGCGTGGCTACACCGAGTTCACCAATATCGCATCTGCTGCAACCTTCTACGGCAGCTTCCAGCTGTGTAACTTTCGCTAACACAGCAGCAAGCTGAGCGCGCAGATCAGCCACCTCAGCTCGCGTCTGCACACAGCAATCACAGTCCCCTAGACATACTGCTTTTTAAAATCGAAAAAAAAAAGAAAAATGAACAGAAACTCGAACTAATCTGTACGTTGGATAAACTGCAAAGACTCAGTGAGAACAATAATCAAATCTACACCCCACTAGAGATAAAATGTAACACAAAGATAAGCTACTGAGGAAAAGACCTTAAACTGCCAAATAACCTGTACTTCTTACAAAAAGTAAACAATCAGAGATTAAGCAGATTCACACTACTGAGTGACCGTCCAACTGCAACTAACCTCTACTTTCTACAAAAGTAAACACTCAAAGATAAAACTAACTAAATTCACACACCACTAAAGATAAAATGTAAAGCTATAACACGCTACTTTACTGAGTGACCGTCCAACTGCAACTAACCTCTACTTTCTACAAAAGTAAACACTCAAAGATAAAACTAACTAAATCCACACACCACTAAAGATAAAATGTAGAGCTATAACACACTACTTTACTGAGTGACGTCCAACTGCAACTAACCTCTACTTTCTACAAAAGTAAACACTCAAAGATAAAACTAACTAAATTCACACACCACTAAAGATAAAATGTAAAGCTATAACACGCTACTTTACTGAGTGACCGTCCAACTGCAACTAACCTCTACTTTCTACAAAAGTAAACACTCAAAGATAAAACTAACTAAATCCACACACCACTAAAGATAAAATGTAAAGCTATAACACGCTACTTTACTGAGTGACCGTCCAACTGCAACTAACCTCTACTTTCTACAAAAGTAAACACTCAAAGATAAAACTAACTAAATCCACACACCAAGGATTGATCATCTGAATTACATTGTGATCCCTGGTCCCTAGTGTTCTGCCTAGAATTGTATTTAATTATTTCATCCATCCTTCTTCGGTAATATAAGTCATTAGCTATTTCCGCATATTTTAATTTGGACCATTCACACTAAATATTTGAAAACGCCATCCAAATAGCTGTGGTAGTTTTTGCGCAGTTACAAGTTCAAATAATGAAACACGCACAGCTTGCTTACTGATTTATAATAGTACCGTATAGATAGATATCTTTCTTCTTTTTCTCCCTCCGATTCGTCCACCATGGACCACGCAGAACCCACTGGTGGCTATTGTGAATCATGAGAGGGCAACTGAGTTCCTGCCCGAAGTCTAAATGGGAATTATAGGCCGGACATACCGTATCTATTGGAGGAAGTCCGTGTGCGAAACGTACAACTTTTTATGTTCTGTATGATAGGTGTATATTTGTAAAGTGGGTAGTGGATAAAAAATGTATGTGTATATTATTTTCAAACCTGCCAGTCTGGCTGTTTTAAGGAGCTACCATAGTAGGTTGGAGAGGTACAAACGGAACATGTTGGAATACTGGACCTCGAGTATACAGTCCTGATTACAGTTTTTAGTTGGTCTTCCTCATTCACCAAGGCGAATGATGGACGGAGCCCAATTTCCGCAACATAAACCACACATTTCACAAACGAAAGTTACATACAACATAAATTACGGGTAATAGTTAAGCTTCCCAAATTGCTCAAGGAACTGACAATCCCTTATTCTAACTATCCAGTGGAAACATTGGACAAATTATCAATTACAGGCAATTATGAGAATCAAGGCTTTACATGATCTGATAGCGTCCATTCCCAAATAATATATATTTGTTAACTAAACAAATCCACAGTTTTCAGTCCGATCTTGATGAAGCATTGAATGCGTATGATGTATAGAATAATCTCTACGTTTGGTTTACAAACACCTGCCTAATCTCTCCCTTCCCTTCATGCTTTTAAGCATAATTTACAGGTGAAATTTTTCAATTTTCCTTTTCATTTCTAACATCTCTAAAACGGTCGTCAAATCGGCCAATGTAGGTGGTTACATTCTGAAATCCCTTAAAATTTCCTGTTGAATGGCGTTGGACCGGTTCCAATCGGTCATTTAGTGACCGAGAGCCTGTTCCTAGGTCCCTATCTCATCCTTTTACACTTCTTCCTCGCGTTCTTTCTTTCGTTGGAAACAAAGACTCACTGCTTGTCCCTATCTTCCCCCTTCTTCCTGGGAGTATAGAAGCGGGTGGGCGGTGTAATGCGTCGGTTTTAAAACAAAACAAACAAAAAAAAGATTTCACCGCTACAAAATTGGAGTAAATTTACCGTTGCACTGGATGGTCCCTGAAGTTTATTTCTACAGCACCATTTAAAGCGATCTATAATACCACCGAAGAAATGGCAGTTGATAGATCAAGTAAATCAGAAAGCTAATCAAGGAAAATGCATAAAGGCACCTGGATTACCTCAACAGCGTAATGTTCCCACTGAGCAACTGCGAACTACAGGAATCAGAAAGTCAAACGGATTTTACCCTCAAACAGCAACGAATGAAGACTTCGAAATAGATGGCTGCAAAGGCGTCGGAGCGAAGAGAGGTTTGTGTCTAGCAACTGTGAACCTCGCATTCGACATATAGGGCTCCATGGACACCAAGATAAAGGGAGAGCAGTCGCGAATTGTGACTTCAATCCCGAGAACTGCAGAAACACCACAGCAAAGCGAGCATCGCCTTCAGCATTTGGGAACAAGAGCTCTTGTATCACATGTATCATGCAAGTGTATTTCTATAAAATTTCATTATGATGTCTACCCACATGAGTTTCCTACCTGGGTTTTGTCAGAAAGCAGATATCAAAGATGATACAAATCAAAGCATAGAATATTACAAATTTGAATCACACAAGTATCTTAACCCTCTACTGCCCACCGTGACTCTGAATTCACGTCAAATTTTATCGTTACATTTCGCATTAGGAGCGTTATTCCTTTCTTGACCAGTGTGACTTGAATGCTACAGTATGGCTGCTTTATATTTAGGTTGTTTGCACTGACACCAATAGAATATTATCTTTGGTAGGTAGCATTGAATGTTGGACTGCACTCATTTGTCGTCTTCCTGAGCTGGCGAGAGTTTAGCTATTATTTACAGTGATACTCTATTGATTTTTCAAGAAACAAAAATACTTAATGAAAAATTTAAGTCTCATTCTTCATTATAAACAATTCATTTCATGTAACTATAAATATTGCATGAGTGAATTTAGGTCCGTTTCTCTGAAATCACGTTGGGCAATAATGAAATCAAACCTCACTTTATTACAGAGTCATGAACCCCAAAAAGATTTAAGGGAAACGTAGAAAAGTTGAAGTCTATGAAGTTAGGAATATTCTGCGGTATGAATCAGAAGAATCTGTCTTGGCTTCAGATAGTGAGGACAATATTGAGGTAGTAGAAAATCGTCATGGTGACATAATTATAGCCGAGAGTGATAATGATAGTGCAGAGGACAGTGATAATGGTGTACTTGTGAATAATGAAAGTGATAACGAGAATGTTAGTGATGAATCTCAAGCCAATTATGATTGGAGACGTTCTAACAATCGTATTATTCTTCCTGTTCCACCATGGAAGTTTTCTCTCCCTCGTGCACCGGATGAACCTCGTTTACCTCTGACCTACTTTAGACAGCTGTTAGATGATTTGTGATAAATTTCATTTCATTTCATTTCATTTATTCACCATATGATACATTTTCATGTATATTGGTTTCGTCATTTTAAATTTTTATACATAATGTAAACAATTTGGATATTCAACTATAAATGTAAGGCATATAGAAATATACATAAGATTTGTACAATTTATCTGTAACTACTAATTTAATAGACACAGGTGTTTTACATAATTTGACTACTTTAAATAGTCTTCTACAGAGTAATAAGCATTTTTTACTAGATACATTTTTAGCCTTTTCTTAAAAAGATCTGGGTTTTTTTCTCCCTTAATTTCTACTGGCAGTTTGTTATACAATTTCACTCCCTTGTGGAAAAAACTATTTAGAGTTTTACTTTTTAATTTCCTCTCTATGTGTAGATCATTTTTTGACCTTGTGGAATATGTATGGACGGAACTGTTTGTGGTGAAGTCTTGTATGTTATTTTTTATATACATTATAGAATTGAAGATAAAACAGGATGGAACAGTCAGGATGCCTAATTTTCTAAATATGTCCTTACAATGGGTTCTCCTTGAAGTTTTTGCTATTATCCTGACAGACCATTTTTGCAATTTGAAAATAGTATTTACATTTTGTTTGCTTGAAGCCCAGAAAATGATTTCATAGGATATTATGGAATGAATGTTTGCAAAGTATATTATTTTGAGGCAATCATCATTGCATACAGGAGCTAGAATTCTAAGTGCAAAACAGGTTGTGGATATTTTCTTTCCCAAAAATTGTACATGTTCATTCCACTTTAATTTGTGATCAATGGTCATTCCCAGAAACTTTGTATTTGCAACACACACAATGTGTTCATTGTTCAGTTTTAAGTCTATCTGTTGAACACTGCTAAGTGAACTGAATTTGATGCTGCTTGTCTTATTTATATTGAGGGTCAATTTATTATTTTGGGACCAGTTTAAGACTTCTATAAGAGCTGCGTTTCCTTTAGCCTGGAGTTCATTGACTGAGGGATCACTGATGATGATGTTACTGTCATCCGCAAATAAAATTTTATCCCCGTGACTGATACTGGATATAAAATCATTTACATAAATTAGAAATAATATGGAGCCTAGAATACTTCCCTGTGGGACACCTATATTTACAGATCTTGGTTCAGACAGGAACTTACATAAAATATTTGAGTTTTCCGGGATAGCAGAGATTTCAACTTTTTGTATTCTGTTGGTTAAATATGACTGGAACCAGGATTTTGCACTACCCCTTATACCTATTGCTTCTAGTTTTTTGCATGAGGATGTTGTGGTCGACAGTATCAAAGGCATTTGAAAAGTCTAGGAATAGACTTGCTGCATGATCACCTCTGTCAAGAGCTTCAAGTACCAGACCAATTGTGTATATTTTTACTAGTAATTAATTGTTATCTCATTATTTTTACTTACTTCCAATTTTATTGTAATATGCAGCTGCATTCTTGCCTTGAAATAGAAATACTAAATTATTTGTACAAGACTGAACAAAAAAATGTAACTACCCACCTGTGACCTCAAAGTCACAGAACTATTTTGAAAAAATAAATAATTTCAAAAACAAAAATTCACCTTATATGTATTAAATACATTATTCTTTAACATTCTGTGCATATAAATATTTCTTTCTACATGAAATAATAATTTGGGCAATAGAGGGTTAAGGAATTTGAAAATAAGCTGAATTAACTTTAAAAAAAAATAAAAAATGAAAGTTTGTTATAGACGGGGTACTGAAACAGGAACAGATATGGTAGTAATGAAAGAGTTTTATTACTTAGGAAAGAATAAGCATGGAACAACTTATGAGAGATAAATACCACATTCTATAATGTAACAGCAGAAATATACCTTGGAAGCTTCTAAAATCTCTACAACTTCATAGAAGAGAAAAGTTACCAACGAAACATCGCTAAAAGCATATTATGTATACTCGTTGCAGCCTTCAACACTGATAGGTAATTTTCCCTATCCTTTGTTATTTAAAATCACATAATGAATGTTTTCAGCGTATTTCCATCAAACATTGTCCAGAACTCCTTGTATAATATAAAAATGAATTTGAGATGTGTTAAATAATGTTCACCACACAATAAGGTCTGCTGTAATAATAATACGTTTATTGAGGCACACACACTACAACTTTATATCCACATGTTTTCAGTTCAAAATCCAGACAACGACTCCTGCTCACTCATGTACAATTCCAAAGATACATCAAGCACCAGAACATTCCTCTCAGATATAAATGTACAATACTCAACACGCCTCCTTACATTTATATCTGTACTTCTATTAATTCACATTCAACATCTCTCTAAACTTTTTGAACTTAACTTTACACAATGCCTTCGTAAATATGTCAGCAATGTTTTCGTTAGAGTCTATTTTCACAATGTCTTTTACACCATTTGTATAACACTCATTTACAAAATGACAGTGTACTTCAATATACTTGGAGTTCTTTGAAAAATTACCATACTTCGCAATATTTACTGCTCCTGAGTTATCTTCATATACTTGGACAGGTCCTTTGATATTTACATTAAAAGTTTTTAATACATCCAAAACATACTTTAGTTCAGTAACAGCTTCTGACAAGGCAATATATTCAGCAAAAGTGGAAGATTTAAAGACATTTCCTTGTTTTCTAGATTTCCAAAATATTGAATTTCCAAACAATCTAATTACATACCCCGTCATGGACTTTCGATCTACAATATCACCTGCCCAATCTGCATCAACATAGCAATCCAAAGTTTTTACATTTTCATGTCTACAGAAATTTACTTTCAAATTTTTCGTTAAATACAAATACTTTAATACTCTTAATGCATACTTGTAATGAACTTTACAGTAACAATTCTGAAATCTACTTAAGTAATTAACACTGTAACTGATATCTGGTCTACTTCCTGAACTGATGTACAAAAGAGCACCTATTAAGTTTCTGAATCTAATGTCTTGACATACTTCATTCACAGGTTCTAATTTTAAATTAACTTCCATTGGTGTATCATACAATTTTGAGTTTACAAGTTTATACTTTCAGGCTAAGGAATTGATGTAATTTTCCTGACTTTCCTAACATTTTCTTCCAGATTGTAATCTCATATTCATTCCTAAATAGGTTTTTACTTGACCCAAGTCTTTCATCTTGAATTTCTTCGACAACAGATTCTTGATTTTATCTATTTTACTTTTACAACAAATTAATAGATCATCAACAAATATTATTAAATAAATTACATCATCTCCATCGATCAAAGTATACAGACAATAATCAAATTCACATTTTGCAAAACCTAGATCACTCATAAATTCATCAAAACAATCATACCAAGCTCTAGGGCTTTCTCGTAAACCATACAATGCTTTTTTCAATTTACAAACCCTATTAGTACCATCTTCATACCCTTTTCGCTGATTTATATAAACCTCTGATAAAACTTTACCATAAAGAAATGCAGTTTCAACAGCCATTTGCTCTATATCTAAACAATTTTGACAACAGTATGACAGTAAAAGTTTCAATGTCTGCATCTTAGCCACTGGTGAATATATATCATCCACAACTTCCTTTTGTTGAAAACCCCTTACAACTAGTCTTGCTTTATAAGTGTTATCTGATTTTTTGTATAAAGCCACTTTACATCAAGAGCATTTACATTCTCTGGTTTCTTTACTAGTTTCCATGTTTTGTTTTGATACAAACAGACAATCTCCTTGTCCATTGCTTGTTTCCAATACACTGACTCTTTACAATTAATCGCCTCCTCGAAATTATCTGGACTATCAGCACAACAAAAGTTTACATAAATGATATTGCTACAGACATAATCATTAAATCTATCTGGCATTTTACATTTTCTACCTGACCTAGTCAATTTCCATTTATCACTGTTTAAACCTCCTTTAACATCTCCTTCTTTCCTTTCCTTATCTACAGATTTATTTTCATCACTAGAATCACTCTCTGAATCATAACCCTTTAAGTGGATAAGTTTAACATTATTCTCTACAATATCAACATGTCTTGCAACAACAATTTTATTATTAACTAATACTCTGTATCCAACTTCACTATAACCTAATAAAATTCCCATATCAGCTTTACGATCCCATTTAGACTTTCTCAATTGTTCAGGTACTCTTACAAACTTTACTACCATATAGCTTCAGATGTTTAACATTTGGTTTCTTTCCTAGTAAAATTTCACAGGGAGTTTTCTTTTCAATAGTATTAGCTAAAGTTCTGTTTTTAAGATAAACTGCTGTACAAACTACTTCAGGCCAGAACCTCCTATCTACTTTTGCTTCAGCTAGCAAACACCGTGACATATCCAAGATAGATCTATTATATCTTTCAGCCGTACCATTTGACTCATGTACATAGGGAGGGCAAACATTTAAAACAATTCCTTTTTCCTTTACAAATCGATAAACATCAGAATTTAAATATTCCTTTCCATTATCACATCTCAGTTTCTTAATAGTTTTACCTATCAAATTTTCAATTTCATTTACATATGCAACTAGACAATCATAAACTTGACTTTTTGATTTGATAGGGTAAACACGAGCTGCTTTGCTATAATCATCTATACAAGTTAGAAAGTATCTTTCACCATTCAAACCAAGAGTTGAGTGAGGCCCATTTAAATCAGTGTGAATAATTTCTAAAATTCCTTCTGCTTTGCTTCTATTATTTTCAAAAGGTAAATTGCGCATTTTATTTTCAATACAAACTTTACACTTCATATATTCAGACTCTAAACTTTTAGGTAAACCAACTGCTAATTGATCTTTACACAAAGTACTTAAATAGTTAAAATTTACATGCCCTAATATGCGATGCCATCTCTCCTTTTCAGTCATAGAATCACTGTTACTCACAATATTTACATTAACATCTTGCTTAAAAATGCTACTTGTCATTTTATACAGATTACCTTCCTTCATAGCAATTGCAATTAGCCTGTTATTTCCATCAAAAACTTTTGAAACATTTCCTACAGATACAATCTTGTGCTTGTCTGTTACTTTCGCATAACTAATCAAGTTTCTACTCATGTCTTTAACATAAAATACATTTTCCATATTAATTTGAATCAATTTACCATAAACTGAAAAATAACTAACTACATTTCCTATCTTAGTTGCTTTCAAAATTTTCCCATCAGCAATCTTTACCTCTACAGGCTTTTCTAAAGTTAAACACTCAGAAAAATACTCTTCATTATTTACAACATGATCTGTACAACCACTATCCAATAACCAATCAATTTTATATTTCTTTGTTACCTGTGTTCATTTTATTTTGCACCATCAAGCTCCTAACCTCTGTTATAAAACTGCCTGTTGCACTTTCAGTTTGGTGGTATACTTCACCATGCCGATACTGACCGTTTCTTGATCCCGTTCACTTACACTTTCACTTTGTTGGCATTCTTGACTTCGCCGATACCGGTAGTTTCTGGATCCCTTGTACTTACTTCCGCTCCACGGTTGATCATTGTTGTGACCTCTAAAGTTTCCACTTTGATGGTTACTTCCTCTGCTGCTTCTTTGCTACTGCCTGCCGTGATTCCATGTGCCTCTTTCATTTTCTTCATTTCGACGACGACAATCTCTCTTGAAATGTCCTCTTCTTCCGCAGCCCCAACACAATTGTTCCTGACGACTTGTACCAGATTTTCTCATTCTATGGAATGCATTTGTTTTTACAGATTCACTTTCACCTTTGTCTTTCAAGTCCATTAATCGAATTTTACTTTTAACAAATTCAACAGTTTGATCTTCTTCTTTCAAAACATCGACCAAGTCACCAATGTAGCACAAACAGTCCGGCAAAGTTCTTAACATGTAGTTTAATTTTTCTTTTTTAGTCACTTTAGCCCCAGCATCTTTCAATTCGTTTACTGAACTTTCAAAATCACTAAAGAATATCGCTGTTTCATTGTATTCTTTTAACTTCAATTTTTCCAGTTTGTTTCTACAAATTATTTGGAGTGCAGTCGATTCCTTGGAGTATAATTCGTCGAACTTAGTCATTATTTCATATGCATTCACTTTATCACTCACAAACTCAAGTTGCTTATTCGTAATAGCACTATAGATGTAGTTTACTGCCTTCAGATTTTCTTCTTCCCAAATTTCAGCATTATCCATACTTGTTTTCTCTCTTGAAGCCACTGTATAACATTTCTTCATCTTTAAATACATCGTTATTCTTTTCTTCCAATTTCCATAGTCCTCGCCGTCAAAGCACGGAATTACAATGTCAGCCATTATTACTTGAAATCAAACTTTCTTGAATACACGAAAGCCACAGACCTTTTTTTCAACCATTTAACCACTCAATCACTAAACCACGGACTGCTACCATGTTAAATAATGTTCACCACACAATAAGGTCTGCTATAATAATAATACGTTTATTGAGGCACACACACTACAACTTTATATCCACATGTTTTCAGTTCAACAGCCAGACAACGACTCCTGCTCACTCATGTACAATTCCAAAGATACATCTCCAAAGATACATCAAGCACCAGAACATTCCTCACAGATATAAATGTACAATACTCAACAAGATGTAACTATTAAACTGTTTATACAAGCAGATTTTAGAACTTTTCTTACAACTATCACATGTCGACATGCTCCAAAATGCAAACTAATCTGCATTAAGCTACTAGAGTCCGGAGCCTATGTACAAATTCAACTGCTTTCTAGCCATGAAATGTAATCTGAATACTGTTTCTAGCGCCTTTTCTCTCCCCCCCCCATTTTTCTTTCTTCTGCCTACAGAAAGTGAGTTCACTTATAGATAATTAATGCAGTTAACGCTTTCTGAAGGTCACAACAGAAAAATAAATAAACAACAGATTGAGGACAAAGAGCAAAAAATAATTCAAAGTGTGTACTATTACTGAAATTAAAAATCGTTTGAATGGAAATATTTGCACACTGATCGTTATTTGTGCAGCCTACACTGCAATTAAAACAAATGTTACGTGGTATAATGTAAATTTATAAGATTTATTTTAATTTCCTTTGCTTTCATTGAGCAATATTAATGAGGCTATTATTTCAGCAACATGTAATTTTGTCAGCCATTCAAACGTTGTTATATTGATTTGAATGAGGGATAACAAAAAAGAAATGTGTGAGAACCCCAATGAGTCGCGTTCCCCAAGCTAGGCAGCGTCCGATGATCCAAGGAAGGTGGGGTTTTGGCCAACTGCCGCCGTTGTAGGTTATTCGTCAACCCACCTGCTCTGCTGTCGCCAGTATAAATGGAAACAGTGCGAAGATCCAACCGCGATGACAAAAGTAGTAGGAATTACTGTGACAAATTACAATAAACGCAGCTTTCCGAGGACTCCTCGTCGATAACAACAGAGAAGCAGCTAGCCTATGCAAAATAGGGACACACCACTCGGATATTTTCTTTCATTTGTTCCCTGGAATGCTGCCCAGAAGCTGGCAGTGGGGACAAGATTCACTTCTGGATAGAGTGTTGAAGTGAGCGGATGGACGTGCCAGAGTACCGCCATCATTTGTGGGTCTCCCCGTCAACGGCAGTGTTAACAGCAGCACCCGGACACGGTAATGTGCCACTAACAATGCGACAGTTTGTAACATATAAGGGCCCGGAAAATACACTTGAGAAATTGTTCCAATTAGCCAGGGACTTAGTTATGACACAGAATTTGACACTTATACAGTCTTGCAGATTGTTAGTTCATTCAAACAAGATCAATTGGTTTGTTAAATAAATTCAGTACCTTTTGTGAACCAATTTTTTGTGTTCTTGTAACCCATTGGGATGTGTCATGTCCAAGGTTCACTGTTTAATAACATCCAAGTTGATGGATGAATATCAAGTAGTTTACTTGCTGGCAACAGTACAGTGCGCTTAATAAGTATAAAAAAATAGAACCACTCACTGATGAGATTATTATTAGTTGGTGCCGCAACCTGGGGTCCGACTGTTTCGATATGTTGCAAGCAAGTCGTAGTAGTGAGTAGAACTTTCTATGTGTTTTCAGAATTTTCCAGTGTGGCAGTAATCCAGCAGGTACAATAATTATATACGTCACTAGCTTCGAGCTCGTCAAAAATGACGGTTTCAATTCAATATCCTGGCAGTTCATTTTTTTTCCCAATTGGTTAATTATATGGAATAGTTATTACATAATGCTAATGGCCTGAATTTTGTAATGTTCTATATATTTCATTTGCATTTCACATAGCGATACAGTAGTAACTTCTACTGAATTAATGACGATGGAAGTATAGAACCAATAAAATTAAGAACAAATTAGGAATCCCACAAAAACATTTGCTGTCAATGTAATATCAGTTTTATTCCTGGTCCAGGCACAATTCAGCACGATAAATATGAAACTTCTTTCCCCTGCAATAAATAATACTTTCAGTAACATGGCACTTATGAAAGCAGTTTAAATGGTTTGTAAAACTCATTTCAGAGCGAATTATGCTGTAACAAAATGTGTCAGTTGCAATTCTGGTCAACTTAGCCCCAACCTCCATTAACATTGCATTCGAAAATCATAGTTTTATTACCCTCATATGAATAACGACAGGCAGCACCTATGGTCGTAGTCTGAATTTATTCTGGAAAAGATTGCATGAAAAAGCGAATATCGACCATTTTTAATTAAATCATCATGATATGAGTACCATACTGTGGTTAGATTATCGGAGTATTTGACTATGATTTATTTAAATAAATACATTTTACTTTAATGACGGCAAGTATAAAAACGGATAACGGTCATTTATCTCGGTGATACATTTCATGATTCGTAAATATGGTGTAAACTTTTTTCGAGTTTTTAATTAACTTCATTGTTTATCATCTGCCAAAAACATTCTTAGGTTATGTTTTAACCTCGTTCTTATAACTGGTACAGATAAAATAACGCAAACATGCATTAATTTTTGCATCTAGTTGTCATAAAGCAACATGTGAATTTAAACGAATGTACCAATTGTACGTAACTTTGTAACGTATGATTGCCTCGCATTAATTTTCTATCTCTGCTCGCCGGTTTTTGGATGCAAGAATATCATTGCTGAATTGCGAATTATAAATTGAAATCATTTTTAATTATATCTTTCGTGATATGAGTAACTTATTCTGTTTAGATTATCAGAATATTTGGTTAGATTTTATTTAAATAAATGCATTTTTATAATTTCGAAAACGGATAACTGTTATTTATTTGACTGATACATTGCGCGATTACGTACGTTTCTCTGAGTTTTTAATAAACTTCATTGTTTCTTATCGTCTGCCAAAAAAATCTTAGGTTATGGTTTAACCTAGTTTTGATAACTGATACAGATAAAATAGCGTAAATATTGAATCCCCTTCTCCTTACATGAATTTCTGCGTCTAACTGATACAGATAAAATAGCGTAAATATTGAATCTCCTTCTCCTTATATGAATGTCTGCGGCTAGCTGTAAATAAACGAAAAGCAAGATGATGGTACGAATGTAATATAATGGTTGATGATTGGCCGTTGTCTAGCCAATAGCAGCAGCAGCTATAGACGACGCATCCAGACTCCACGTTAGCGTTTTATATAAGGGGTTGTGAAATATTTGTTTATTGTAATAGCTAGGACTCCTAAGAACGATATGGACTCATTTATAGGCTGTTCATGTGTGATGCACTGAAGAACTGTTTGCTGATGCATAATGAAAAATGTTGGTTGTGTTGTCCGATTGTGTGTGCTGATGTTTGATGGTTGGCAGATCGGATGAAATGATAGCATTCATATGTGCGATACACTGAAGAACTGTTTACTGATTTTTTTTTTTACTTTCGTTATCCATGCATTTTTTACAAAAATAATCGTATTTTTGTTGTGAAATTTGGTTGTGAGAGCGGAGTTGTCAATGTCTGGCGGTTAGAACAAAGAGAAAGAATGTACAGTACATTGGTATTACATTGATGTGATCTTCGTTGATGTTTCATGTTTGTTGTCGACATTTTTTGAAAAATGTCATATTCATTATGTTTTTCTGTTGTGGAAGATGAGTTTTTCACGGTACGACCAAGGTGATAGTTGGTACAAGTGCTTTGTTTAAAGTATTGTTTGTTTGACGATGTTTATTGGATACTTTATGGTGCTGGTGTTGTCCTATTGTGGAAGTAAAGTTGATGTATAACAGATCAGCGGTGAGATACTCGTGTATTCCTAGCTATGTACGTCAGTTTGTGGGTTTTGTGTCCGAGAAAATAATTTTCTTTCGACGTTTTCGTTTATCTTTCGGGGTTTCTAATTCCTATGAGGGTACCCTTTGCATTTGAGGTCTGGGGAAATAACTACTAAGTTAAAACAATCAGAAAAACTTTCCATGACATCAGACCTGATAGTTAACAACGTGAAGACGACTGGAGAGAGGCAGCGAAGTGCAATTTTTGAACACCCTGACATGGATATCGCAGACGGCACTTCAAGTCGAGAAGAGAATATGTCTGTTTCGTGCACTTTGGGCGAAACGAGAACAGGGGGTGAATGTACCATGTCTATTTATGGAGAAATAGTTGGCCAACAGCCGGAACTTCTTAAGAATCAACAGAGCCAAGCCGAGCAATTTGAGCATTTGTTCGCGATGATTACAGAGATGAAGAACGGACAATACAAGCTGAGGGCCGACATGAAGAACGGACAAGACCAGTTGAAGTCCGAAACAAACTCAATAAAAACGGAAATGAAACCGGATGTTTGTGAAATACTGAAGAGAGAGATGGAAGGCTTTAAGAACACCATGTCAGTAGAAATTAGGGAAGTCGAGGTAACAGTGAAAATGTTGCACGAAGAACAAAGCAGAATCTCCAGCGCCCTGAATCGCGTTAACTAGCAGCCAGCAGAGATGCAAGGAAAAATGTCGGAATTGAACCAACGGACAGACGCACGAGCAAACCAATTGGAACTGCGAGTCACTGATGTGGAAGCAAGTACTGAAACAAGGATGGCTCATATCGGAGGAAAGATCAGTGAGGTTTACAAGAGTATCGCTGAGTGCAAAGTAGAATATAAAAGTCTCGGTGGGACGTAGAAGAATCTTTGAGACAAGTTGCAAATGAACTGCAGATCATACGGGACCAGTAAGATCAAGTAAGCTCCATAAGAGTAATCGATGAAAAGGCTTCTGGCAACCACTAACATGTCGTCCTTGTGCTAACCGTGACCAACGCAGCATAGAAAGATGATCACAAGTTCACTGATGTCTTGGGAGCATGTGCACTTAGATATGTCAAGCCGACGAAGTTACGCTTGTATGAAGTGAACGTATGGCCTTGCAGTGCATTCATCTCATTCAAACAGTAAAGACATGTTCAGTGGTTAGGATTTCTATACCAGACTTGTCAGATGACTCAAAGTCTAAGTTTGTCATGTATGAACAGGTAATTCAGAGTAGGGGACTGCCCGATGTTCCGCCGAATGACAAGATTTTGGCACAGGAGTCAAAGATGAATGGTTTTCACAGATTGCATTCCATGCCAACGTATGCTCAAAAATCTGCGTGCCGCAACATAAGCGTGAAGAATTTTCATTTCATCATTGGAAAAAATAAGTATGAGATTTCATGAATTGGCTCTTATGAGTTTGTGGAGGAACGATTGTATGAAAGTAGTTTCCAAGCCGACTTTTTATACTTTCCCGACGGAATTGACACTGATATGAGTTTGAAGGTACCCTGTTGGTTGTAAATATGGCCCATAGTTAAGATATAAGTAAGTAACTTAAGTGGATTTAAGTACAATAGTCGACTCCGTAAACGTTGGTTTCGTAAGAAAATATAAAACACACTAACAATTAAATGTTTGAGTTTTGATAATGAGAGTTCACGTAAATTTTGCTGATCTGACTGACTTCGCTACCGTTGTTAAATACTAAAAAGAACCTAATGCGAAGATTGGGAGAGAGAATAAATAATTGAACGTTACCTCCTGTAAAATAACACATAAGATATTTTTTTTTTTTCAGTGAAAAGAGATCTTCCTTTTTGTATATGCAGTGTGTCTGGTAGAGGCATGGCGTCAGAAGTGTTATGTGCAGGTAGGCTGCAGTGGGAACTGTGTGTCTACAGCAGTCTTCTAATGTGGCAAATAAGTCCACCTCATTAAGCTGGGCAGTTCAGGCCCCTGAGTAGCCAATAAGCGGCAGAAGTAGATTGTTACTTTAAATAAATAAAGATCAGTCTCTCGCAGGAAGAGAGCTACACAACGGAAGGCGTGATTTAGTCACACGTGCGGCGGTGTATGCCAAACAGTGACTGATAAACTATGGAAAGGAAGCCATCAACTGTTAAAATTCATTATTTACAACCTCTTATGTGCCTGAAGTTCTGTTAATTACGCCCTCGAAGATGTAAAAGAAAAAAAGAATACCAAAGTGAGTTCGAGAAAAGTAAGATCATAAGTATTAAACATCACACTCTCCATATGAAAGGCCGCATAGATGAGTAAAATGTCCCGCCACATCGCACTTGAAGGTGTGTGTCCTTTATTTCATTCTGGGTGAATGGACTGGGGGAGAAGCCCAATTTTTTGCGAAGAGGCAACTTACCTTCCCGTATTAACGCTTGATTGCAGTCTTGTTTTGAATACTGTTCCATCACGTAAATGGATGAGTCGTGATAACAAGGTATGTGTACAAGTTGTGATTGGGACATCACCGGTCTTAAGAATATTTTTTAGCATGGGTTTCGTTAATTTTTACGCTTTGTGTATATTAGAAGACACTGATTAATGTTAGTGCCCTGTAGTCCGATGTAATTATGTTCTAAGGAACCGGATAATTGGGTTAAGATTTTATGTGAATATTGGCTGGCACTGATTCATATTGCCACATGTGTTCATCCATAATTGTTTTATATGAATAATGCAGGAAATGATATATTATATATTGTACCCTTATGTTTTATAAATGTGTAAACAGGTTCAAATTGTCTTGTTTGTGATGGCATTGTATCTGTTAAAGACGTAGTATTGTGAATCTATAGTGAGTGCTTATGACACTATGATAAGTAATATGAACCACTGTGTTGTGTAATTCTATATAAATGTTGTGTATTTTTTATGTTATGTGTATAATGATAGGTTAAGGCTGGACACTGCTGTTATTGAGATGGCACACTTTGTATGTTTAATGCATTGGAGAGTTTTTCCCACGAAATGAATTGTATTGTATACATTAACAGTTTGGTGCCTTTGGCGTCCTCACATGATATATCAGCAGGGGAATTTTTTAGAAAATGGGTGAATGTTAGAAATGTCTCGTAAAACCAAAGTTGCAGAGTTTGTTATGGCTTTGTGAATCAACGGTATTGCTGTCAAGAGGGCAGGGACTCAACTGTGAATAAAGTTGCATTGAAGACTTCATTTTTTTTTTTTTTTTTTTTTTTTTTAAGTGAAATTCCATGGAAGCTGTAATGAGTAGCGTTTCCCAAGCTAGGCAGCGTGGGAAGATCCAGGGAAGGTGGGTTTTCGGCGAACTGCCGCCGTTGTAGGTTATTCGTCAACCCACCCGCTGAGCTGTCGCCAATATAAATGGAAACAGTGTGAAGGTCCAACAACGATGACACAAGCAACGCAGCTTTCCGTGGACTCCTCGCCGATAACTGGGAGACAGCTAGCCTATGCAAAATAGGGACACACCACTCGGATATTTTCTTTCATTTGTTTCCTGGAATGCTGCCCCGAAGCTGGCAGTGGAGACAAGATTCACTTCTGGATAGTGTGTTGAAGTGAGCGAACGGACGTGCCAGAGTACCACCATCATTTGTGGGTCTCCCGGTATACATGCAGAATAGGTGTGATTAGAAGGCTGTGATTTCACAGGGTATAGTTCCTACCTGCCGCCTTAAGACAGCGCCACCAGCACACACCGGAAAAGAAAGTTGTAGGAGTCCGCGCATTTGAAATACAGTTTCGAGACGAAAATCATACACGGTCAATAAAATCACCACCTTTTAAATTTCCAAGTGGAACCATGTTTTATTCGTATCACAAGTGTACTTTAATGATATACGATGTATTTCAGTAATTAAAACAGCCATATACACAGACGGAAAAAAAAATCCCAACACCAAGAAAAAATTATTGTAGAGTAATGAAATTTGGACAATGCATTTGTCAAGTTAACATGTTTAATTGATTAAATTTTCAAGATCACAGGTTAATTTAAGCTCAAGAAAATGCATTTCAAATGTGAAATACTGTTAAATTAATAGCCGGTGTAACCTCCAGAATTTTGAATGCAAGCCTGCAAACGTGAATGCATTGTGTCATACAGGTTTCGAATGTCACTTTGTGGTATGGAGTTCCATGCTTGTTGTACTTGTGCTGTCAATACTGGGACGGTCAGTGCTGGCTGTGGATGATGCTGGAGTTGTCGTCCAATGATATCCCATACGTGTTCAATTGGAGACAGATCTGGTGATCTCGCAGGCCAAGGTAACATGTCGACACTCTGTAGAGCACGTTGCGAGACAACAGCGGTATGAGGGCGAGCGTTATCCTGTTGAAAAACTCCCCCTTGAATGCTGTTCATGAATGGCAGCACTACAGGTTGAATTACCAGACTGACGTACAAATTTGCAGTCAGTGTGTTTGGTATAACCACAAGAGTGCTCCTGCTGTCATAGGAAATTGCTCCCCAGACCATGACTCCAGGTGTAGGTCCAGTGTGTCTAGGCCGCAGACAGTTTGGTTGCAGCCGTTCCCCTGGCCTCCTTCTGACCAACACTGGAGATCTGTTGTGTTTTCTGATGAAAGCAGGTTCTGCCTTGGTGCCAGTGATGGCCGAGTGTTGGTCAGAAGGAGGCCAGGGGAACGCCTGCAACCAAACTGTCTGCGGCCTAGACACACTGGACCTACACCTGGAGTCATGGTCGGGGGAGCAATTTCCTATGACAGCAGGAGCACTCTTGTGGTTATACCAAACACACTGACTGCAAATTTGTACGTCAGTCTGGTAATTCAACCTGTAGTGCTGCCATTCATGAACAGCATTCAAGGGGGAGTTTTTCAACAGGATAACGCTCGCCCTCATACCGCTGTTGTCTCGCAACGTGCTCTACAGAGTGTCGACATGTTACCTTGGCCTGCGAGATCACCAGATCTGTCTCCAATTGAACACGTATGGGATATCATTGGACGACAACTCCAGCATCATCCACAGCCAGCACTGACCGTCCCAGTATTGACAGCACAAGTACAACAAGCATGGAACTCCATACCACAAAGTGACATTCGAAACCTGTATGACACAATGCATTCACGTTTGCAGGCTTGCATTCAAAATTCTGGAGGTTACACCGGCTATTAATTTAACAGTATTTCACATTTGAAATGCATTTTCTTGAGCTTAAATTAACCTGTGATCTTGAAAATTTAATCAATTAAACATGTTAACTTGACAAATGCATTGTCCAAATTTCATTACTCTACAATAATTTTTTCTTGGTGTTGGGATTTTTTTTTCCGTCTGTGTATATACCCAATCTAATTTTCGCAATTATTCTGCACTATTATTACAACGTCGTGATTTTACTGTCCATGTCTAAGTTGCATATGCACGGCGCTAGTGAAAAATAAGTGCGAAAATTAGATTGAGTATATATGGCTTTTTAAATTTATTGAAATACATCGTATATCATTAAAGTACATTTGTGATACGAATAAAACATGGTTCCACTTGGAAATTTAAAAGGTGGTGATTTTTTGACTGTGTATGATGTTCGTCTTGAAACTGTATTTCAAATGCGCGCGCTCCTACAACTTTCTATTCCTCGCACAGACCGAAGGCCTTTTTTTCGCTAGGTTATGGAAAGTTTTTTTTTTAAAATCAGCAGTCATTTAAAACTTTTTTTTCGCTTTTAATTGTTTTAAACGATGAAAATTAGTAAGAATACGGTGGTGTAAGTTAATTTTCCTTCCTTTATAGAAATTAACATAATGCAAAAGATACTGTAATAAATTCAGGAACATAGGTGTTGTAATATATTCATTTTAGTGATGTCACTTGGAATCAAATTTAACACCGAGGTTATAATTGAATAAAGTCTATAAAATGGTTACATTTTACTGCTGACAAAAATGACTGAAACTAGTGTTTATTAAAAAACCGAACGAACACACTAGGGCGTATTTATAACCAAAACTGATATATAGTGAGATTGCGTAAGGTATCTTGAATTGTAAGAAAGAAGATCTTGAATTGTTTCTTTAGAATCAATTACGTCTTTAGAAATCCTATTCGGAAGTGCGCTATAAGTGAGCATGTAGGATACACAGTGAGCACGCAGGATGCGTTTACAAACACAATGATTTAAGTCTGACTCATACCACTTTACTGATAAGCAAAGCACGTACGAGGGTGTTTCAAATGAAAACCTTAAAAGTTAAATAAAATTTCGACAAGTATCGTGATGGAGTTGGTAGGTGGCAGCAGTGTTCCTTGAAGTTCACAAAGTGACCGACAGGCGGCACAGTGATGTTACAACGCTAGAGAAGGTGATGAAATACATAACAAGATGGCCGCCCCGCTGTCAACATGCACCGCGATTGAGCAGCGTTCAGTGATACGTTTCTTGAGTAGTGAAGGGGTCAAACCAACTGAAATTCATCGCAGAATAATAGCACAGTATGGTGATTCGTGTTTGTCGTTGCAGCAAGTGTACGAGTGGTGTAGGAAGTTTAAAAGCGGTGTAACGTCTGTGGAGGATGCCCCAAGACCAGGGCAGGCGAACCGCGTAGTGACGGACGAAAACATTGCGTTAGTGGAGGAGCTTGTAAAGGATAATAGACGCATAACTCTGAACGAAATAGCCACAATTTTGAAGATAAGTATTGGTTCAGCGCATAATATTGTTCACAACGTACTGCACTTCAATAAGGTGTCTGCAAGATGGGTGCCACGTCAGTTGACTGCCGAATTGAAAGCCCGTCGCATTGATGCCTGTGAAGAACTTTTGCGTCGTTTCCACGCCGAAGGTGATGCCTTTCTGAGCAAAATTGTCACAGGTGATGAGACTTGGGTTCACTACCACCAACCAGAAACGAAAAGGTCAAGCAAGGAATGGCGCCACACCTCATCGCCGAAACCAAAAAAATTCCGCACTCAACCGTCTGCAGGAAAAGTCATGCTCACTGTCTTCTGGGATGCAAATGGAATAATTTTGGAGCATTACATGGATAAGGGGGTTACGGTAACCAGCAATTCCTATTCAAACATGCTGAAACATCACCTCCGCCCTGCAATCAGGAGTAAACGACGAGGACTTCTGACTTCAGGAGTTTTGCTGCAGCATGACAACGCCCGACCACATACAGCCCGTAGGACAGTTGAGACTATTCAGGAAATTAAATTTGAATGTCTGGTACATTCTCCTTATTCACCAGACCTCGCCCCTAGTGACTTTCACCTGTTTGGTGCACTCAAAGAAGGAATAGGGGGCAGGCATTTCAGAAGTGACGAAGAGGTGAAAGCCGCGGTGCATGACTGGCTACACACACGACCAAAAGAATTCTTCCGTCGTGGTATCTATGCACTCCCGAAGCGATGGAATACATGCATTCAACGTCAAGGAGACTACGTCGAAAAATGACATGTAAGTTTTTTGTTCATTGTCACAAATAAAAAAAATATAGCACTTTTAAGGTTTTCATTTGAAACACCCTCGTATTTCGTTCATCAGTCGAATTTCCAGTTCCTCCTGTTGGAAGCTGAATGAAAATCTGACTTACTTCGTATTTTTTTAACAACAGATTGAGAGATTGATTTATCTACATATGGTTTCGGTGTCTTTTTTATTGAAAATGTGACTGACCTACACCATTGTGACTTAAACCCTTCCAAATCGAACCTAACTCCGTGAGATAAAAACTTCGTAATCTTTATTTGAAGCCGTGGTCAAAGCTCATATTTACGATCTTTCAGAATTGTTTTTGGCGTTGCACTAATTCGCTATTAATACTGATTTTTTTTTAAAAAAAATCTGTGTACAAGAATGAAAGGACTAGGGTGAAAACGACTAAAAGATGAAATTCTATGAATTTATTAGCCGTTCTAAACTAACTATTGGGTTTAATCTATAGATATAATAAAACTATAAACGGGAAAGTCTGCACATATGAAATATTCTTTAAAAAATGAGTTCGAGTACTATTAACGCACTACAGGAAAGAAATGAGCTGTATTTTTTTAATTTGTGTCTGTCTGAAAATTATGAACAGGATTAAAGAAAAAAAAATATTTGTCAGATTTTGACCGGGTTTCGCTTAATGTACAGTCCGTGGTCCCGCGAGTAAAATAAGGCAAGTTTCATTTCGATGTGAAGTCGGAAAGCTGAGTTATTTAAGACAAAAGTGTCTACAAATTAGTACCCACTTTTCATTGCACGGGTTATCACACTCCAGTCGTGGTGGGGATAGTCTCCCTGTCCGTCGGCTACCTGTAATGGCTCGGTGGATTTTGGAGCGGCCGAAAATCCAGCAGGGCCTGCCGAGCCACGCCAGTCCATCCGAAATGCCCCACACACGACGAGTTTTGGATCGGCGCGAGGACATTTGGCCTGTTGGCTCGTCGGTGTGTGGCGGCCTTAACAGTGCGACAGTTTCCAACATATAAGGGCCAGGGCCGGCGTTAGGTTTCTCGGGCCCCGGGTAAGTGATCTTAGGCCCTCTACCCCCCCCCCCCCCGAAGATATTTTTACTTTACACTTTGGTTTTTTTTTTAATAAATTCAGAACATTTTAATACAAAAATGTTCAAAATTATTGGTGCAGATTTTAAAATTTGTGTTTGGTTTCTATCTAGTTAGGCACCCAGGCCGACGGGCCCCCCTTTGGTTGCCCGGGCCCCGGGTACTTTTGCCCCGCTTAACCCCCCCTAACGCCGGCCCTGATAAGGGCCCGGAAAATACCCTTAAAGAAATTGTTCGAATTAGCCAGGGACTTGTTTGAATGAGCCTACTGAAGTAACAATCTGCAACACTGTAATAAGTGTCAAATTCTATGTCATAACTAAGATCATTTGATTTGTTAAATAAATTCAGTACCTTTTGCGAACCAATTTTTTGTGTTCTTGTAACCCATTGGGATGTGTCATGTCCAAGGCTCACTGTTTAATAACATTCAAGTTGATGGATGAATATCAAGTAGTTTTCCTGCTGTACATTGCGCCTAAGAACTAAGAAGTAAAAAAAAATAAAACCAGTCACTGATGAGATTATTACAAACCCATGAAGATTTTTGATCAAATTTATATCACAATGCACTATTGCCACGTGTATTAATACGCGCGAGATTGATGTATTGTTTTTCTGGCGGCAAGTTTAGCGTAGTATGTGGTTACATTGAAATGCAACTTGGACTCAGATGAAACGGAAACCATTTGCTACAGCGCAATGTAGGAGGAATTACACTGAATTTTATTTTATAACAATTCTATTTAATTAAGCAATTGCTAAGAAATGAATTTTCAGAAAATTGAAAGAAAGGTATGTATTTCCTTTAAATTTGCATATTAATCATCGGTTTTTTTTTATTGAAATAATTAAGCGGTTTGAATGAAAGAAGTTCCAGATTGATTGCGATATATGTGGCGAAAACCACAATTAAATATTACGTGGCATAGCGTAAGTTATTAAGATTTATTTTTAGCATCCTTCGTTTTCACAGGTACCGGTAATAAGAAAGGTGTAGGAACCCGTGAAGATTTGGGATCAAGTTTATATTGCGATTCATGATGACACTGACATGCGATACAGGGAATGTATTAATTCGCGTGTGATTGAAGCTTTGCTTTTCTAGCAGCAATATTAGCGGAAATTGTGGTTAGGCTGAAATGCAATCTGGACCAAGTTGACAACGGAAGCTTTTTGCTACAGCACTAGGGATGATAAAGTACAATGAGCTTTATTTTATAACAATTGCATTTAGTTAAGCAACTGCAGAGAAATAAATTACCATAACACTCCGTTAAACCCGTCATTTTTGACGGGTCATGCGGCTAGTGTGGAGTAAAAACCAGGATTTAGTTTAGATCAAGAGGTAATTAAAGGTACTGAGGCTTACAAACATTGTTATTGTCACCACAGTTCTAGCAATACTGAAATTAAAGGTCAAGGAAAGCAAATAACCCAGCTAAATTGGATGTTAAGCAACTCACAACTTAGAAGAGAAACAAAAATCAGGATATATGAAGCTGTTATTGAAAGTGGAATGATATGTATATGAGAGGCACTTAGATGTAAAAAGTTACTTCATTCAAATGGAGTTTTTAAGACAGTTTTTGACTGACATTAACGAGAAAAGTTAAAAGAAAAGACGTTATAAGCCGGGTAGATATTTCATATGGATGAAGTGGATGCTCCAAGATGATGGCTTAGATATATCAGTGCATTATGAAGATTGTAGTTAGGTGGTATAACAGAAGTCAACAACTGGAGAAACAGACACTGATGAAAGTGAGGATTCAGAAAATGTTGCTTAAAATCACAGAAAAATAAATAAAATAAAAATAAATCACAACCAACTGCAAAAGAAGGTTGATAGCAATGCATATTGATGCCATCAAAAAGAGATTTCTTCAAAAGTAGAAATACTTTAACATCAACTTGAAAACGTTTCTGATTCTGTAAATATGGAATACAGAACTGGAAGTAATAACTAGGATGTTTAAATGCAGCAAAATATAATGAAAGTTAAGGGGACAGACAAAGTATGAAGGGAGCATGGCCTGGAAATGGGAAGAAAGGGAAAACAAACTCAACACGTACCTGAGGGCAGCAAGACAGTGAAAGACACCAAAAGACGGACATAAATAATTCAATATTTTGGTTTTGAACCTTACTTTTGCAGAAAGATAAGAGATTTGGCAGTGTGTCTCAAGTGTTCACAATGACAACTACGATTATTTAATGGTTGAGATACTGAGGGCAACAAGCGGGGGTAGGAATGGATGGGGGCAGTTGAAATAATACTGAATTAATAAGAGGTTTACACACAATTAAAAATGAGCAGACTAAAAAAATTGAAATTCATCTTGAGGATACCATGAAGGAAATAAAAAAAGCTAAAAAACATAAATGGGCTGGTGTAGATAATATTGTCATGAATGTCTTATAGGTGGCAGGATCATTGACATATCTAAGAATTTTCTGAGGCAGTGCAAGAACTTCAGATTGCCGCCCGGTGCAAGTACCCCAATTAGACCCCGCCTAGATCCGGCACTGAGCAGGACATGACATTGTACCTTATCGTAAGATGTTATTTAAATTGAGTCTGGATACTTGCTGCTTACTAGAAGACTGGAAAAGTGTGACAGTAGTACCGGTCCATAAATGAGGGATGACAACCATGGTTGAAAATTACAGACCAATCAGTTTGACATCAATTGCAGGTAAATTAATGGAAAGACTGATATGCAATCACATCACAGATAAATGGTTTTCATGCCGACAACATGGCTTTAGGCAAGGATATTCATGCAAATATCAGTTAGCAGACTATATGTACGATATTTTGGATGAAATGGACAAGGGAGGCTAAACTAATAGTGTAGCACTAGATCTTCTCAGGCTTTTGACAGAGTGAACCACAGAGTGGTGGTAAGTAAGGTAAAACCATTGGAGTGGATTGAAAAGGTTTTTGCTGAACGGAAGAATTCTTAAAAGGCAGAAAGAAAAACAAAAAGGCAAGGTAGAAATGCACTGTCAAAAGAAGTGGAAGTGAAACTGGGAGTGCCACAGGTTAGTGTATTGGGACCACTGCTATTCATTATTCTAATGAATGAGTGTATCGATGGTTTAACTGTCAGAAGTTAGATTGTGTTCAGATGACATAATGCTGTATAAAAGGATCAAAATGGTAGAAGAGCATAATATTTGATAACCCTCAACTGGACCGGACACATTGGACAGGTAGTAGGAAAAGGTTTCAAAATCTTTCAATTGTTGGAGAGAGTGATGAAGGGATGTACCAGAGAAGTAAGGGAATTGTGTTACAAAACTTTGGTCAGATCATTGCTTGAATTTGGTAATGTGGTATGGGACTTACATTTTGGGTATCAAATACAGGTGTTCAGAGGGGACAAAGAGAAGAACTGCTAGATTTATGTCTGGAAATTATTGCTTCTATACATCCAGTAACTCATATGATAAAGGAGTTGGAATTGGAAGACAGGAGGAGGAGAGGGAAAAGAGGTCATGGGAATATACAAGGCAAATGTTGGTAATGAGGTGTAGAATGATATTGGTAGATCAATTAGGAGAGTTGCATGGAAGGAAAAACCTAGCTATGACCACAAGCTGGCAGTCAATATCAGGCATAAGGGTTTGGGAATATTTTCTTTCGTAGGTAAGATGTACAGCGATTGGAATAAATTATCAAGAGAAATTATGAATAATTAATTTACTAAAAACCCGAAAGAATTTAAAGTTGAAATTTGGAGAGGGAAAAAGCAAACGGGTACAGGAAAGGGGAAAACTGGGTGAGTATGGAAATTGCCTTTGGAGCTAGTGCTCCATCGCAATTAAATACTGGACCATGGGGTATGAAAGTAACAAAATGGAATTAGAAATTAGGGTAGGTAAATGAACCACCACTAGATGATGGCAGGGTGATATGAACAAACATAATAGACACAAAGACAAGCGACTTTGCAATTTTTGGAGCATAGCCCTTCATTGGCAAGTAGAACATTGCAGAAAAGGAGAGGGGGGGAAGCCATAGTAGATTGCCTCGACTGTTGAGCAAGGAACATGGTCCACAATGGGGTAAGTTCAAGCAGAGGACAGATAGAGGGGGTAGAGATCTGAAGGAAATACCCGAGCATTGCAAAATAATATAAAATGTGTAAATATAAATAAACATGAAAACTGATTTTTTAAAATTAAATAGTACCTCTGTTTAGTGGTGCTTCGTGACGGGTGGTGCAGGAAGAAGAAAGGAGACGAGAGAGAAGGAAAAGTTAAAACAATGACTGGATATTTTAATTCCTGCTCTTGGTCCTTACTATCAGAGTCCTCCCAAACAGTAGCAGCTCCTTTTTACTAAGAAGGTGGGAGATTTGCTTACCATTACAAACTGGGCAGCAAGCAACCATCTGAGTATTATATCAAGTTTAGAACAGTCATTGCTCTAACTTTTAGACCTTGTACACACTTGTATACAAAGTCGAGTGATTTGTGTATCTAGACAATGTCTATAAAAATAAGTGATTGTATATAGACAATAGAAACAAATTCATGTCTGTAGACATACTATCAGAACAAAATCACAGAGCTTTGGTTTCCCATTTGAAATGGGAGACATGAGGCAATCATTAGACAATATTGTGCAACATTGTGTAGACATTTACGTAGAAAATGTCACCAGTTATTGTTGAACTCTGGAGAACGCTTCATTGATTTTTTTATTTTCGTTTTTTACTATCAAGATGTGGCCTATGGAGAAAGTGTTATCATTAATAGCAGATTTTCACTCGGCATCTTGTTTGTGGGAAGTGACTAATCTGAAATAAATTCTACCACTGCTTACACGAGGTGATTTTTTGCTTTAGAGTTCATCTTTATTTTTCTTTGTTAATATTTACATATTTTATATTATTATCTGATCTTTCTGCCCTATAGTTGCCACTTACAGTTAGTCGATGTAACAATTTCTGTCTCTACAAATATCTACAAAGCCTAGTCAGCTGGCTCCCTTTGCATACCAAAGAGAGACAAACTTCCCCTTCTGTCTTTCTACTCTGCCCATACCATCTACTCCCGGCTTCATCCAGGTAACGATTGCTATGAAATCATACACTAACATTACCCACGACCATAGAATGTGTGCCCTCCCAACAGCCTTCCAAGCACATCTTTTCTTACCACCCTGAACTACCTAATACAAAAAAAAAAAAAAACTTTTTTCTTGTTAAGGCAAAATTTAAAACAGATACGTGACACTGCCATGGGTACCCATTTGTTCCGCTCTTACACATACCTCTTTTGGATAAAGTCCACTTGGAACCCCTGAAGTGGGTCAGATTCACAGATAAATTTTTGTTATCTGGATCTATGGGACAAACAACCTTCTCTGCTTCCTTAAAGAGTCTCAGTGACTTTAACATCCTAAACTTTACGTAGGTCTACTCTCCCTCTTTCCTGAATATGGATTTATCCCACCTCTAATGGCCACCCCAGCTTTCTGTCCACACCAAACTTACCTACCTACAACAGCATCTACATTATAACAGTTGTCACCCTTATCAAACAAACCATTCCTTTCCCTATTGCCTAGATATTCACGAGATATATATATGCTCTAACCAGCAGGCAGTCACACGGTATGCCAACATCTCCCGAACTCTGATATCTCACAACTAGCCAGTATTTTGTAGACAAACAACTTTTACTTGCCACATCACTATCTGCACAGCTTATCAACCATCCTAAACCCACTAATACTAACTCCAGTCCAGTCCTCTTCATTCAGTGCTTTTCAGGACATGAATTCATCACCCAAATCCTTTGGCAAGGTTACAATTTCCTTCAACCTTAACTGGAAATGAATTCTCTTCTCCACAAAATCATCCCTCCCTCTTCCAGAACACTTCTAGTCCACAAATATGGTCCTTATCATCCCACTAGACAGCCCCAAGACTTTTTCCCATGCAACAGATTCCATTGCAAAATGTGCACCATACACCATGCCTCTACTACCTTCATTAAGGAAAGCTTCCCTGTTATTACACGCCACTTGTGAAACCTCCCTTGCAACTATTGTCCAGTCTCCTATATAAATCTGATCGTGAATACACTGTCCATTGGAATGATTGATCACAGGCATTGGGCATAGGTATTCATCCAGAATCCTGACCTCCCAGTATATTTTCATGTCATCATGCAAATACCTACAATTTAAATACACAGACGGAAAAAAAAATCCCAACACCAAGAAAAAATTATTGTAGAGTAATGAAATTTGGACAATGCATTTGTCAAGTTAACATGTTTAATTGATTAAATTTTCAAGATCACAGGTTAATTTAAGCTCAAGAAAATGCATTTCAAATGTGAAATACTGTTAAATTAATAGCCGGTGTAACCTCCAGAATTTTGAATGCAAGCCTGCAAACGTGAATGCATTGTGTCATACAGGTTTCGAATGTCACTTTGTGGTATGGAGTTCCATGCTTGTTGTACTTGTGCTGTCAATACTGGGACGGTCAGTGCTGGCTGTGGATGATGCTGGAGTTGTCGTCCAATGATATCCCATACGTGTTCAATTGGAGACAGATCTGGTGATCTCGCAGGCCAAGGTAACATGTCGACACTCTGTAGAGCACGTTGCGAGACAACAGCGGTATGAGGGCGAGCGTTATCCTGTTGAAAAACTCCCCCTTGAATGCTGTTCATGAATGGCAGCACTACAGGTTGAATTACCAGACTGACGTACAAATTTGCAGTCAGTGTGTTTGGTATAACCACAAGAGTGCTCCTGCTGTCATAGGAAATTGCTCCCCAGACCATGACTCCAGGTGTAGGTCCAGTGTGTCTAGGCCGCAGACAGTTTGGTTGCAGGCGTTCCCCTGGCCTCCTTCTGACCAACACTCGGCCATCACTGGCACCAAGGCAGAACCTGCTTTCATCAGAAAACACAACAGATCTCCACTCCGTCCTCCAATGAGCTCTGGCTTGACACCACTGGAGTCGCAAACGGCGATGGCTTGTAGTCAGTGGAATGCACGCTACAGGGCGCCTGGCTCGGAGCTGTCCTTGAAGTAACCGATTTCTAACAGTTCGTTGTGTCACTGTGGTACCAACTGCAGCTCGAATTTCTGCCGCAGACGCAGTACGATGCGCCACAGCTGTACGCCGAATACGGCGGTCTTCCCTCTCAGTAGTGCCACGTGGCCTCCCGGAACCCGGTCTTCTTGAGGCAGTACCATCCCTTGACCACTGCACCCAACAATCATTCACAGTGGATACATTCCGGCCAAGTCTTTCTGCAATATCGCGAAAAGAAAATCCACCTTCTCGTAGCCCTATTACACGACCTCGTTCAAACTCGGTGAGCTGTTGATAATGGCTTCTTCGTCTTCTTAAAGGCATTCTTGGCTAACATCAACTCACTATGTCAAATCTCAGCGGTAAATAACGTTCACAAACTTTACAGCGCGTATTTAAAGCAAACCTGATTTGCAAGCTCTGAGTAGCGCTACTAGCGCCACACTTATGCGCGAAGCGCGAAATTTGAATCGATGTCATCTTTCAGATGTATAAACACGCCTACCAAATTTCGTTTATCTAACACAAGTCTTTCTTGGTGTTGGGATTTTTTTTTCCGTCTGTGTATTTGCTTCACCATTTGTGCAACCAGTGCCCTCCCAAAAAGTGACAGCTCTTCAGAACTGGTTACCAATACAAACTGGGAACTAGACAGCTATCGGGTCATGAGACAATACACAGAAATCTTCATTCTTTACAACTATTTCCCACACCCAATATCTTTTTCCAACATGAATGACCACTCACCAGCAGATGTTTAATTAGTATGCAATATCTATGAGTTTCTGTTCATTTGAGTATGTTTACTTGCATTATATATTATTAGCACAAAAAATATTACGGGAAAATATATGCTTCAGGCTCAATCTGCTGCCCATGACTTGTTTCTGTGACATAGTTTCCAATTTTACAGTGCTTGGGTTTATGCTCATCAACTCAATCCCCTTTTCTCCTTGCTGTGTTGATTTTGCCCCATCCCAAGTTGCTAACCAATGATCTGAGCCTCCAGTTAGCTGCCAGCTTACATCATGCAGCTTCCTCAAACTACTTTTGATGAAGAGATATAAACCTGGAAAGTTAAATGTTTTTATTTTATATATCAGAAATACAAATTAGGACAGCGAAATGAACCATTGCTTTCCTTAAGATGATCACTCCGCAGCTTGAACACACATAACAGACATGAACACAAAGAATATTGAAATTTTCAGATCTTAGCGTTTAATCAACAAAGCGACAGGTAGGTTCTGTACAAGTCTGTCTCATATAGTGATGGATGAGCAAGGAATACTGTGAGGATAATTTCAAACAGGTTAGTTTATATCAGAGCATTGTAAAATATCAAAACTAACCATTGGCAGGGGGAGACAAATAGAAAAATAATATAATAGAAACTATATAATAGAAAATATAAATAAACAAAAATAAATAAAAAAGAACATCACCTCTGGTTAGTGGTGGTTCAAGTTAGGTAGTACGGCTGAAGAAAGGACAAAGGAGGAAAGGAAAAGTAATGACTGGGTCAGATCAGTTGGTTGCCAAATGCCCAGTTTTTTTTAACTGCTTAACGTCTCTTATAACAACTAAGTCTTTAGAGACGGGAAAGGGGGGGGCAAGGAATGGGAAGGAATTCGGCCATGGCCTTTTGAAGGAAGCATCCCGGCATTCACCTGTAGTGATTTGGGGAAACCCGCCGTCCTCCCAAATGCAAGGCCAGAACGCTAGCCGTTACACCACCACACTCGGTCTGAGTGCAGAAGAGCTGCTGCTGTTTAGGCAGACAATGATAACAAAGACCATGAAACAAGAATTAAAATTATTGGTGTCGTGGGAGATGGCACGGACAGCTACTGTTTGTTTTGAATTCCGGGTGAATACCACCTGTTGATAGCCATTTATTCTTAAGGCTAATGGATTGTTGGTAAAACCTACGTAGGAGCCAGGCACGTTGCAGGTAAGCTGGTATATTATATAGGCGGTTTCACACGTGGCGTATCCTATGGTGCAAAATCTTTCCCCAGTGACAAGGTTGGTGTGTGTTACAAATCTTGCAGCACGGTCTATTGCATGGGAAAGAGACTTGGGTCTGTCTAAAGGGTCGAGGAAGACCATGTTTTTGGACTAGGAGTTGACTGAAGTCAGGAACCCTTCTGAAGCAAGTTTCAGCAATGACGGGAAGGATTTCTGGGAGAATGGATCTCATTTCCGAACAGGTTTGCAGGAAATCATAACCTTTCTGTTGACAGATTCAAGGCTGGAAAGTACAGGAAAAGCTTTCCCATCACAGGAAACGCCACCTGTGAAACCTCCCATGTAATATACCTGCCAACCAGCAAAAATTGCATGGCTTCCTATGGAAGATTGACCACCAATCCACTAGCCATTAGAATGAATGGCGACTGACTATATTCCCCATATCCAAAACACCCACTAGATGTTCATGCTGTGTCCAATGACATTAATAATTTTAATTCTTGTTTTACAGCCTGTACTGTCGAAGTCCTCCCAAATAGCAACTACTACTCTGAATTCAGAAGTTGGGAACTTACCTACTAGAAGAAACTGGGCACCAAGCAACATGGTCTAAATTTAAAATAATACTCATAGTCAATAAGTTTCTTTCTATCCACTTCCTCCTTTCTTCCTTCCACATTACATAATTTGAACCATCACTAACCAGGTGATGTTTTACTTCGTAGATTCTTTGGTTTATAGTTATTTTATAAAATTTATTTATGCTTCTACAGTTAAGATTTAATTTCATTATCTTAGCTATTTGTTCTTTTTGACCACCAGTGATTAGTTTTGATATTTTGCAAGGCTCAGGTATTAGCTTCAAATCACTACCCCTTCTCCCTGTCGTCTGTTTGAATTTATCCCCACCATAATCCTTGCTCAACCATCACTATGTGAGGCAGTCTTGTACAGAACCTACCCTCTGCCACATTCTCTTTGTTTATAAACGGCCAATATCTGAAAATTTCAATGTTTTTTTTGTGTTTGTTATGTGTGTTCAAGCCGCAGAACCATTACCTTAAGGGTGCTTTCACACCAAACGCGTCCAGTCGTGTCGAGCCTGTCCAGCTGAGTCAACAGGAAAATCCAACATAGCTACTCCCCTTTGTTCATTCACACAGGTAGCGTCTCAGTCCCATCCGACTTAAGCCAGTCCCGTCGAGTGGAGGGAGAATCCAACCTGTCTTGATTCTGGTGCGTCCAGTCCAGTCTCATTGTTACCAACTTGGTGCAAAGTGCGTGTTTTGTGTATTTTTTTCATAACCCTCTAAAAATGGATGTTGAGAAATTAATCGAACTGGTTAGAGAACGAAAGGAGATCTATGATGTTAAGCATCCGAATCACCGCAACAGAGATTTAATTGCTGCCATTTGGAATTAAATTGATCACTTGAAAACATCTGGTCAGTTATTTTTATGGCAAATTTTATTTTTTACAGTTATTACTCTAATTCATGTCTGTTTTTTAATTGATTAAGTAACATATAAAAATTAGATGTAACGAAGTAATATATGTCCGTACTTCAACAATCAATTTGATCATTTTGCCAAGGCACAGATCCTATTGGCGAGATGAAATAGTTAGTTAATATTTCCCTGCTTCTAATGGCTTCAGAAGTTGGTGGGATAGGGTGAAGCTCATCTACTTCTCTCATCTCATCCAGAAATTGCTTTTCGAATGCATTATCCTCTTCATTTCGTAGAATGTAACTATGCAAAACACAGGCACTACGAATCATATTTCACTTGAAAATAATTATAAAACTTTAACAGATCGTTCACCAAGTCCAGAAAAAAATGAATAAATACACCGTAAATATCTCTTCTTAAATTGATTGGATGAATACACAATTGACACATTGATTTTTTTTTTGGTGGTCTTTCTGTCGAAAAACAATAAATTTAAGCAGCTCAAACTCCATCACAAAAATTTTGCTACAGCTGACTTGTATTGACTGGACTGGACCAGACGCGTTTGGTGTGAAACAACAGCACTTGACTGGACTGGACCGGATGGGCTTACACTTGACGGGCCTAGACGTGACTGGATTGACTTGTAGAGACTGGTTTGGTGTGAAACCAGCCTAAGGAGAGTGTTGCTTTATTTCCATATCCTAACTCCTTTTGACTATTAAATATTCCACTTACTTTTTTTGGGGATCGCACTGCAACGTTTCGGCGCCCAACCTGGTGCCTTCATCAGGGTTTTCAGACTCGAAATGGTGTGGTTTTCACACAACTCCGTCGCTGAGCTAACTGTTGTGGTTAACGGCAGCGGATGTCAACTGTTCCAGAGATCTTGTCGTTGGAAGTTTTGTGTTGCGAATGTCCACGAGTGCACATTTCTACGTTTCGCTTAAGCCATACCCACCGTATTTATTGAAATTTTCGGGATGTTTGAAGATTTCTATTGATTCCCTTATTTTTCGTTCTAGAAGACCTTTGGGTTGTGCTATAACTTTTGTTTTCTCCCATTGAATTTTATGGTCTTCTTCTATCTGATGTTCTGCTACAGCTGATTTTGTTGTATGACCAAGTCTTGCGTGACGACAATGTTCTTTTAGTCTTACAGTAACCGCTCGGGAAGTTTCGCCAATATACACCTTTCCACAATCGCAGGGTATCTTATATACTCCACTTGCTTGTAATGGTGGTCTGCGATCCTTTGCTGATCTTAAAATGTCTCTAATTTTGTTGTTACTATTAAAGACTGGCTGGATATTGACTTTCATCAGCACTTTTCCAATTCTGTCGGTGACTCCTTTTATGTAAGGTAAAAAAGCCTTCTTCTTTTGTTCCGTTATCTCTCCATGTACCTCTTTACTGTTCCTCTTGTTACTGCTTAAGGCGCTGGCTATTATCCGACTACTATACCCATTCTTCCGTAGGACCCCGTGTAGGTGTTTTCTTTCTTCTTGTATGTGCTCTTTATCTGCTACTCTTTCCGCTCTACAAAATAAGGTTTTAATCAAAGTGCTTTTTTGAGCTGGGTGGTGATGTGACGCAGCATTTAAGTAGAGGTCTGTATGTGTAGGTTTTCTGTACACAGTGTGTGTTAATTTTCCCTCTTTTCTTTTCACCAGAACATCCAAGAAAGCCAGTTGCCCATTAGTTTCTAATTCCATTGTGAACTTTATTTTTGGATGGATGCTGTTAATGTGGTCCAGGAAAACTTTTAACTCCGCCTCTCCGTGTCACCATATCACAAACGTATCATCTATGTCTCTAAACTAGATCAACGGTTTGTTTCTAGCTGTCGAAATGGCTTCACGTTCAAATTTTTCCATAAATAAATTTGCTACTACCGGAGAGAGGGGCTGCCCATAGCTAGTCCATCTAGTTGTTCATATAAATTGTTACCCCACTGGAAATAAGTTGTCTTCAAACAAAGCTGAAACAGCTGGTACCAATTGTCATCAAAATCTTGTTTTATTATCTCCATAACTTCCTCAACTGGGACGTTGGTAAAAAGTGAGACTACATCGAAGCTGAAAAGAAGATCGTCACGTGAGAGGGTAACATTCTGTATCCTGTCAATAAAATGCGTTGAATTTTTGATGCAGCTCTCTGTGCAACCTACAAGGGGTTCTAGTTTTTTCGATAAAAACTTAGCTAAACCATATGTTGGGGATTCAATTGCACTAACAATTGGACGTAGAGGCAAGTCTTTCTTATGTATTTTCGGAAGGCCATAAAAGAGTGGAATCACCGGATTGCTGATTAGTATTGTTTGTATCACTGTCCATTTCAGATTTAATTTATTCACAAGTTCCCTGGTCAACTTTCCAATTCTTTCGATTGGATCTTTGTTCAATTTTCTGTATGTATTATCTACTAATAACTGCTCCAAAACAACTGTGCAGTTTCCTTTGTCGGCAGGTAAAATTATTATGTTCGGGTTATTCTTTAATTCATATAATGCTTTTCTTTCTTTTCCGGTGATATTGGAGCTAGGGGGTTTTGCCTTCTTTAAAATAGTGACTACTTAGCACCTTTTATTCCACTCTGCCTATATTTATGGTGTTCAGTAATAAACTTCAAATTTGATTTACTCGGCAACAATCAACATTGATCAATGCGCCTAATGGTTGAATTAATAGTCACATGGAGCCTTGGACAGGGACACAATGTGCTTTAGCAATTAAAGCTTATTTCAAGATTGGCGATTCTAATGCTGCAGCCCTTTGGAAGTTTTGTTCTCAACACAATATTTGCAAACCAAGGTATGCCTCAAGTGCTATGCTATTAAAAAGTTCCTTGAAGTGGACAGTGTCATTGACCAGACCATTCTGGGATCAATGCCTATGGTTTCAACTGAAGAAAACATGTCGGGTGACTGATTCAGTCCTTGAAGATAAATGGCGTTCCGTACAGAAGCACTCAGCCGTTTTGTCTAAGTCTAGTGTTCACATAATTACGAAGAAAACTGCATTTCCATCCATTAGTGCAAATATTATTTTTTTTTTTTTTAAAGAAAAACTTGCACTGGAAGGATGTTGGAAGTAAACTTAACAATGTCATCTTTAGTGATGAACATTTTCACTCACAGTGTATTTAAACAAGCAAAACTACAGGTATTGGGCCCCAGCAAACCCGAAAGAGACACATCAAAAACAGATAAATAGTCCAAAGGTGACTGGTGTGCCAATCAAAATTTTCAATCAGTAACTGTTGCTTCTCAACAATACAGGCATTTTTTGGTCCTACTGTGTAGAGGGACACCATTTTAACAGAAGCATGGTTATAACAGGATGGGGCTCCTGTCTATACTAATAGGAAACTGATGGACATGGTACGAGAACAGAGGTATTGAGGTTTGAGGACATACGCTAGCGAGCAAGGCCCTACCGACCTTCCATCAAGCTTGGTGAGTAGTGAGTCTACATTTATCTTTTCTTTCCATATTAACATCGTCTCAAGATAATTTTCCGATTTTTTTTTGGATGATACATGAATCATTTAAAAGATAAAAAAAAACCTTGTGGCTTTTTTTTTAATTTTTTTTTTTTTTTTTTTGTGGGGAGGAAATGAAGTAAATTTTATACACAATTTTTATACGTAATGTTTTTGAGGTAAGAGACATGGAACACCTTCAGTGGATATCATCTAGGACTAATAAATGTATACAATGGTTCCACAGAATCTGTACTACGCTCACTGTTTCATTGCTCAATGTGCTGTCAGGCTGCGACATGGAGTTGACTTACAGAATCTTGTTTCCCATTCTATTAACAAAAAGTGTACAAAAGATCATATCTATAAGGAATAATCTGTCTCCACTCCAAAATGTGATTCATAGGTACTTTGTTTCTGAGCTCTTATTCCTGTAATTTTAATTATCTAGTGGCTGTGAAAAAAATGCCTATTTTTATGAAATTGAAACTCTGACAAAATTTTCAATATTTTAAGTCATAGAGAAAACAACCCGATTTAAATTATCTTTCTGGCTGTTAAAATAACTGAGACCAGTAATATAAAATTTACTATCTTCCTCAACGTGGCAAAAATATTATTAAAATTTTGATAACTTTTTGTTTTGTTTTAGACTTTACAACTTATTGGCGTTGAGGTAATTAGAAACATTTGGGGCAAGGAACACAGTTCTGGTCTTTTAAAAGAACCATTCTCGCATTCACCTAGAATCATTTAAGGAAAACATGGAAAACCAAAATCAAAATAGTGGAACAGAGATTTGAACCCATGTCGTCCCACTGATAACTATGTCATGCTTCATATGCAATCTGCTGAAATTCATTATATGAATTCAATTTTCTGAATTAACTACTTGGCATATATTTTTTTTATTTCCCTCAAGATGATCATATCAGCTACCTTAGGGCAATGAACAAATGTTTTGAAAGAAGTAATTTCTTTTGTGGTTTAATTAATGGTACAGACATGTCTTGTGAGTTCCCATGATTAAAACATTAAGAATGACTTCCTCCAATTATAACTATTATTATTTTGCCAATAATTTAACAGAACACACAAGCAGTATCCAAATATGTCAAAATAAACACCCACATTAAAGTAGATAATCAGAAACAAATTGGTTGAGATTTGCAAATCCCCTCCTCCCCCATTTTGCCTACCAATCATTTTGTAAAAGCCCTCTACTCAAAATATAAAAAGCGGAAGAAAGAAATGTTAGAATAAAGTTCAGGATCAACATTCACCTGGATAATTTACTGATAACTGCAGAAGTAATTGAATATTAACTAAAATATTGTGTATAACCTTTATATTGTTGGAGCAGCTGTATATAAAGGAACATTGGACTATTCATAATGCCAACAGTTTTCAGGCAGTGACAAAAATGCCAATTTATTTTTTGTCATAAAACTTGACCTCCAAAATACTGTTGCAGAAACTGCATTTACATTGATAATGCTGTGTCACAGTGTATATAAGGAGCATATAATCTTAGAATTATTTCATTATAATAAATACTCGCATATCATAAACGAATTAAGCAGATTATTGCACGTTGAATTCATTATGAACCATTTTGAAAATACATTTATTTTTAGAAATGGGCCTAATTTGAACTGTAAAAATAAATATCAAAAATTTATATATAGCAAGCATTTAATGGAGAGTGAAATGTGAATAAAATATATAAGTTGAAAATAATCTTTCAAGAAATATATTATATAAAAACTGGAACCGAAAAGTTGTTTTGAAAATATGAGGTATACCTGGAATCAAAAACAATGTTTAAACAACAGTTTGCTGTTGTGTACATTATGCCTTTGTTATAAATAATCAAAGGAACTAAGACAATCATTATAAACTGGATCAACATCCAATTACTTAGCACTTATTCTTGTACAAGGATTATTCTTTTTCTTTTACAAAACACATTTTACATTCATTTTTTTTTATTTCGAATTTAACTTGATTACAATTTACAGTTAAAAATTCTTTCTGGATGATTCTACAAAACACGGAGACTAAATTTGTTATAGCAACGGCAATATGCTGTTAGAAAGAGATGACAAATGGAAAAATGAGTGGAAGATAAAATAACCAGTACTGTTTGGACTTGTAATCAAGAATACCAAACAATACTTGAGCCCAAGATTATTTTACCCACACAATACTAGTACAGAGAGTGAGGAATATACCTTGCGTCAACTTAAAAACTGAAAGATAATTTCAAAATTCCAAGCTGTAGGAACTGTACAGCACTTTCTTGGGCAATTCCTCACTCCCTATACAAAGATGATTAATGAAAACACTATTCTACAGCCACTACACTGTAACGTGTCCACAATGTCCCAACACGGACCTTGTTGGCAGCCACTAACGAACTGATAAGTCCAAATAACTGGAAAAGCAGAAAAGTGTCTCCTAACAGAAGGAGGCATTTCTCATGCAATGACATACAGAAACATAGAACGTGCCAAATTCATTTAAATAAAACATCCGAAACTTACAACATTCAAAATTTTGGCTGGAAATAATAGCAACAAAACAATATATAATCATATGTAAATATTCAGCCAAAATGTGAAAAGTTTAAAACAGTTGAAGAAGTGACCACACCTAAATCCTTCATAGACAATTTCTTTCTTTTTTCGAGGAAGTGTGCCTACATTTACAGTTATTTTATACAGTAATGAAAATATTTCCAATTGTATAACAACTGACTGAGGTATGTACGAAAAATCTGCCTGTTTGTTAGTTCATCAATACCACAACAGTGTCTTATTTCAATGGGTAAAATTAAATTCTCTCTAAAAAGACAGCAATACACAACATTAAAATTTAGGAACAAGTGATAATATCTCAAATAGATTAACTCTTTCTATATTATATGAAAAGAAAAATAAGAAATGGGAAAAAATAAAGTCTACAACCGCTAAATTCCAAACCCATCGCCCTAAATATTTTGTAAACTATGGAGGTGATGAGCCGGTGCCCTGGTCTGTTACTCAGGTACAGTACAATCTTTTCCTGCCTTGGAGCATTGTACACCATGGCACTAACATGTGTCCACCGGTCACCAGTGTTCACAAGTCCCTAACATTTTAAGTGTCACACGCACATTCCCATATTCAGTCACAAATTACTTTTCTTCATCCAGCTTCACACCATCAGCCAATAATTTGGCTGGACAAAATTGCAGAATCAAATCTTCTTTCCAAGACTAGTCAATGTCTCCAAATTTATATTACATTGTTTTCTGTTGTGTACAGTTTATTACAATATTTAGCTCACATCACAGAACTGCTTCATAAGACCAGTACTGGCTAATATTAATTTATGTACAAATTATGATAATCTGAGCTTCTTTTTATCTACAAATCCACTTCTCAGATTTAGACGACTGTCTCCATGCGTTAACAGATACAGGAAGCTGAATAAGACGAAGCTGGTTTCCCTACAAGCTGGGCACACAACTCATTCATTCCACATAATACACCACAAAAATGCCTGTAAATTGATAGAAGAGAAGAGGTTTGTTTGCTTAAAACTTAAAAAAAAAAAACTGCTTTCCAAACATCTAAATTATATAATGTGTTAGCAGAGGAGTTCAGTGCATTTCCTCAATTTGATATGTAAGGCAGTGCTGGACCAGAATTCGTTGGATTCATTTATATTCAAATGGTAACTTTACACAGTGAAGCTAAAAGTAATACACAAGAACAATTTTTTGTGCTTCCAGCATGTAAATTTTAAAATGGAAGTAATACTTAGAGGAATGAATTGACATTTTTGCCAAAAAAGTCTGCATTCATCTTCACAACACTGCTCTTTATGTACATTTACAGACAAAGTTTCACACGAACTTCTTGTGAACAGTGATTTGTTGCTACTGGAAATAGTTAAAAAAAAGAAAAAAAATAACACCTGGTCTCACTTCCTTGCTTCAGAAGTCCAATCACTTCCATAAATCACAATGACACTGAATGCGCTATTTCACTTTTAATTCACATATTAACACTTTCCCATTACCAACATGTGCCCACTTAAACTTCTTACAAGTACAGCACTGGTAGGCTATAAGGCAGTGAAAAGATTTTCATTTTAAAAGTGCTTGTCACAAAACCAGTTTCTTGTAACAATATATGTGCTGTCTCAAACAAAAAATCCAATCATCACACACATTCATCTATACTTGAAGCAAGTATAATGAAGGAACAATTTCAGGTTCACAAGAATGAGATTAAAAAAATCCAATGCTCACAGTATTTTTTACCGACAGTACGTAACCTTCCTTTCCTTTCACTACAAAAGGTGAGGTAATGGTACAAAGCCGCTCAGTAAGATTAAATGTCCAGTTCAACAAAATAGTCCACTATGATAGCCTAGCACGTTTTGCTGGTGATGTCAGTACATCAGATCCCTCTTCATCATCTTCTTCATCTGAATCACCTTCATAGTCTACTAAAGCCTATAAAAAATTAAAATAAACAAATGTATTACAACAATCAACATATTTTATAAGACTGCTCAATGAGTTTAGTCACCATTAGTCAACAAAATAGTGTGATGTCAGCAAAACACATAATAAAGGCAGAAATTATGATTTAATTACTAATTGTGGTCATTTCCAAAATACAAAACATCAAGGTGCTTCAAAACAACAAACCTATTCTTACCTTTTTAAATAATGTGGTCGACTTCACATCACCTCCACCTTGACTTTGAGGAGAGCCGCCAGTTGCATTGTTTGTTAAATTATTGTTATGCACTCCTCCACTTTTACTCGAGTTGTTTATTAATTTTGGACCATTTCCTTCAGCTTTTTTATCTATTATTTTTCCTGAAACAGGATAAGATTTTTCACTACATGAATACAAGTAAAAAAATAATGTCTCGTTATCTGTACAAACAAACATTGTGAACTAAGATACTCAAGAATGTAAAGGTTTTTTTATCTTCAAGCGTAACTGATGTTCACTAATGCTGAAATTAAATTCTTTTTACACAGGAAATTTGCATCTGCTTAAATTAGCATATTTATTTACATTCTTGCTAAGCAAGCAAACTGGCACCCTTAAATGGTATCCTACCAACGTAATTAATCCCAGTTTTTACATTTTATTTGATCTGTCCAATGCCATGTACAAAACCCTGCCCATTTCTGGTGATCTACCATTTATCAATAAAGCATCAATAGCTTCTGAATTATATATCAATGCAAACTGCTAACTATAGAGCCACATTTGTCTAGATTCAAATTTCATTTGAAAGATCATCAACGGTAACTGACTATATCTATGTCTTATCTGGCACAAACAGAGAAAGATGCAGCTACTATACCAAAATTCATATCAAGGATGAATTTATTATTACCGATAGAATCCAGATCAGTGTCCAGTTTTTTCCCCAAAATGTCATTGGCAGCAGGCACAACAGTTTCACCATCATCGAAGTCATCATCTTCATTGAACCATATTTCCTCTTCCTCCTCCAGCTGGCGCTGATCCCTCCGATATCGGCTGTTCCGTAAGATAGAAGGTACACTAGAATGTATAGAAATAAGGTCCAATAACCAAATAATGCCAGAAAAAACAGTAATGGAGCAGAAAGTTGAAGAAACAAATTAGTAACAAAGACAACATTAACACACAAAGCGGAAGGGAATAAAAAATGTTAGATAGTAAAATTAAAATAGGGATAGGAGAATAAATCACAAGTTGAAGCATGACAACAGGATGGGGATGATAGAGAAGATACAAATACACATCAAAGATTACAATTATCAGGTGACGTTTGTCACATGCTCATGAGGAAGTTGAGCAAATTGTTGGGATTTATGGCAGTTGAGCAGATGGAAAGGAAAGGAGGGAAAAAGACACATAATGGAGATAAGGAGTTGCAGTCAATATACATAACATTTGTAAAATGTTAAAAGATAAAACAGAATCCAGACCATTAAGCAGCTGCTCATTCCACATGTCATAATCATTTAAAGTCTACTTTGTCATTCTCAATATAAGTCCTCCCCAACAGTAGCATCCCTGATCTCAGAAGATATGAAATGGCTCAAATATAAACTGGGGGTCCCAGCTGACCATGAGTTTCAACCTAAGATGACCAGTGATTCATTTAATATTGTTTATATATTATTTCCTCCATTAACATTTTATTTATTCAGTTCGGATATATTCTCTTTAACATCTTAACCCAACTTCCTCCATTAACCTTTTATTTATTCAGTTCTGATATATTCTCTTTAATATTTTAACCCGTTTCCCGTCTCTTCCCTATACCTGCCCTTGCCACTTTCATCTGCTCCACTACCATAAATCACAATAATTAATTTTTAACTCCACCTTATATGCACCATATACTTCTGTTGACAAAAGGTACATTCCTGATAGTATAACATTTCATGTGTGTTCATATCCAGTATGCAATATGATTCTTTGTTGTTATTCATTGTTGTAGAGTTGCTCCTGCGCTGCCTTGATGCTGCCCTGCACTGCTCCACACTGCCAGAAGTATACGGACTCAGTATCAAGATAATTCTCTTGGTGTAATCATGTCCGAGAATTTAGGACATACGGTAGTGTTATTAGGACTTCTTTTGCTCATTAAGAAGAAAAAAGAAAATCCCTGGCAAACGTTTAAGGAGAGAAATATTTATTCCACATCCGTATTTGTGTTAAAAAAGGAGACATTAAGTAAAAAATTGTTTATTTAATTAATGTTATGAAGTAGAAGTATAATACAAACTGAAAAAAGTCCATAGCTTTTATTTTCCCGAGTTGTAAAATATGATTGCATGGGATAATTACATTCTATTGCAGGATTCTGAATCAGCTGTGTATTTGAAGCACAATTATTGGCAGAATGTAATTGACATTGTGGGGGTCTGATGCACTGAATTCAAGTCCTTTTGTTTTTAATTAGTGATGTTTGAGATTTACAGTTTTATCAAACTTTTTTTTTTCTTTACGGCTTTATACCTTGTGAATGTTAAGGCCATTACAGGCGGGAAAGGTTTGGGAGCAAGGAACCGGAAGGAATTTTGTCAAGGCCTTTTGCAGGAACTCCTGGCATTTGCTTGGATTCTCAGAACACCATGAAAAATGGAATCCAAAACTGCATCCTCCAAAATGCCAGGTCCAAGTGAAATCGCTCACCTCTCAAGCTCAGTAGGCCACTGTTATTTTGCTGTCCAGTCTGGCATTAGCTTTTAATGAATCTGCATTAAATCACCAAAACTATTTAAACTATCCTCGTCATTCACATTTGGGCATGAGGAATAGTAAAGTTTTAAACCTGAGTTTTATTGGCACAGTACCACTTTTATTCTCTACAACCAGCTTTTTAATTTCCCTTTGAAAATGTTCCTTCAAACTTCTTTTCTTTTCTATATCAATCAACGAAACTTAAAATCTTTCAGTTAGCTCCTTAATACAATCTGCTTTCCTATTCTATTTTTTACCCAAACCATGAGAGAGAGAGACAGGCATGCCAATATTTTTTTAAAAAAAGTGACATCTGTGATCCACAAATTGCACATAAAATTTTAACTAATTAATTAAAAAAAAAAAAGCAAAACAGTACATTAACTAATCATCCATAACTACCAACACCAAATCCCACATGTACCATTTGAAAGTTTTCAAGGACCTGCGATAGACGTAGAAAGTTTTAAACAATTCACACTGCACATATTGTGTGTCCGAGAATCCCATTTTGAATAGAACAGAAATATTCTGCTGCGCAACACCCAAAATACAGTATTCAATGTTGTAGGCACAGTTGAGAAGCGATTCTTTGTCGTGATTCATTGTTACAGAACTGTGACAATGAGTCGCAATAAAGAATCCCGTTACATACTAGGTTTAAGAACTGTTGAAAGAGGAACACTTAGAATTTAGAATGAAGTTGTAGGTGGCATTCAGATAATGAAAGTTTTTTTTAATAAGGACATTTGGTGAAGTATTCTGTGAAAGGCAGGATTGGATGTTTGGGTAGCTCTGTCACGTAAGCTGCCGGCCACCATCATGCAACTACATCATTCTATTGTTGAGAAAGAGACAAATGTAAAAACATTCTCCCATTCAAATATGGCTTTTGTTATAAAAAGTAAACAGGGGCTCAAATCTCATGCAAATTGATACAACAACTTTGGAGGAATCAGTCTATGTATGCTAAAAAACAATTTATGCGGGCCGAACGGAGAACCTCTACACTTTTCTGAATTAAGTTGAATATGTACTGACAACGTAAAATATATAATGATGTAACTTCTTTCATCTACATAATAGTGGAAACAGAATCTCCCAAGGATTCGTAAAAAATTCTAAACAACAAGGAATTTGCTGGAAAGATGAGATGCGAACTCCCTAGAAAATGTAGGCTACTCATAATTTTGTACATCTTACCAACAACAATGTATGCAGTCAACCTTGCTGATGTTGTTATCAACAAAATCTTGAGGAAAAGATAGAGAAAAGCCAATTCCTGGAAGGTTTTCAACCAAAATTTAAGACCGGTCTCAAAGAAAGAGCAACCATTCATCATCTTGTTGAGGTGATTTCTTCTGTTAGGAAACTTTTATTACAGCAAAATAAAATCTTCATAGGATTCTCTGCTAATACCATGAAAGATTATGTCATCATACCAAAATGCAATAAATGTTTGGATCTACGACACGTAAGAACAATAGTTATTGTTCACACTGTGGCGAGGAAAACCACCAATAGGATCAGTGTAACTTAAAACTCAGTCCACTGGAGTAGGCTCCAAATCTCAATGTGGTACTGAGGCATCTAACCCAGGTGGCGCATCCAGCCAATAAATATGTAACCTTCCCCCAACTAGAGGCCATTGATCATATACATTGAAAATCCATCAATCTACCTACCGAGACTTCCCAGTTTCTCGCTCCTATGCACAAGGTCTTCGAAAAAAGGAAAGAAACTTTTGATCCCGATCAAATATATCAATAGTACGTATTAACTCGTGGGCATATAGTTTACAATTCAAAACTCCCATGGCCACAGTGCAATGTTCACACTAGAGATAAAACGTCTTGTAAGCTATGAATTGCACAACTTAACACCAGGAGAAGCAAATTGATATTGCACGAAGTAAGGAAGTTGTCACAGGAACTTAAATGGGATGTCATATGCCACCAGGAGACACATTCATACTTTGGAAAGATTCCTTACATGCCACTATCATCAAAGATAATCTCAACAGGCAGAAACCCTCTGAGAGCAATAGTAGTGCTATCCAGACAAATAAATGTAACTAAGATGGCACACTTCTGTGATGAACACATGATGCGTGGAGTTTATTGCTGACTGAAGTGGTGTAATTCTCATCAAAATGTATTTTCAATAAATCCCACTGAACCATACATTTGAAAAATAAAAAGAAGTGTGCACTGCCCTAGGAAACAGACTAATAGTAATAATGGCCGAGGCCAATTCTAATTCTGAACTCTGGCATAGCAGTGTCACAGTTAGAAGAGGCCCACTTTTAGTGGAAGCAATAAGTGAATTGAACCTAGAAGTAAGAAATCTTCCGTATAAACCCTACACATATAGCAACTGAGTGGAAGCTCAGTCAAATATCAATCTGCGATCTGGGAACTTATTGAGAAATTGGAACGTTCTAGAATTCTTAACAACCAGTGACCATAATGTTATTTATTAATTTTGAGTTGGTCAGAGGGTGAAGTGAAATTGAAACCTCGAAGGCACAGAGTTCCAAAATACATTATAATATCCAACCGGCAGACTGGAACAGGCTGAGGGATAGTTTCATGCAACCGGAGATCCTCTTACAACAACGTAGACTGAGTCGCGAGAGATCTCACACGGGCACTACAAATATCAATGAGATGGTCTATTCCTCTAAAAAAAAAAAACACACAGACCTTGGACTGATAGATTGCAAAGATGACAAAGAATGCGTAAAGCAAGAAAAGACTGCCAACACTGTCACATTGCCAATAATAGAGAGATAAATTTAAAAGTGAATTCCGATAACTGTTAATACAAACTAAACAAAAAAGTTGGTAAACATTTGTGAAAATACCACATACAAAATTGCAGCAAGAACAATAAAACCTCCAACTACACTGTCTACAGTGCGAAAACAAGATGGAACCATGACTACGAGTTGGAAGACTACTGTAGAAGTATTACTCCAAGAACTCCTTCCAGACGATGAAGGAAAAGATGACGAGATGGAACACAGAGTGCTCCATCTAGAAAGGGACCAACATAGGAAAAGTACAAATGACACTCCAGATATTCAGCTTGAAGGTAGTACAAGAAATAAATGCCATGTCCAGGAACAAAGATCCAGGGCCGGATGGTATTCCAGCTGAAGTAGTACAAGAACTGGTAGTGCCAATAGCCTCCACTTTGAGCAAGCTCTATATGAATGCCTGCATCATTGCAGAGTACCAAACACCTTGAAGCAGAGTGAGATATTGATCATCAAGAAGGGAGACGACAAAGGTCCAAAACAGCATAAATCCTACTGACCCATCTGCTTGCTGGACAAAATACAAGAAGATTCAGAGCAGGTAGATCTACAGAATGTAGCATTACCGATGGTGTAATAACATCCTTGAAGTAGGTGTTCCATGCCATGGGCCAGTTAGTACTCTTTTAAGGGAGTTTCCATAGCAACGAGAGGATACTCAGATACTAAGAGATTGCTTAAAGCAGCGGCTAAGGAGAGCTTGCTAGGAAGAAGTCCGATAATGTATTTAAAACGATGTACTGAAATAAAAGTGTGATTATATTGTGAAGGAAAATGACTCAAGATTAATTATTTACCAAAGTCGCACAAAAGTCATACTATGATACGTAATATAAAGATAATGATATAAAGAGAGTCACATCGTAAATACAACATGGCGTATTTCATAATGAACAAACAACCAACTGCTTTTAAGAAATGCGACATGGCTTCCGTTCCAGGACTTGTTTTAAATAATGATAATTAACAACTGCATATAAGAAATACGACATGGCGACCGTGCAGTGGACTTGGGTGCTGCAGAATAAAGAAATTACTAAGTAAATTTATGAATTTGAGTATATTGCAAAAAAAAAAATCAAGAAAGAAGACAGGAGAATCCTTGGAATTTGAAAGCACACAGCGCTACTAGCGGCCGAGCGGGAACCAGCAGAGACAACAACAGCTGAGTCGAGTGAAAGTTCAACCACCAGCTACGAAATACTTAAAGTTAAGTATTTTCAAGACCTATCTTTTCGGATTTTCGTTGTTTATTCAAATAATTTATTATACCACCTCATTTTATTGATACTAGTTTTGGGACGCTGAGTATTGCTTAGCTTTCTACAGAATGGCTAATCAGATGCAAGGTGAAATGGTTATTTGTGATCCTTTGGGTTCTGGAAATAACGAACATGAAACAGTCACTTTAGGTGCATTAGAAAAAATACTGTTTCGATTGGGGTTGCAACTAACAGCACAACTTACAGCTATGCAAACACAATTAAGTGAGGAAATAAGAAGCTCTTATAGGTCTTTAGAGGATCGACTAATTAGATCAGAAACTGATGTACAGGCAAAGTTAGATAAGTATATAGAAAGGGCTGAAAAACAGTGTACAAAGATAAATGAGGAACTAAAGGTATGCAATGAGAGTCTAGTAATTAGAGGGTTTGAACAAAGTACGAATACAATTCATTGTGAATCATTAGGTAATACAATTGAAAGTAATGATAGTAGGCCTAATACTGTAAGGGAAAAATATGAGATGAGTGATGTTACCATTAATGGTGATGTAAATCATATAAAGGATAGACAAATTGTTAAAGAAGGGTGTCACTTAAAAGATGAATTTAAGCATGAAAGTAACCAGGCGGAAAGTTACATGAAGACAGATGAATCAGTAGAAAAGGGTTGTAAGTCTATAAAAATGTTTGATACCAGAGACATTAAAGGAATAGGTGACTTTTGTCAGGTAAAAGGGATGGAAGAGACTTTAATGAAGGTAGATGGATTAGGTAGTTTGATGATTTTGAAGGATGTAAACTGTGACTTTTTTCCATTGTTGGGGAGAATTATGTTTGTGATTATGAATCAAAGCAGTTACAGAATAATGGTGTTGAACATTTTCAGAGTTCTTTACATATTTTTGAAGTTGGTTTGCCATGTTACTGTTCTGGCAAAGTAAGATTAACTGTAAACAGAAAGTTGTTTTGTATGAATAACTGGGGAAAAGTGAACTGGAAATATAGAAAAAAAGGTTTTCTTTTTGTGGAGGGGTAAGCTATGCTTACTGCCTCATCCTGTGTACAAATTCAATCAGGATATTGAATCTACAACTCAGAAAATGATGAATTAGTTTAAGGTGAATGAAAAGATTTAACACTAGTGCAAGGCACAGGTGTGTAAATATAAACTCCATCATATTGGAATTTCCTATTATTATTAAGTTATAGTTAGCATATTATTGTTATTCAGTGCCACAAAATACTTGTAAATAGTACTGATTGTTGTGGCTGCGCACAATTCAACTGTAATGATAGTAAAAGTTTATAACCACTAAGTGGAAGCTGTCACTTACCAATATTGATGATCTTAGTCGGATGTGCAGTCTTCGGCTGTTACCACAGCATACCATTACATAAAAGTTTATTGTCTATTAGGACTTTCTTTTAAAAAAAAAAAAAAATATATAGTTTGTAAGGTATACCAGAGCATTAGAATGAATAGAATGTGTTGAGAAGAAACAAGGTGTTGTTATGAATAGAGGTTTTGAATTAAGAAGTAAAATATCGTATAGAGAGGGTACAGCAGCACAGTCAAGACTCAGTTCCTGTAAATAAGGCCACTATCTAGGCATTGCCTTTAAATGATACCGAAAGGTTCGGGATTTGTTTAACACAGACATAGCTGAGGTCCAGGTAGAACCTATAAATGACTCTGTCGGTACCTCTCATAGCCTATATGTGAATATATTCAAGATGAAGTAGAATGGAGAGAAGTTATTACTTATGAGGAGAATATAATGTAATGTATTGAAGAAATAAAATAAAAATGAAGCTGTGATGATGATGCTAGATTAGCAAGAAACAATGGTGTCCCAGTCGTATTAGCAAGGGTTGATTGTACTGGTCCAGGGACCAAATATGTGATTTAAATAATGTTATACAACAGTAAAATGGTTCAAAAGGATCGGTCTTATGAAGAATATAATGTACCAAGGGCAGGTAATAGAATTTTTTAATTATTTGAATGGTATGCTTGGTAAACAGGCGGAGGCCATGACAGCTAAAGATGATGTTATTAAATAACAATTCTGTAGTATAATATACTTACTGTAATTTTGGTTTTTTTAAGTGATAAGGACAGTAACTCTGTGTCGAAATGTGTGTTACAGACTATATGCCGTTCCAACCAGTCGCAGCTTATGGAAAACCACCTATGAAAGTTACATCAAGACATCGGTCCTCGTGATATGTAAAAATGTGTTGTTAGCCAAATGTAAAATGTAAGCTCTCCTTTCCTAAAAGATAACATCTACAGGAAAGTTTACCGTAACCATTTATAATTGTATGGATGTCAAATGGTATGGTAAACTTGGGGGGGCTGTAGCATTACCGATGGTGTAATAACATCCTTGAAATAGGCGTTCCATGCCACGGGCCGGTTAGTACTCTTTTAAGGAAGTTTCCATAGCAACGAGAGGATACTCAGATACTAAGAGATTGCTTAAAGCAGCGGCTAAGGAGAGCTTGCTAGGAAGAAGTCCGATAATGTATTTAAAACGATGTACTGAAATAAAAGTGTGATTATATTGTGAAGGAAAACGACTCAAGATTAATTATTTACCAAAGTCGCACAAAAGTTATACTATGATACGTAATATAAAGATAATGATATAAAGAGAGTCACATCGTAAATACAACACGACGTATTTCATAATGAACAAACAACCAACTGCTTTTAAGAAATGCGACATGGCTTCCATTCCAGGACTTGTTTTAAATAATGATAATTAACAACTGCATATAAGAAATACGACAAGAAGATGCAATCAATCGGACAATGAATTTGATACAAAACTCAAACCAGAAATACATCGTAGGAATTCTTGTCGATATATCTGAGGCGTTTGATAATCTATGGTGGCCTGCACTTTTTGCCCATCTTAAGGAAATCAATTATCGAAGGAATGTGTTTTAACACCTTTAAAGGTTACTCCAAGAACAGATATGTCAAATGAAGGTGGCACAGAGCATCCATTGAGAAAAAGCTGACAAAAGGTTGTCCACAGGGAATCCATCTGTGGCCCGATATTTTAGAACACTGGGCTTGAACCGGGTATGACAAGGCTGCAAAGAATTCTGGAACTTGTTGCCTTTGCTGATGATCTATTCTTACTTGTAGGGTGTAAAAGCAGAGCCGACATTGAGGCCAAACGCTCAAAGATTCTGCGTGAACTCAGTCGATGGTGCAGACAAGTCAAACTGAGATTATCACCACACAAAACTTGATATACGTTACTGAAAGGCCCATTACAGAGCAATTTGACCATTAAAATAGATGGAGTCACAATAAGTAGTAGTCCAGTCAGTCGATACCTTGGTGTTAAATTAGACGAAAATTTAAATTTTATGGCCCATATGGAGGAAGTATGTGGGAGAGTCACCTCAATCATAAATAAATTTATCAGCATGCGGTAAATGTGCTTCCAACTTTCACCACTTGTTATTCAAACATACCATAATACTATATTAACATTAATTGTAGGGAATGCTACCAGAGTCTGGGCCAGACACATCAGAAAAATAAAACCAAGTAAATTTTTGAGGAGGACACAATGGAGTATTCTCCTTAGGCCGAGTGGTGCTTACAAAACAACAGCAACTGATGCCCTTACCATGGCACTTGGGTTGTGGCCACTGGACTTGGAAGTTAATAAGTGAGAAGCACTGTACTGGCTCAGGATGGGTAATCAAACAGGTGGAGAAAATCACAGGAGCACCAGCAACAACAACAACAACAACAACAGCTACGGAGGTAAACAGTATGTTATTGGAAGAATGGCAGTAAAGGTGGAATGCTAGCACAACAGGAAGAAGAATCAATGATATGTTTCCTAGTATCCACAAAAGGCTCAAAATATCGCATCTTCTTCCCTCACCCGGGCTGGTACACTATATAACGGATCACGGACCTTACAACAGTGAACTGCAAGGAAGGATAATGGACAGCGAAAGCTGTGACTGCAGGAATGAGGGCTCTTTTAGGGAGACTTAATTTAACCATTTAATATTAGTTAATCATTTATTTATTTATTTATTTAAATTGTGAAGTTGAAGAAAGTAAAGTAAAGTAAAGTGGAAACCGCCTACGAAGATTTTCAGACAATATAAATAAAAAGTAGATAAAATTGTCACTGTGGACCCTGTAGTTTTTCGGAGAGAAGTCCTGATTACAAACATATTAGTAATTCCATCAAGATTTTCAGGATGTTTAGGAATGTAGAACGGGTGTCAGTTTGATAAGTGTTGTCGATTAAAGGAAACTTTGTTAAAACTGAGCTTGCTTTCACTAAAAACAATTAAGTGCATATTATTTCTGATTTATGAATCATAATGAAGTAGATAACGGACTCGTAAGTTCATAAAGTGACGAAGCTAGCAACAAGGATTCTTATATGAACCCTTACGTGGCAACCTGACTATAAACAGTGGCAATTTTGGCAAAAAAATAAAAATAAATAAATAATAAAAAATACATATAATTTAAACCTTGTGAACTATAGCTGGAAATCTAGGCAATCGAAGTCAGAACAATTTTCAGTCGGCTATGGAGTAATCGATACGCACGGAAGCAAAGACTGCGGCAATGTATCAGTTAAACAGCTGTTGTGGAAAAACACAGCATGTTGGAGCTCACCAAAGTCGTGTTGATGTTGCGGACTTTCTGCGTGAAGGAACACAAAATAAAAGGGAAGAACATTTAATGTTTTTCTTTTCTTAAATTTTCTACATTAATCCAAATGGAAGAGACTTTACTGATTTCTCTATTTTTTGTCGAGTGATCATTGCTTTAACAGAAGGTACATTACATATTTATAAGACTTTAAGGATAAATGTTGTTATTGATTTCTCGACGGAAATGGGAAGACTGTATTTATTTTGCGTTTTGTACTTTCCCTCTCATTATAATTGACTTGAAACTGTTTACTGCCATTTTATCCAACACATATTCGAAATTTACCATGGAAGGGGAAAATGGGAATACCCTTCATGAGGTCCGTCACCACGATGGTACAGAAAACTTTAATCTACCAGCTCCACCATTTGTTTATACGGTAAAATACTGTTGTCTCTCAATAATCCTATCTCAAACACTTGAATCACAGCAAATTATGTTTAGAGAGTATGAGGAAATATGGTAGAGTTTTCACAAACTGAGGGTGCTCTACCAGAAGGTGATCATTCCCAAGAAATAGACCCTCGTCAGGAAGCAGAGAGTAAGCAGCCTCCAAATACATTTTCTATTGGTGCTATAATTTACCAGTCTGAACAGGACATTTCCCTGCAAGATTTGGCCGATAAAATGTCAGTTCAATTAAACTAATAATAAGTTAAATATATTAAGTACACAATCCACCAATAAATTCAATATGTTAAGTGCTAAGATCGATACTAGTATAACCAAGCTGAGAAGTGATTTCATGGACCATTCTCAACTAATAGATACCAGGATAAGTGAAGTTCAGGAGAATGTAGATAACTATTATACCCATTTTGGTAAAAGCAGTGGGCATACCAACTGGCATGTGCAGAATGAGCTCAGTTTTCTGGATATGCGCATGACATCATAGGAGCATGGTGTTTTGCCTGAGCGTTAAAGCTTACGGGCGCGTGCCATACTGCGAATGTCGTTTTGATTAAAACATCGTGTAAACTGTGCTAATAGGCCAGAATGTACTGTCACCGGCTGTACATCTTACAGGACAAAAAAATGGAAGGTAATGGTGTCACATGTCATCATTTCTGAAAGATTTACAACATAGGAAAAGATGGATATATAAATGTTATTGTGAGGACGATTTCAATTTAACTACTGCATGCTCCCAAAATTTTGTTTCAGAGGATTATGTTTGTGATTTAAAAGTGGAATTAATGAATTTACCTTCCAAAAAGTATTTAAAATAGTTTTTGTGCCTTGTGTTTATCTTCCTGCAAAGCTTTTCAATACCTCTGTCCTTCCAGTTTATCGACCAACATCAGAAAAAACAAAGCAGCAAGATACATATCAAACCAGACACGTAAAAAATTAGCATCTGTAATGCTTACCACTGTATTGCCTGAAAAAGAAAAGGACCAGCGTCTCCCACTCCTCTACCTAGCAATTAAAACTTTCCTAGGGTGCTAATGACCTCATTGTCGACACGCCCTAAAGCCACAAAAACAACAACAAAACTTTCCTACACCTTGATGCTAGTCACCAATTGCTAACTAATTATTAATATCCTACATTACCTTCCATCTGCCATTTCTAAACCTTCCGTCAATATTTATCCAAGCCTCGTCGGCAATATATTTCTTGTAAATGCTCACTACTATTCTTTTTAACCACCTTATAACCTGCAGTGACTCCCAACCCAAATCTTTTATCGTTTAGGTTACTAAGTGCATCAATATATATACCTCCAAACCTCAACCAACTCTTGGTCCATAAGCACGGGGTCCCCCAGCCTGCAAGACAGCCTCAAGGTTCATTTCCTTGCAACAGATCCCGTTGAAAATTATGCAGTATGCACCCGCCTTTACCAACACCGTAACTGGGGAAAGCTTTCCCATCACAGGATTTGCCACTTGTACATCCTCCCACCTCATATACCAACTCACTTGTAACCATTGCCCAGCCTCCTACATCGGACTCACAACCAATCCACTAGCCATCAGAATGAATGGACACCGACAATCAGTACAAACCAAGAACCCTGACCACCCTGTATCTCATCATGCCACCAACGATTTTAATACCTGTTTCTCGGTCCGCGCCATCAGAGTCCTCCCAGATAAAAGCAGTATTTCAGAACTTAGAAGGTGGGAACTGGCTTATCAGTACCAACTGGGGACCATACAATCTCCAGGTCTAAATTTAAGATAGCACCAATTTTCCTCCCACCCATCCCCCTCACTTCCACCTTCCCACACAGAACCACCGCTCACCAGAGCCTATCTTTATAGATTGTTATTTCGAATTTTAGTTTTAGTTTCAACTAAATTTCCCCCCCCCCCCCACTTGTGTCCATTATTTGATTAACTGAGGTATACTACCCTTCCGCGTCAGGACCTTGTACAGTTTTGCTTTATACTTGCCATTCATCTCCGTTTTCCGGCCTGTACTCTTCTACCCCCCTCCCTCACTTCCTGCCATGATGTATTTCCCCCACCATGAGCCACCGAAATTGTGGCTCACGCAGTTGGCTGCCAGCAGCGCTTGCGTGCAGCCATCTCACTTCTACTGAGGAAGAGCCATGCTCGAAAATTTTATTCTTTGTGTGTTCGTGTACCAACGCCGCTGGAATCCCCTTCTTTGGTAAGCGGTGGTTTTTTATCCTATCCAATGTTCAATATATATATATATATATATATATACAGGTATAAAAACCAGGTGTGCTGCACTTGTAAGTGGAAGAGTTGGTAACTGGACTGGTTTGTTGAATTTTGTTGATTTGATAAATTGTGTATATCGAAAATCATTTATACTGTATTCTGATTTTGGAGCGTTATATATTACTAAAAAGACATGTATTTCATTTTCAAACAATGTTTCTTAAGGACAGAAATACTCTTATATATAAAAATCAATGTCTGTCTGTCTGTTTGTCCTCTATGCGCTCCTAAAACGTTTATCCGATTATGGTGAAACTTTGGCAAGTTGTAGAGTTCACTTCTGCGATGGTTCCTGAGAAATAAAATTTCCAAAAAACCACCCACTCTTCCCCATAACACCCAATAATTTAAACAACCCAACAGATTTTATCCGATTTCTAAGGAAATTTGCACATGTATACTGTAAAATAAACAGAAAAATACTGCCTACATACGGTTTCCAAAAACGCATACCCTTTCCCACCCCTTAATTTATACACAAAACCACACTTTTTATCCGATTTCAATGAAACTTTGCCCACATATACTTAAAAAAATAGAAAAATACTGTAGACATTAGTTTTACAAATACCAAATCCCTCTCTCCTTTTCCACCCCAAAACCACCCCCTCTTCCGCCTTACACCTCATAATTTTTTCGTAAAAAAACCACGTTTTATGCAATTTTGATGGAAATTTACACATATATAACTTAAAACAAACAGAAAAATACTGCCTACATATGGTTTCCAAAAACACAACCCCCCTCCCCCTTCCCACCCCCCTTAATTTTTACACAAGCCCACACTTATTATCCAATTTGAATGGAACTCTGCACATGTATACTATTTAAAAAAAAAAAAATACTGTAGACATTAGCTTTAAAAAAAAACCAGTCCCTCTCCCCCTTTTCATCCCTTCAATATTGTCAATGTTCTTTATACAAAGCTACAGTTCCTATCTGATTTTGAAAGAATTTTGCAAACGCTTAATTTAAATCAAACAGAAAAATATTGTTTACTTTACTTTCAGTTTGTCAAAGCCCAACCCCACCTCCTCCCCCTTTACCCCACCCCTATTATTTTCCAGTGATCTTTATTGAAACTCAGAGTTTTCATCTGATTTTGATGGAACATTGCATTTGTATACTTCAAAACAAAGAGAACAATGATGTTTATATTTGGTTTTAAACAGCCAGCTGCTCTCCCCCTTTACCTCAACCCACTAATTTTTGTCAATATTTCACATACATGTCCACAGTTTTTATACCATATCGATGGAACTTTGCACACACAAACTATAAAACAAAAAGAAAAATATGGTTTATATTTAGATTGCAAGAACCAAAATCATCTTCTCCTTTACCTCCCCCCCTTATTTTGTTCTTTATAAATACTCAGTTTTTATCCAATATCAATGGAACTTCACACACACGTATACTTTAAAACGAAGACATTTGGTTGCCAAATCCCAACCTCTCATCCCCTTTATTCCTTCCTTTCTTGATCATCAATGTTCTTTACACTAACTTTATTGAATGTGAATGGCACTTTGCACATGTATAAATTAAAGCAAAGAGAAAAATGCTGTCTATCTTTGGTTTACAAAACCAACCCACTTTACCTAACACTCTAATTAAGAATAATCTACACTTGAAACCATTCAGTTTTTTGTAAACATCTCAAACGCTGAATAAAGTAGATAGCAATATTATTAAAGTACACGTTATTTCCTGTTAAACAGTACTGGACAGATTATGATTGGACAATTGCTGACCAAGAAATTCGAACTTGAATTTTAAAAATTATTTTAAAGTTTTTGTGATAACAAGCACACATATGCTTTAAAATAAGTGAAAATGATGTTTATATTTAGTTTACAAAATTGCAACCGCTCTCTCATTTCACCCCTCTTAAGAATGAATTACATGTGCAATTTTTCTCTGTTTAGCAAATAACTCCAAAACAAACTCAGAATTTTTTTTTTTTTTGTTTGTTGCATATATGGTGATTGGAATCACTAAAAACATCGCATATCCACGACTATTGCAATAAACTTGAAATTTAATTCAACAGTAATTAAAATTTGTACATAAATATATAATTTTTTACTAAATACAAACTTTCAAATGTATTCATTTAATCGATATGTATGTATACTCAAGTCTAGTAATAGTAAGGTACTGCAGGGTCAGCTAGTTAACTTTAGAAATCGTACAGAGTAAAGTGTCAGGTATAGTGTTGTAAAAAAACGTTTTTTTTTCTGGCTTGAAAAAAAACATGAAAAAAAACTTTGAAAAAAACATGTTTTTTTTCAGGAACACGTTTTTTTTTTCACAACTACTAAATCTCAAATTTGTAAGGCAGTTATCGTTTAAAATGACTGTTTTAGAGTTTATTCTAAGTACTTATCTTAGTTTAAAATCTACTATATTTTTCTGGTTCAGTAGGAAAAAAAAATTGAAATATTGACTAAATTGACTGAAATTTTCTTTAAGAACGGGGATTTCCCGAAGAGACTAGGTTGCGCGAGAAGGAATCCCCATTCCCCATTGTTTGGATTGATACTTGCTATTTGAAATAGTGCTGCCAGCCCTAAAAAATTAACTATAGATCTTTGAAAAAATTAGGAATTTAAAATTTATCCACGGTTTTTTGCCTTATTGGACTTTCCTTATATTCGTATACTTGTTAACTCTCAGAGTATAGTGGTACTGACTCATTAAATTGTCAGTAAGGGAGCGTGCATAAACCACATAGCTTCATTTTGGCCTCCTGTGAACCCCCACGTAGCCCTACGTGGCTTTTGCCTCCCCCCCCCCCCCCCGTTCACGAAGCATAAAGCTTTCTTCCGTTTTGATTCCAGAAGACATTTTGTACTATTTTCTCTTGTCAGACTATTGTAAATTACATACGGGTTTAATTAACTGAGGGAAATAAATACTCACTCACATGCTGTTGTGAGATCAGTTCCTCATTTTAACTGTGAAAAATGTTACGAAAGGAAAGTTACGTGGCCTGTCTCGGAACCCCCCCCCCCCCCCCTCTCCTTACGTAGCCCAGAGTAGCCTTCCAGCTAACCCCTCCTCCCTCTGGACCGAGCCACGTAATTTGTGCACGGTCCCTAATTATGAATCGTTTCCTTGCAACCGTTGGTGTAAACAAACGATTGAAAGGAAATAAAGCTCCTATTTTGTATGATAATCGATTTTAATTCAAACTTAAAAGACCGTAATACAGAACTATTGGCGCAGTCTTTATGCACAGTGTGTACTTTGCTCACAATTTAAAATTTCAATCTGAAAATCTTTTGCGTACAATATAAGAACAACCAGTAAAAGAAAATTTAACTATTTCTGAAGTTAGAGGAGACAGAAGAAGAGACAGAAAATTCCGACACCGACCGAACTAGTGTTGGTATTACTGATACTAGTGAATGTGGTACTGACATAGAGGATGAATAAAATTATGTTACCTATATAGATACACTTATGAATCATTATGTTAGACATTATATGATTCAGTAAGACTTAAAACACACTTGTAAAATGGAAGTTCCTTAAATAAAACTATAATTTATTAAATATATTATTTTCTGAAAAAAAAAAAAATTTAGAAAAAAAACACGGGTGCTAGGTTTTTTTTCATGTTTTTTTTCAAAAAGTTGAAAAAAAACAATTTTGTTTTTTTTTTTCAGTTTGCAACACTAGTCAGGTATCTTATAAATTTTGTAACTGCGTGACAAAATTTGTCCAATTTGGAACCACGAGATTGAATATAATTGCATATAATTTCTAATGTCAGTTTCTATGTTTAGTCAAGCTAGAAATCAGGTCTTCACAGTTTTTGAGATAGTATTTTCAATCACAACAGCCTTGAGCATTCACCTGTAGTAATATTTTGAAAATTCGTAATAAATAAAAAAAAAAACCAGTTAGAGACTTCAAGTTCACACAGTGATCAATTTTTGAATATATAAATTTGATTAAAACTACTTTCAAGTCGATAACTTTAATAACTTCTGAAATATGAATTAGTTAGATTCTGTTTTTGGATTACGAATTTTAGTTCATCATTTCGACATTTCAATAAACGTAAACATGCTTCTCTGGATAGTAAATGAAAGAACAGATAAGTAGGAGTAAAATAAAATTTATTTCAGTTTAGTAATAATAAAATTATGGAAGTTATTAACAGATCTTAGTAATTGCATTGAAATATTTTTTTATGATGAAATTATCAAAGTTACAGAATTTTTTTATAAGGATTAAATTTGACATGTTTCACAATATCTAGTGACTCCCAAAATTTCAAAGCGCTAGGAACATTTCTAATGTTCAAGACCAAAGTATTTGATACTAGCTTACGAACGTGAGATTTGACATCTGATAAGCATTCCAGCATATTCTCATGTGAACGCAGAAGTGACCGGCATTCCCACGGTCCGTGTGAGCACAAACATCTGCCTAGAACCTTCCCTCGGCCCCAGTCGTCAAGAAACCATGAGCGTGACAGGATGCAGAATTGCGCAGTAGTTGTCGAACAGTCTTTCAGAAACCGTGAACGCGACACCATGTAGCTCAGTCGGCCAGCCAATTTCAGTTAGAGTGCAGCTATGCTGCTTAGTGTCGCAATGTAGGCATAGTTCAGTTTGCAAGTTTCAGTTTTAGGGCAACGCAGTTTTGAAGCAGTATTTACGTCATCGGGTGTGTTGGTATTACTTAAGTGTCGGTTGTTGACTAACGAATTGAGCAGTAAAAGTGTGATATGAACTTTTGCATACCAGTGATCATTAATTGTACTTTGGACTATGGGGTGTGGTCTAGCTCGAATCGGTTAATCAGAGAATTTGTCTGATGCCTGTTCAATTAATGACTTTGCAATAACTTTCAAGAATATACTAAATTTTACCAACAATTGACTTATGACTTTCAAATATCTTTTCTTAGTTTGGGTTTATTTAAACTAAGTGGCGACTAATTTCAATATAGCAAAGCCTGAACATTATCCACGGTTATCTACGGTCATAGCTGAGATCAAAGGTTTATGCATAACCCCTGCATCAGCTTGTTGTCTCACAATAGGATTCTACAATTAACGTATCATACAGTAGCTACATCGTCCATGTGGTTAAGTGCTCCACACATACTATCTCAAGAAGGGTTAAATCTATGAAATATTGTCTATAGCAAAATTTGTAGAGAATTTTATGCTTTACAACTTTTCAAACAACTCGAGACAATATTTAGAGTAAAGGAAATGAAATTTTTTGTGACCTTTGACCTAGAATATCTTGACTAGTGTACACGAGATTTTATCTTTCACTCCTAGGTTTGCCCTTTTTTCACCTTATATGAATGTATTATTTAAAGTTTTATCAAAAAACATGCAGTTATCAGGAAAATTGTGGCGGAGTGTCATCAGCGAGCGATCAGCATGCAGGAAAGTACAATAGAATTTCAAACAAAGAAAGAAAAGAACTTAATTTAAACAGATGAGAAAAATTACCTATGGCAATGTCTTGTCAACATATAAACAAACTATAGAACAAAATTTGGAGCTCAAAGATAAATTCCAAATATGGATTTTCGACAAGTAAAGAAAAACAACTTCTAAACTAAAATAGATACAGAGTTAAAATTAGGATTGAAAAAAAGTTAATCAAAAATAAAATCATAATACGAAAACAGTTGGAAACTAAAAACACATTTAAAGAATAGAAAAGGAGCTTTTAGATGATGAGGCTTGAATGTCGTAACACAGGTCGAAGGTAATATCACAAAATAAAGATTGAAAAAGAAGTAAGGGAAGTTAAAAATGCAAAATTTTTAGAAATAATAGTGTAATGCCATTTTAAAATATGTTTAAATTAGAATGTCATGTTTTTTTTATTATTATTTATTTTTTAATTGCTTAGTGGAGGGAAATGAGTTAAGAAGCAATAGTATGTTTGAAATATTGCATCCAAATAAAAATAGTCGCAGATATAAACAACATACCTGCCAATTTCCAAAATTGTGTTCCCGTAAAAACCCTGGATCCCCAATACATTGTTTCCGTAAAGAACGTGGACCACAATTTTTTTTAAATCAATAATTAACTAAACATCCAGAAATTTGTATTAACAGCATATTAAACTGAAATAATGTCATATTAAACTGAAATTATGTCTACTTACTTCATATTAATTGTTGACAAACACTAATTATAAGACAATCTTCGAAGCCTTCTTTTTTTTATTTGGGGGGGAAAAAACTTTAAACTAAAACTCTGACGAGACAATATCCTGTTTCACTTAGCACTGTTTGATATACATTATATGCGTACTTTCAATCAGACTTCAAATATGAAGCAGTGGCTTTCTTGGAGAAAAACTGTTTGTATAACAAGGGCCAGAATTGGTGGTCTTCAGAACGGAAACAGTCTCTAGGATTTCATTTGAGAGGGATCATCTGAACTGTGTTCTATTTTTCTTAACCATACTGAAAACACGTTCACACTCAGCATTGCTGTGGGGTATGGCAAGTATGGACAACATTACTCTGGAAATCCTATTATATTTAAGAATTCCATCAGCACCACGGATATTTGATAACCGTGCCCATTTGACATCATTTGAAGCATCTACATCTGCAACAGCTGAAATGTCATCTAATTGAAGAGCTGTGAACTGTGTGTGGATTGCATTTACAGCATCATCCCTTGCTTCATTTTCCTTCTTATGTAAGATAACAGGAAACTTTTCTAAGAAGAAATAGACTGAAGAAAATTGTGCATCCTCAATCTTGTCAAATGTGGCTACTTGTGCATGTTGCAGCACATCACTTGTTAGCGGAAACTTGTTTATGATGTAATAGCAGGCTGTAGAAAAGTAATTTCGGACTGATGAAAAGAATAGAGTTTTATCTTCATTATTAAGTTTTTTAACCATGTTCATAGTTTGAATGCCTATAACTAATTCATCATCTTCTAACTGATTTTGAATTAGGTGGTACTTCACCACTTCAAGCAATGCAGAACTTATAATTACCTTTGGCTTTACAATTTACTGAGTATGTGCTTTAACAATTCTATCAAAAGATCTAACAAAACATGTACTTGTGGGGAAACACCCTGAAGAACAGTATTGAGTTTATCAAATAATGGTATAATAATGTGCAGGAAAATACAATAAGCCTTGTTCAAGTCAGCTTTTCCTCATGAGTTGTAGTCAAACTTTTGCTTTTCAGAACAGACGAGTTGCATTCAAAAGAAAAACTATTCTTTTAGGAGTCGACGAGGATGGAGAATCAATAACTCTCTTCTTCTGCTGTCCCTTGGATATGACGTGTTCAACTTTTGGTATTGTGAACAATGTCAAGTTAGCTGAAATATTTGAAGCACACATTAGCACCTCATCCTTAAAAAAAGAAAGAAGTGGATCCCACTACTCTAGTATTCTGTCCAAACACTTGCCTAAAGACAACCACCTTGTACATATATGCTTCAGCATTTTCTTGCAATCTTGATTGTGCAAATTTTGAAACTTCTTAAGATTTTCTTTTCTTTTGGCGCTCTTCTCTAAATAATAAAAAGTATCGACAAGAATCTCGTCTATTTTAAATGGCAATTTTTCAGCAGCTAAATTAAGTGGCACAAACATCCAACAATCACAATATTTGGATGAGCTTCTTTCAAAACTACTGAAACTCCATTCTTCTGCCCCATCATTAAAGGTGCATTATCGGAACAGAATGCCACACAGTTTCCAATTGGTATTCACCGATGTTCCAACTGCGATAACATGAGGTTACCTATATTGCGCCCTGTTGAGTTCCCTTCCAATGCTGGTATGCACAGCACAGTAATTACAATTTTTTCTTGTTTATCGTCATAATATGTAACAACAATGGGATGTAATTTTGTATTGGTATCATTGCTTCCATCTGTTGCCATTGAAAATGGACCATTTTGGAGACTCTTCACAACTTCTGATATTGCATTTTCAGACATTTCTTTTAAAATGTAAGTTGTTTTAGTGCGACCACATCCATATTTTTTCGTTACTTCTAACGAAGGAAACATTTTCCTGAATAAGGCACCTGCATGGTCAGCTGCACTTAGTGGAATATTGTGTTCCACCAAAAATGAAGTGAACAAACACTCTGCTTTAATCACATCCAAATCAGAATTTCCTGATTTTGCGAAAAATGTATTGATTTTGTGATTCTTTTCTTTTGATTTTAAACACGCAATGCGTTTACTACACTTAATGTGATATGCCAAATCATTTCTTCCACTATGTGCTATATTTATATCACAACCACACACTGTACAAAACGCAAATTTTATACTTTTTCTTGACTTTATTATACACGGAAACTCTATGGAATATGCCTCTCTAAAAGTCTGGAAATATTGATACTTAGCGTTACTCATGGTTGCATGGTTTACACAAAGTCACAAACTATCAACAAACCAAACAACGCATGCGGGACTGTTGGGAACTAACGAAAACGATTGCTGATTCGACTTTCAAAAAAGTATTGATGTAAAATCAGAGACAGAGAGAGATCGACTGATTATTGACTACAGTAAAATTAGCATATCATGGCTTAATTTAAGAGTCAAATGAAAGAAGCCTTAACACACATATAAAAGCACTTAAAACAATGAAATAAATAGCAAAACCTGCCACAATTGTCCATAAAACTGCAATAATATTGTTCCATTTAAGATCAGACCTAAGTGAAATCCGGAAAATAACACAGCATATCCGTAAAACCGTAAAATACAGTCCTTTTCCGTAAATTTTATGGAAAAACTGTAAAAGTTGGAAGGTATGAAACAATAAATAAGATGAAACAGGAAATTAAAAGGAATTGTTTGATATGCATAATTTTGTGAGGGACTTAGTACTAGACAAATAAATGAAATCTTCATCCCTCCCATTTTAAGAACAATTCATTGTATAAAATGGCAAAGTTTCGGAAAGATATACCAAAAATAATGCACCGTGAAAACTAGTGATTACTTTAGCCACCAAAGGGTGACAGGTTCCAGGTGTTACCACTAGCTACAATATAAAAGGGAATTGTTTTGTGACCTCAAGAGCTGTCGGTTAGGAAAGCACAGTCCACGTTAGTCACGGATCAGATTTTAACCATGTAGGCTGAATCTATGCCACTCGAAAGTGAATTTTGACTTATTGCTGCTTATAACAATTGACTACATCCACTGTTGCTTCTTGTGGTGAATCACTTTAGCAAAAGTATACTTAAGAAGATGACGACCAATTAGGAAAGAACATAAGCTAGGCTTGTTAGTGGTATCAAGGAAAATACACATAGTTACATTTTATGAAAGTACTTGTTAAACCCCAAGCAAGATGTACTCATAACAAGACAGACAGGAAAGATGACAAATTTTGATGGATCATTGAAGCTGAATGAAGCTACCACTTAATCTTGGAAATTAAGGTATTTCTCCATGTTGAATCTGTCATAAGCATAGCACCAAATTCCTATATGATCTAGGAAAAAACGGCATTAAGTAACCTAATGGTCATTGGGAATATAACCAATGGGATTCACCGATGCGCCGCATCATTCCAGAGGCTTATATCCAATGTTTAGGTAGTAAGGCCCTAGCATATCTTGATAATATTATCCTTTTCAGTATAACCTCGGAGAGTTACATAAAGAAACTGGTGGATGCATTTCAGAGGTTATCAAAACACAATTTACAAATGAAATTGTTAAAATGTGACTTCTTGCCAAAGAAGGTCGGGTACTTAAGTTTTAACAGAAGAAGTTGTCAGCCAAAACCTGGAGAAAATAAGGGTTGAACAAGAATTCCTGATGTCAATAAAGGTAAAACACCTCAGAAGCTTCTTGGAGTCAGTCAACTATTAACATTTTTGCCAGGCCACTTGCTTAAGGGGAAGGAATTTCAGTGAGGAACTTCGGAAAAAGAAAATTTCCAAACATTAAAGAAACTGTTGGTCAGTTCACTGGTCCTTCAGTTTCCAGATTCCTAAGAGTTTGTGATATTTGTGGTATGTGCCATTTTAGGGCAAGGAAAGCCACAAGAAGATGCACCCATTGCATAGGCTTCATGGGCATTAAATAAAGCAGAGGTTGTTGTTGTTGTTGTTGTTTTTGTTGCTTTAGGGCACGTCGACAGCAGGGTCATTAGCACCCTAAAAGCAGAGGAAGCCTACCCAGTGATCGAACAGGAACTTTTGACCAATGTGTGGGCTGTAAAGCAATTCCAGCCATACGTCAAGAGGTGCCAGTATACCATCTATTCAAAGTGGCTATTCTCAGTGAAAGAGCTGCTATCTAGATTGATGAAATTCTGGCCGAGTCTAGAGGAATACCAATACTTGATACAGTACACGGCTTGTGGACAACATATGGTTGCCAATACACTTTCAGGCATCGGACTCATGACAGGAACACCAGTGGCAGAAGTCAATGGCGGAGAATCGAGAGAAGCATACCTGCCATGTGAGACAGGCCTGCCATGGAACGTCGACCACACAACTGAGGTGGGCCATGTCGAGTGTAGAGGCAGGGGCTGACACAAGTCCAGGCTGTGGAAAAGCTGACACTAACAAGTGGAGAAACTGGCTATACGGCAAAAGGTGCACGATTCTCTTGCTGTGGATATTGGGGGATGACCAGAATGTAATACAGGCTGCACGAACATGTATATTGGCCTAAAATGAAGAGGGGCATCTGATGGTACATTAAGAAGTGCTAGAAATGCCAGCTTAATAAGCTGATGCGATCTAAGATGCAGACACCGTTAGAAATTATGAAGGCATCTGCACAGACCTTTGAGTTTTGCAATACCGACAGAATGGGACCACGACCTGCCAGCATGAATATGAAGCTGATATATCTTGACCTTTCAAGATGCGCCCACCAAATATCTGATGGTAGTACCCACAGAGAAATACTGATGGCACTGGGCTCAAGTGGGATGGCAAGGTTAGGAACTCCGAGTGGTGAAAAAGACCCGATGCCTACATACGAGCAGGATGTCTTGAGATCCAAGGCTGTAGCCAAAATTTGCAGTTCACCTGACCAACAATTAACAAGATATTCCCTGCTCTCCACTTGGTGCTATAAGAAAGTATGGGATATTATTCTTTTACCTGGAAAACATATTGCATACAGTACATTTCAAGTAAAAGTTTGCAACAACACACTAATGTTTTCACTTGTATCAATGTACACTAATCATTATTTAAGGTTGTGTTTGTGTGAAGTAGGCAGAAATATGACACTGGAAGAATTTTCTGGCACAGGTCTACTGAAGTGCTCACTGCACAACGATGCAGACACAAACCCTGCAGCCTCCACACATGGTCAGCGGGAGTATATCCTGCCCAACAACAGTCTAGATTAGATAAAGATTTAAAAAGAAAAAGTAATGTACACAAAATGGGAAGGGGGGAGGGAGAGGCAGAACTCTAACCTTATTACCTTACCCTTACACACACTGTATTTAAGTAGTCACCGTAAAATATAAGTAAGAAATCAGTCTTAGTGAATTTCAGAGTTGGGGAAGGTGCAGTTGTCTGGCTGCATGGATCGCATGCTGATGTGAAATCATGTCAGCACCCATGAACTAAATACACTGCAATATTTCTGAGTCAGTCTCTCTAAAGAAGAAAGCTGATGAGCAGGAGTTAGAGAAATAACTGCTCTGATAGAAGCCCAACAGACGACATTACAATAGCTTTGGATCGGATGAAGTTGTTCCCACTTTAGGAAAGGATCCAGGGCCCAGGGAGGGGGAAAGATGGAGGAGATCTAGACTGAAGATAGATTTGGGAGAGGAGACTGATGAGCGACTGCCGAGCCGAGAGGGTACTGATCGATGAATGCTTGGACTGAGAAATCAGCACCAAAGAAGCGAAGCATCATTTTTTCCAGACTTAAGCAAGACACCATGCAGAGACCAGAGCCACTGTGGAACACAACCATCACATCTCAATGGGCCATTATTGCCACACATGCTGTCAGACCTATGACAGGTGGGGCCAAATGACTGATTCTCGTGGATGATGGGGGTTATACTGGGCCTTAGCTAACTGTTGCTGGCCCAACTGTCTGAGGAAGCAGTAGAATATTTTCAGGTGTCAGTTTTAAGCACCCTATAAGGCTCATAAATGTCAAATGCACTATGATTAAAGGTAACAATGAAAGGAAAGAAATGCCGCGAGGCAATATTTACATGGAAAAGAAAGGGAAAATACACCCAACACTCACCAAAGCTGAAGGGAGGAGGGCAGCAGCAACACAGCACAACACACAAACAAATAAAAAACAATATTTCGGGTGAAGAATCCCCTTTTTCAAGTTAACAGATAGGTGGCTGGTCTTGCGCAAGACTTGCGCAGGACGCAGCCACTCTTCTATGAGTGGCTGCGTCCTGCGCAAGTCTTGCGCAAGACCAGCCACCTATCTGTTAACTTGAAAAAGGGGATTTTCACCCGAAATATTGTTTTTTATTTGTTTGTGTGTTGTGCTGTGTTGCTGCTGCCCTCCTCCCTTCAGCTTTGGTGAGTGTTGGGTGTATTTTCCCTTTCTTTTCCATGGCACTATGATTAAAACTACTTATTTCTAGTACTGTCCACTGAAGGCATGAAAATGACCCCCTCAGAGGCAAAATAAAAGAGGGTCCACAGGATTCAATCCTAGCAACCCATGCCCATATTCTCTCCCCTTGGTAGTGACTTAGCCTGAGTCAATATATACTGTACACAGATTACATAGTTAGGTATAGTAAAAATTTGGAATATTCTTTGCATACAGACACTAATTAAATGTAACTAACCTGTCTAGTGCCGCTCTTTCTCTGTCTTTCAACTTATCCTGCCTCTGGTCATATCTAAGCTTGAGAGCTTTAAATGTTTGAACATAATCAATGTCATCTAAAACTTTTCCAAAGTTTTCAACAACATGAGAGCATAAGGACTTTATGTCTTCCTGAAAAGAAACGATCATCATTTGTTAGTAGCACCTACAAATACATGTTTAATAATGAAACACTAAGTTTTAATATACAACTACACAAAATCATAAGTTCTAGCTTTATTTAGATTGGACAGAGTCTAAAATACACGTTTTGCTAATAACGGATTTTTAGGTTATAAAAATCTTTTTTTTTTTTTTTTTTTTTTTTTTTTTTAGGTGTCTAAAATATGCAAAATAGGTTTTTAAAACGTCAAAAATAAACAATCAAAACCAAAGTTATCTTTATAAAATACCATCAATAAACATTTTTTTTAAATTTATAACATAACTTCGAGAAGCATAATTCAGAATTATTGAATTTAATTGCCATCTAAATGGCTGGGATTATATAAAAATCAATAAAACTCTTACTGTGCATCTGTCATGTATTTCCTACTGATAGAGAAATAAATTTAGAATACAATTGGTATACAAATTTGTTGGTATTTACTTACAATGAAACTAAGGAAAAAGTAAGCAGCTTCTAGCTGATATAAATAATAAAGGTAACTCTGCGACAAGAGAAAACACAGACACACAAATCAATATTTCGATATTAACCTTCTTCAAGTAATAGAGAACGAGCCATTTAGTTCCAGACATGTGTGCATACAGAACATTACCCCATGACTCGAGTGTCATTATAAGTTATATATTAACATAGGTATATGATTTATACGAGCACTTGCACTTAAAGTGCTACCAGTTTGAAAACTAGTTTCCAATCTAATTGGGGTTAATGTAGTCCATAGTTTTCTGATAAAAAAAAAAAAAATTGCTAGGTAATGCATTAAATTGTCCAGCTGAAGGTCAAAAAGTTTCACCTCAAATAATACAAAACACATTGATAAAAAATGTACACAAGTCGCTGACTAAGAGCACGACATAATGAAATTATGTTTTATATTTATTCTTTACACTTGCAAAATAAGAGACCTAAGAGTAAGCCACAAGAATGAATGGGCCATGAGCATTTTATTTCAGATGGAAACAGTGACCTGTCTGAAATAACAAAATAGTTCATTATGTCATTTTGAAAAAGGTCTACCCATTGCTTCAACTTCTATATCAAAAAAATTGCACTTCCATCAATTAAATTAGAGTCAATCAAACCAACAATTTCATTTAGAGTCTCGGAGAGAATGTCGAACAATAGCAAGAGAAAATGACAGTTTGGATTTTCATGATGACAAACTTTTCGATTTTATTCCTTAGATTCTGTCAATATTGATGACGAATTATTGATCTTCACATTGGTTTGGCTAATTTCCACATAATTTCAAGAAACTAGTTTTACAATTTTAAATTCTCAAAAAAATAATATGTTAAAAAATAACATATCAACTCCCAAAATAAGAAAGTAGCTAGGCCAGAAGAAACTTCAACATAAAATCTCGGTATTTTCGAAGCAGTCTGGTGACTCAGTTGGTTTAGGTGCTATGGAAGGACCCCGTTTAAACCCTAGTCTTGGCTGGAATTTTTATGGGCCTTAAAACAGACTTTAACTCCTGGCACAATTTTGCTTTGTTTATGTGAAGTATTCTAGAATGCTCTATGGTTTCAATTCCAGATAAAGCTATAGGTCCCTTTTTCCCCAGTAAGATTATTGGGTTAGGGCAGCCACAACAGAGGGACATGCATGGTTACCCGCAACCCTGCCGTGATCTTCTCGTCTACAATACAGTAGGAACTTACATTTATATTTGGGCATTTTCCTACTCTAGATTAAAAATGCAGGCAAAAGCTAGTATATAGTAAATCAATTAAAAATGGCTACCATAAAAACGTGAAATTTCAGTACGATAAAAAATTATTTAAATACTTCAAATAAATACAATATTCCACGTAGAGGCAGCTAAGTTTATTACTATTATTATTATTGTTATTTTATCAACCATTTTCAATCAATGAGGCCTTTTAGAGTAATGAGTATCAATCACGATTAACTTCTAAGGACTTGAAATGTAGTCACCACGCCTTCTTCATTGGTAGAATGCTGTACCTCCCATTTGCCGGAAGGAACCAATTCTGATGAGGGGAGCTTAAATGTTACAGTCTGTGTTCAATTTATGTTCTCCATGAGAGAGACAATTTTTTTTTTTTTTTTTGCAGAATGGGTAGTGTTTAAGGCTGGAATTGGGGATTGACCCAGCATTTGGAATATGATAGTGGGAAACTGCCTAAAAATTGTAATTAGGACAACTGGTACACAGGATATGAACCTGGGTTGTTTTACCTCAGTGTGATGATGGCTTGACAAGCACAGCCAAATTGGAAGTTTCCTAAAATATATAAACACAAGAAACTAAAATACAATCCGGGAGCTATGAAAAGCAGTGCCAATAAGCCATACAAAGCACAATTTTCTTTTTAAAAAACATTAAGAGTGTTGAAAAGAGCAAGTTGCAGGCAGGATTCTATATAAAATAATTCTGATCGCAGTAAGAACTCAAATAAGGATTCTAAACATTGTTTTTTCGCTATAAAGATACAATTTATTTATTGAGTATAGACTCTTTTTTTACTTTTGTTTCACAATTTAGATACCTCTCTGATTGTTGGTACAAAAACCAGCATCATAGGAAGTGATTGTTGGTACCCAAACCAGCATCATCAGAAGCGATAAGAAGAGAATTTTCTAAACCCCAAAACTTCACTCTTCTATGCATTTCACAGAGAAATCGATTTTTCAATCAGTCCACAACACCAAATTCTTAAGTCAACCATTCATGAACGTGTTATATCACGAGTGTTTCGTTCTCTAAACAATTCCTTGATTTTAGAGCCGTGGCAAGATGGCGTTGCCTGCCAAAGTTACTATGCGATGCCTTTTTATTATTATTATTATTATTATTGGCAAATTCTGCCTAATAAATGGAAGATGGTAAGCAAATGACCGAATCAAGTTATCTTCGAGTTCTTATTGTTCCAATAGGCTTTCATTCTTTCCAAGAAAGCTTGTTTGCTTTCTTCCAACCACTTTGGTCTGTATTGTTTTTGTTTTTATTGCTCAGTTATAACTTCCCATTTGTCTACTTTGTGTCTGAAGGTGTCTCTTTCTAAGATGTCTGTTGCTCCTATGTTTGCACTTTTAAGATCCTTCCGAATTTCATTCGGTGTTGGATTTTTAAGTGAACTTACATAATCTATTATCTTTTAAGTCAATCAACTTTCTGGTAATCTCTTAAGGTGACCAAAGAATTTCATTCGCCTTTTCTTGATGTCAATTTCAATGTTTGAAAACTTTTCTGTTGTTTTGATTGATTGTAGTCTGTAACCATCTTTAGTGAGTCTTGCTCCTAGGATTTTTCTAATGATTTTTCTCTCTACTTTTTTAATTTCTTCAAGGTCATGTTTTCTGTTAAGTGTTAATGTTTCACTTGCATAGAGGACTGTTGGTTTTGTGACTTTGTTGTAATACTGAATTTTCGTCTGTCTTGATATAGATTTTTTGTTGTAGAGATTCTGGACTAACCCTAATGCTTTTTTTTACTTTTTGGAGGCGATTTTGATGCGAGATTTTCTCAAGGCCTGTCAGTTTGATGAATTCTCCAAGGTATTTAAAGTATGGGACCCTGTCGATTTTACCGTATTTTGTTCTCAAACTTGCTATTTCTGTCTTTGAATATATGAATTCAGTTTTGTCGAATGAGATTTGTAATCCAATTTTTTCTGCACATTCTTTGAGAGTCTCAACCTGTTTGATGGCAGTCTCTTCATCTTCTGTTAGTATTACCAAATCATCCGCAAAAGTGAGGTATGGTATATAGAGGTTGTTTTTGGGAAAGCCAAGTGGAATTGGTTTCCAACATTTACATTTATTCAGTTCGTTCTCCCACGCCTTGTCTCACACCTGTTTGAATGTCAAAGGGTCCTGAAATTTCTACCATTATTTTTATTATAATTATTATTTTTAAAAAACCTCTCTGCCTCACTGGATTGGCCATACCTAACTGCAATACGAAATGAGCCACAATGTGCCATGCCTTCATATGGTAGGTCAATATGTTCTCAAATTATCTGCTTCACTCTGACGTGGTACTCTGAAAATTTCTTAGATGGAAGTCAATTTTTTTTATTCATGTATGAAACTTTTATTATTTTGCTCCCTTCTTAGACATACATGTATCACATCACTGATGCTGAGCTTACACAGTGTCAAGGTGAGATTTGAGTAGTTCACTTACATGTTGTGGAGCTTCATAATATTTTGATTGTTTACACTTTTTGGTTATCTGAATGATATGATAAGTGGAAAAATTGTATTACTCTCTCCTGATACATAACAGGCCTGATAGTTTCATAGAAAATTTATACCTAGTGCTTCTGACCAGATCACATTCAGCAATTCTAAGTAATAAAATAAATCACTCATCAGATCAAGAACTTACTATGTAGTCCTTTTTAATGAACATCATTAATGTTCAGTATTAAGATTTTTTTAATTGTTGGGAAGAAAGCCTCCCCCTAACTCTTAAAATAGTTATTTACCATCAAAAATAGCAATTTAAGGATTTTTCATTTAAGAATTTCCTTAATTTAAGGATAATCATAATATGAAAAAGCCTCCAATACAATTAGCAGTAACAGAACCGAACTATTTGAGAAAAGCAAGAAGTGGAGTGTAATGGTTTAGCTCCTTTTTGTGCCACAACTAAATATAACTTGTTAAAAATTAATTTGTACCATAAATGTCTAATCAGCTAATTGCCTCAAGTTGCTTAGGTTAGGACATAACATATTAACAACATTCAAAAATGGACAAAGGCATAAACAAAATCTCTAACATACCTGTGAGAGGAAAATAAGCAACGGTGTATATTACTTTTTTTCAGAAAGCATAATGTACACTATCAATAAAATAAAATATTTTTCTATGAACAATGTGCCCATGTCCTGGAGTAGACAGTTACCGGGGGATTTTTACTCCCTCCCTCATGGTGGGAAGATGAAATGGAGTGGTTTCTCATAACCTTCCGCAGTGTGTGTTCGTATGTGTTATCACAGATGTAGACGACTGTGACAGTGTGTTTTTTTCAGTGTGAAGAGTCTTGTTCGTCTTATGGATGAGAGATAAACCCGATGCCAATCCATTCAGGCCTACTCTTCTGAATATTCCTATATTCGACATTCCTGTACTTTACTGGCCAATCAAACTTAGACAAAACAATAAGTAAATGTGGTGTGGTTAAATGAAATACTTTGTATTCAAAGGATGTATAAGTAGCTAACTTTACATTTAATACTTGTCCATAAACAATTAAGGTCATATTATATCAATATGTTTATGAAATAGGGCAAAGCAAATAAAGTGAACAAACTTTATCACATCCTTCGTTTAAATGTTTGTGGATTTGCTGATATCATGACTATAAAATACATATTTTTGCATATTCTCTGCGGTCAGAGATTTCTTTCTGTAAGTTAGAATGTTCTTGAATATTGAAATATAACAAACAACTTCACAAACTTCAGTCCTTAGATGATGTTCAAGTAGTTATTTGTTGAAATATTCAATGTGCTTACATTAACCTTTGATGTCTTCCAACTTTGATGCTATTGCTGATATGACTGATTCAATGGAGAAAGAATACACATAGAGAACTGCAGTAAGAAATGTGTAATTAAAGCAAATTTGTATCACTTTCCCAATGTATGAAATGAAAATACTTCTATTTATATGTTAAGACAAGTAAATTTATGAAATGATCATGATTCATAACATGATCTACAAGACTACAGGAATGATTAAGTACAGAGAATGAAAGTTCGCTCAGTGCCAAATAGAATTAAGCCACACATCTGGACAAAAAGAAGAAACATAGAAAGACCCACAATAAGACAGGAGAAAACACTGTAGAAGCTAGAAAAGGTCTAAAGGCTTAAATTGTGAAACAAAACCATCAAACAAATGCACCAACCTTGTGAGGATAGTAAACTGCTTTGTTATTCAACATAATTTAAAAAAAAAAAACTCAAGAACATTAATTCACTGTTAAAACAAAATTGTAATTCATATGGAAAATTCAGTGAGTAGTGTGTTGAAATATTTTTTATGGGAACAAAATATATATTTTAAAAAAGATATGAAACTTTAATATAATACTTACCAGTTTTATAAATTCAAACATTTCTAAAATTGCAGAATCAAGAAGATTGTATCTTCCATTATTCCTCACAAATGCATCAATGACAGGAGCAAATAGATTGCCCTTTATTATATATCGGTTGTAGAATTCATCTTTCAAGGCAATAATTTTTCGCATGAACCTTAATGCACCTGAAACAAAAAAATATAAAATTAAAAATTGAAATTATTAGAAGTTACACAATGATGCCTTGTGAGGTCCCACTTCACCAACAATTTAAAAATAATGATGTAAATGAGTTTGTACATATGTATGTATGTATGTAATAATTAAGGACGGCACACAGAATGTCACCCAATGGCTGCCTAGATAGTGGGAGAAATGGTGGGGGAACGGCTAAGGAGCAGACTATCAATATATCGGCAATGTCTGAGATAATATATTGCAGGTGATACAATGAATATATATAGCAAGGGTACCTAGTACTGGTGTGAAAAGTTATTACTAGTTAAAATATGTAAGTAGGGAAAAAATTAAATTAGTTAAAAAGTGGCGGGTTAACTGGTTGGATTTTATTAGTGATTAAGGCCAGGGGGATGTCTGGTATCCAGGATATTCTGGTACTCTAGTTCTTATCTTCGGAGTTCTGATGCAGTGGTGCTATCAGGAAAAACTCTGATTGCTCTCACAGTACAGCAGTCATTGAGATTGTTGGAATCATGGCTATAGGTATGTCCAGGAATTGGAAGGTACAAGTTGCGAGTGTGGATTGTTTGTCTGTGGCCATTCATTCTAACTTAGAGTTGCTGTGTGGAGAGGCCTATGTAGGAACTAGTGCAGTGGCCGCGAGTTGTTGAACACGTGGCATGTCCAGTGCTTGGGAAATTTTCTCCTGCGGTAGGATTGGAATATGTAGTGGTGAGTGAAAGCATGCTGCAGGTTTACAGCGAGACCTATTGCATGTAAAAGATCCATATGGTGTTTTTGGAGAGTGATGGAGGGTATTTGTGAACTAAGATGTTTTTAAGATTGGGTGGTCTGCTAAAACATGCACAGGGGAAAGTGGATAGAATTTTGGGTAGAAGTGTGTGCATTTCTGGAAAGGAGCAAAGGAAGTCATACCCCTGTTGCAAGATATGGTTGATGGACTCGAGGCCAGGTGAGACCTGGGTGACGAAGGCAGGGTTATGGTTTGCCTTTGTAGGAGACAAGCGAGTGGTTACATGGAGAGTGAGTGATTGCATGAGAGATCTGTTTTGTACAAGATAAGGGATTGGAAAAGGTTCTGGGAGAATTGAGGGAGGGAATGAGCATCAGAACAAATGAAACTTCCACGGATAGCAAGGCCGTATGGGAGGGAACGGAAATAGATCCAGGTGAAACGCTCACACATCATATTCCTTGATATGAACATCACACTCAGGCACGCTGCACTTCATACCTCCGTCCACATCAAACCTACTAATTTACAGCAATATCTTCATTTAGATAGCTGCCATCCATTCCATACCAAAATTCCCTCCCATACAGCCTTGCCAACCGTGGAAGTCGCATATGTTCTGATGTCCATTCCCTTAGTCAATACTCCCAGAACCTATCTTAAGCCCTCTTTTCCCGTTGTTACCCCACGGACCTCGTACATAAACAGATCTCTCATGCAATCACTCGCCCTCCACGTAACCACTCTCGCTTTTCTCATACAAAAACGAACCATAGTCCTGCCTTTGTCACCCAGTTCTCTTCAGACAGGGGTATGACTTACTTCGCTCATTTCCAGAAATGCGCACTCTTCTCCCCAAAATTCTACCCACTGTCCCACACGCATGGTTTAGCAGACCACCCAGTCTTAAGAGTATCTTACTTGGAGACCATCAGACATGTTAAGAACGGATTTTGATCTCCTTCATATATGTTGAAGGGTACACAGTATATATGTCTGTAGTATAGTTGTTTCTCAAAATATTCCCTAAAACAAAAAAAATCTAAATAACCTCTATATAGTAAATTATAGACCAATATCAAATGGCAGCATGGTCTATGCGGTAGGGTGATAGATTCATAATTTTCTGACCCGAGTTCCAATCCCCGCAGAATCAAATATTTTTATTTATTTTTATCTTTAGAAATTGTCAAGCTTGACTTTTTTTTATTTTGTTTAAACTTCATTTGCATTCTTTTACTGCGAGATATAATATTTAAAGCAAATTATATTACCTACAATTCAGCATCATTTTTTTCCTGGAAAGCTTTTTTCGTAATGAATTCACGGGTTAACCGATGGATTGTCTTTTCATAACACAAATCGCCCATACACCCTAGAAGATTTCATTGCAATTATATGTCAGGAAAGTCTCCATTCTTATTTTTTTTCATTTTTTGTTAATAAGTTTATTGTTTACGTGCATTTTCAATTGAAGTAGTTACTATCATTTTATGTATTTCATCTTCATCGTTTCTTTACTTGTATGTCATCAAGAGGCAGGACCGCATTTAGGCTTTGTGAGCCCCTAGGCTATACATGCGGTGCAGGCCACTGTCAGCAAATTATGGGCAATCTTTTTTTTAAACTCTACTACTGGTCTAGGCGGGGTCCCCTCTGGCTGTGGTGTGGGCCCCATTCTCTGTAGTGCAAGGTCCTCCTTTGTGGTGCGGGCCCTGGGCTACAGCCTACATAGCTTATGCATAAATGTGGCCCTGTCAAGAGGTATTCTAAATGGAATATGTAGCATTGGGAAGATATTTTCTTTCTTTCTTTCTTCTACACTCAATTTATTCCAAGAATGTTTGCGTGTAAATAGTTGAAAATAAAATAATAAGCCTATCCGTGACGAAACATGGAGCTCAACAAGGAAATGGAAAAAACTAGTGATAAATGCTTGTGTCAGATTCCAGTTTACTACCAAATTCACCACGACTTAATTTCATTGGGTATGGGAGGCATATTACGAAGCCATTGTTGATATATTGGCCGAAATTACGAGTGGTGGTATCTGTTATAAGCAATGTGATTTGTTTTAAATTTTATTTCAAACAATCTAACTGAAGTTTAAACAAAATAAAAAGTCAAGCTTGACAATTTCTGCAGATAAAAATAAATAAAAATATTTGACTCTGCGGGGATTTGAATTCCGGTCAGAAAACTATAAATCTCTCACTGTACCACATAGACCATGCTGCCATTTGATAATAAGGGACAATAATCTTATATACATAAAAATCTCGTGTCACGATGTTTGTCCGGGATGAACTCAGATACCACTTAACCGATTTTGATGAAATTTGGCTTAATGTGTGTAATTTGGTCCAACTTAAAATATAGGATAGTTTTTATCTCGATTATTGACCTCAATATTTATTATTGCGAATTAAACGTTTGTCATAGGACATTGGTTTGTAAATTCAATAAGTTTCTAACATGGCGGTGAGTTAATTTATCGAACCAACCCGTAGATGGCGTTGTGTTTCGATTTATTTATTCTACAGTCTGTTCCTCGCCATATGTGTGTTTCTTTAATTTTAATTGTGCTGTGTATTGTGTTATTATTATACTATATTGTTGTGCATCATTTGTGTTTTATTATACGTAACGACAAAGTAATTACACACGTGAATATAACATTGAAGAAAACGTTACGATAAATTCAAAAACATGTTAGTATTTCATGCTTGCTTCTAAGTTTTTCCTTTTCGTTATGGCCAACTCTCCAGTACTCCTTCATTATTGCACGGTGTTTTCTCTTTCTCGACCTTGGAATCCTGCCATATTCGAAATCCGCGCTCGAAATTTTTTTTTTTCCATACTGTTCACTGATATTATTCTGTACAGCAACACGTGACCAGGGGAGTGTGTTCCCGGATATATCAAATAATTACTTAGATCATAATTGGCTCAGCAATCGTGCTATTTTGGCATCAAAAAATGTTGACATTGATGAAACTAACTGTTACCAGGTGATCTGATGTCTTTTAAAACAATATACACTATTGTAGAGGCAAATTAAGCCATAAATTTTTCCAACTGAGTTTTTAAATTCTTTGGATACACCAGGAATGCTATCACACAATCTTCAGTTAAAGATTGGTTCACCGATTATTTTTATTTGTAATTTGAATCCACCTAGATCACGCAACGGTACATGTTTCGTCATCAAAAGGATCACCGGAAATGTTCTTGAAGCAACTATTTTGACTGGAAATTTCAAAGGAGAAATCGTCCTGTTGCCACGTATTCCAATGATACCGTCAGAATCTCCAATACCATTTAAAAGGCTTCAATACCCAATTCGTTTGGCTTTCGCTATGACCATAAATAAGTCTCAAGGCTAAACAATGTCCATTTGCGGCTTGGAAAATACGTGTTTCTCTCATGGGCAGCTACGCTTTGCTCACGTGTGGGGAAACCATCAAATCTATTTGTATGAGCAAAAGACTGGCTAACCAAAAATATTGTGCACTAATTATAAATTGTAATAATTTAAAATAATTGTTAAAAATGTTTAAAAATAAACTTCATCTACCTCATTTATAAAACTGAAATTTCAATAAATAAATAATTTTTTTTATAAATAAATTTTTATATATTTTCAATTAAGTAATTTGTAATAAGATGTAAATTAAAATTGTTTATGTTCGTTTGTCCTTAATTTCAACTCTCCGAAACTATTTACCAATTACTTTGGAATTTTCAAATGGAGTAAAAAGTTTTTGTCGTTGTTAGTGAATATTAATTTGACTACATTAGGAAGTTTAGAATAACATTGGTCTAACGTTTTCCACCTGTGCTTCATTCATGTTGCGGGTTGGGATGTGACCACATCTTTCCCCCTGCCATATGTCTCGCCTCTCACATGATTAAGACTCATGTCAAAATATTGTGCAATTTGTCAATGTTTTTGTGTTTTTGTGTGTTCATCTCACCCTCCTGCCTTCATCTGTGGTAAGTGACAGGTATCTGTTTATTTTTCCCTATCCTATCTTATTTTCAGTGCCTCATGGCAGTTTCTTTGTTTCCATTACCCTATAGTACCTGGTTGACCGATCTTCACTCGGCATCTTTCGATTTCTGTTCAGTATGCAAGATTTCCTGAAAATCCTTAGAGACGTTTGTGAGAAATTAATTTTATCAGGAACTGCACCACGTTCGGAACAGACGCGAAATTGGTAGTAACCTGTTGAAATTTGGTTTAATTGCTTCGTCATTATGTCCTCTATACATTTGCGCTCTTGCTTTGAGGAAAACTTGCCAGGAATTTAATTAAAAATGCTGAAATATGACAGCAAGGCACAACCGTTAGATGCCTTCAGTGTTGAAAAAACAGTGACAATCTTAAAATGTTGATTTAATCCTTTGTTTTCTTGCCGTTTTAGTTTTTCTCTGTTGGAAAAAGTCACATATAATTGACAAATAGATAATATTTATCCGAATTGTAATACGGTGATGCCCGCCATCTTATATAGAAACGAGCAGTCAGAGATAATCGATTGCTTCCATTGTAAACAAATACTTCTGATGGCTGTTGCAGAACGCAAAATTGCATAAAATTTCTCTCTTGGTCCAAGCTGTATTTTAACCTAACCACGAAATCTATGACGAAACGAAACTGTTTAGGTTGATATGATCCCTGTACCGATAATTTTTTCCCCAGTTGCTGAGTCTCATATTTTGGCATTTTTTGTTAAATTTCTAGCGACTTTTCCGCAAAGCAAGAGCGCAAAATGTGAAGAGGACATGTTGACGAAGCAATTAAACCAAAGTTCAACAGGTTACTATTAATTTTGCCGAGGTTCCGAAAGTGATGCAGCCCCCATTTTATCTATTTTCAAGAGTTGCTCATATTATAATATTAGATTGGATAGAAGGAAGCATATTAAGCAATTCTATTAGAGGTAGGACTACAAGTTCCTTTTCTCTGGGACCTACAATTTAAAGTAGAATCCCAACCACATAACGCCCCACTGTAGTTCATATGGTTAAATACATATCTTAAAAATTCTTGCTCCTCTGGAATTTGAACCCGGGATCATAGCCAGAATTTTTTAAGAGCTAGTGGAGTAACCACCTTTTTCCCCAGCTCCATATTTGTTACACATTCAATATATTTCCTTCCTACTTACATAAGAACTGAAGTCGGTTAAATAAATATCGTGAACAACTGTCAGGATTTTCTTCAACTGAGTCTTCATTGGGCATGAGTAACTTGGATGAGACTATTTTAACTGCTAATATTAGTTTCAAAGAAGTTTATGTCAAGTAAAGTATCCCTTCTGACAAAGCCAATTTTTAAATACCTTCTTTTTAGATGTTTTACAATTAAACACGCAGTGCTAATATTCCCGCGGATCAGCTAGTAGAGTATACAGGGCTTCCTAATTTCTATGCAATGTTTACTACAACCAAAGATAAAACAGTAGACTCAATGGTCGCATGGCATTAGAATTTTTTTTTTAAGTTTGAAAAAAATTGCATTTATCAAATCCAGTATCTATTTTTTTAATATCTAATTTTTAAATGTTTTACAATTAAACTGGTAGTATATAATGATAACCGCTTTTTCAATACTGTTTGTAAATGTAAGTATCACATCTGACAAAGCCACTTTTTTAAACATCTTCTTTTTAAATGTTTTACAACTAAACATGTAGTGCAAGTATTCCCTCAAGTCAGCTAGCATACAATAAATGTTCGGTTAAATATATGAGTTCCCTGAAACCAAAGAGCAAAATATTAGTAGGCTCCCTGGTACCTGAATCATCTACGAGATGGCATTAAGAGTCGTTTTTGACGTACCAAGAGCAAAAATTGTTCCTATTTTGTAAAATTTGGTTTTTCAGCGAGGAACACTATTTAGATAATCTTAAAAATCAAAATGTTATCGAAATATGAAATTTCACCCAAATCGTTACCGCCGTTCCAGAGATCCAAAATTTATATATATACACAAGAATTACTCATTTAAAGATATAAGATATACATTAAACATTTTCTATCCAATATGTCAAATAGTTATCTTACGGTAGCCACTTATTCATAAGTTACTCAATTCACAAATGAAAAATGAAACCAGTCATTTAATAAATCTTATGTTTCTCAACCGTACTGTAGGTCAGTGCATTCATATGCTGTTCTACAGCATGTTTACTTAAGAGAGGTGGATCAATGTCACTCTGCTTTATCCCCACTCCACAGCCCTTACCCTACATGTGAGTGAGAAAGTTGCCGCGTATACCCAAACGCCCTCATAATGTATAAAGTAAAATATTTTCAGGGTGGCCACAAAGAAATGATTTAGAAATTCCCTGATATTTCCAGGTTTTCCAGGAAAGTTTGTTATACTTTTCCCTGAATTAGAAATTTTATTCACATAATTATAATATTTTAATATTTGATTACATTTTAATTGAAAAAACTATTACAAAACTCACAAAAATTAAAAAGACATTTTTAATTATGTTTATTTGAATATCATAATTTATTTAATTATTTTTAATACATTGCTATAGATGGTATTTTATAACTAATTAAAAAATCTTATGAAAAATAATTTAAAATGAGTAAAACAGAAACAAGCTAATGATAAATTAGCACAAATTAAACTGTTAGTATTTGCTATATCAAAATCATTTAAGATTTTTAAATTGCTCATCAATAACTTGAATCTCAGCTACAAGTTTAACTTTTTATTTGATGCCAAATGCTTTTTTTTTTATTAGCTACATGTTTTCTTTTCATATCTTCTGATTCAGTTATTTTATCTTTCTCTTTTCAGCGTTCAATTTCTTGAGATAAATTTGAACGCGAGTTGTGGTAAGAATGGTAAGATTTTGGAACATCAAGAGTTGCAACATCTCCATTTGTTTCACGTAAGACAGTCATCCAATAATTGCTGAGCAATTACAGTTTCATATTCTAAACTAAACCTTCAGAATTTACTGAAAAACCTCTCTCAATATTAGCATTGCCACCATGACTATCTTTAAAAGTTTTACTATTGACTGGATTAACGTGTCCAAGAATTAATTCATCCCTCAACTGATCTAGGCGTTTACTTGTTCGTGAATAATTTTTTAAGAATTTGCAATGCTGAAAATTGAGAACATAAATTGTTGAAATCTTAATTAATTTCATCAGCCTTATTACCAATGATCCAATTATTTTCATTCAAAATAGTGAGTAGGCTTTTAGTCTCCTACTTCTGACTTCGAAAAAATGTGCAAGACTAGGATCAAAACACGAGACTCCTTCAGTAAGTTTATAAAGTAAGTGACTGTGTCAACAATTTTCCTGTAAAAGCTTTCAAAGCAGGTGTGGCATTTTTCTGCAACTGTAAGATCATGAGATCGGTGATATTTTTTTTTAAAAATTTAATCTCTCTTTTAGTACCAAATCCCATGTCAATTTGACTGTACAAAATCAAATTGTTTTCATCAGTTAAGTCTATACTTGATAATGAGTCAACAGACTTCAGTACATCTGCTTTGATAAATCTTTGCATTATACTAAGGAGAACTGTCACTAAAGAGCTGTGAAGAAATCGTGCTATAGGAGCATCAGTTTGATATTCTTGTAGGAATGGTTGTCAGCTGGTAATGACCGAAAAACTTCTAATTTTGCTGGTAGGGAAGGATCTGAAAGAGCCTCAGTTACAATTTTGTAACTAGTGCTAGTCAGCTCTTTTTTATCATGCTGTAAATCCCTCCACCATTTTTTTAAGATTAGGAATAATTTCGATAGCACAAGCAGCCAACTGTAATTTTCTATCTAATGGGCTGCACAAAATATTTTTAGGATAAAGAGATGATCTTGAATACTCTTAACCGAGCATGGCATGTCAGTGCGTCTTTAAACAGATAATAAACTGACCATAAAAACTGAACAATATTCCATTTAGTCGCCTCTATTCCACATTTAAATCCTCCATGCATGTTATGAAGACCACAACTGTCCATGTCAAGTACCACAGTATCATTTATTTATCTAATTTTCTGTAGCTCAGCTTTCAATTCTCCGAAAAATTTGTGATTAACATTTGGTCCATCTATTGAGATTTTTAAACTTTTAAGGCTTATAAGGAGTTGAAGCATTTGCTTGAAGGACAGAAGATCTGAAGCTCTTGTGTGACAAAGAAAAGCAGATGTTAAGTATCGTGTACAAACTTCATTCTCTACAGTACTCCAAATCCATTTGAGTTTCTTGACAAACTTTTTTGAGTGACGCATCAAACCCTATAGCAAAATGATTACAAAAAGTTATAGATTCTATCAGTCTACTTTTATAATAAGGAGCAAACCCATGAAGAACTGAGTAGGTGATTTTAGTTCGCTGCAATTCCATTCCTCTGGCTATTTGACTACCGTTGAACATTTTTTTTAAATACTCTATGTCACTTCCCGCTGTGCTCATTGACTTGTGAGTTATCAGTATCTGAATACAGCAAAGTATTACTGCACAGCTTACTTCTTTGAGAAGAAAGGAGCAGAGTGTATTTTGTGAAGCCAGAATTTGTTCTTTTTCCTGACCCGTAACAGGATTAGAAACAGTAAATTTTTCAGACAAACCACGTTTAGTTATCTCATTACTAGTTTGTTGCGACTGACTTAAAAAAAAAAAAAAACTTTGAAAAGGATAGACAGTTTTGCAATTCTTAAGTTTGTTAGTATGTTTCATTTAGCATGACTTTTGATAGCTGTTCTATCCATATTAATTAAAGAAAATGTAGCATTGCAAAGTCTACATTTTGCACTTTTAGATTCATTTTTAACTTCTTTTAACTAAATATTAAAATCTGGATTAATCAACCAATCATTTTGAAAGTGTTTTTTTTTTATGGCATTCAGCTACTGGGCCATACAGCCAGCTCAATGTGATTTGTTGCTATTAAGTATTGACACAAGGACACTACAACACGGACAAGACATCCACAGACACAACACTAAACACCCATGCCCTCGGCAGGACTCGAACCGACGACCTTCGGTACGCGGAGCTAGCACTGGTCGCGGTTCTTGAAAGTGTTTTATCATGCTGAATTCATTAGTCTGAAAATTTTAAAAATTAATATTTTTACCGGTATATTTGAAATTAAATACATAAATAGTAAACAATAGTAATAACTTCCAAAATGCAATCGACATCCACCTAATGAATGTTCAAAAATAATTATTAATTTAAAAAATAGCAGTAGAAAAGTTTGATATACTCATAAAAATTAAGAAAAACTTCCATTTGATAATGAACTAAAACAAGATATTTAGAAAACACTTTCACTTTAAAATTATATGTGACGGCACGAGATGTGTCTCGGTTATTCTTATGCCTCATTTACACATTCGCGCCAGTTTATTCGAATCGAGATAGCACTGCTTGAACACACGGTACGCTCGCATTGTGTCTTCTCGCGTAGTTGCTCGCGAGTGCCGCTCGCTTCTGTGGCGGGTGTTTGGTGCGAGTCAAAGACACTCGTTGCGAGCGCTAATACGCTGTTTAAACTGTCGCATCGAATTAACATTCGAAAAAAAAAACTTTGACGATCGAACACAGATAACGGTAATTAACATTGCGAGAAGAAAATACCAAGAGTTAATGATCAGTAAAATAAATTATTTATACCCTTTAATCGGCTATTTCAGGTGAAAAATAAATAAGCTGAAATGTTTAATGAGAAATTTCACGATTAAAATAAATTAATAACTTAAAAAAATAACAATCTTTCTTCCACTTAATCATAAAAATTAAGAAAAACTTACCATTTGATAATAAACTAAAATAACGATATTTAGAAAATACTTTCACTTTTAAATTAGATATGATCACACGATATGCGTTTGCGTGTTTGAAAACAGCAGACGAAATTTTATGACAAATGAAGCGATTGTCGCTTAGCTAGCAAACTCAACTGACCAGAGGGCTATCTATAGCTACATAGCATATAGTTGGAGGATTCTAATGCCACTTTCGCAAGAGCTTGTGCGAGTCGAGATAACAATGCTGGAGCACGTGGTATGCACGCCAGTCTTCTCGCGTGGTTGCTCGCGAGTGACGCAACATCGGTGGCGGCTTTTGGCGCTAGTCGAAGGTAGTCGTGGCGAGTTTTAGCGCGCTGTTTACACTATCGTTGGCTATTTTATGTTAAGTATCTAATGAGAAATTTCATTATTAAAATAAATTCAAGACGACCTTAAAAAATATCTAAATTCCTAGTAGTCGCAATTGAATTCCCTGATTATTTTCGAAATTACCTGAATTCCCTGATATTTCCATGAAATTTCCCGGTAACATGAAATTCCCTGATAATTCCCGATATTCCCGGTTTTCCCGGTTTGTGGCCACCCTGATTTTGCATCTAATGTGATATTCTGTTTAGTAAAATCGAGGATTTTAATTACTTGTCATGAGCGAAATAAGTGAATCATGTCAGAAATTACGTATTTACAAAGTTGTATCTTAATAAAGATATAATTATTTACACAAAATAAATGAACAAAATTTAATGCTTCCAGTAATCGCTTTTAGTATTAAAAATTACAATAGACATTTTTATTGTGATAAGAAAATGATCACTCTGAACACTCAATTCAGCTCCACTAAATACATGCTGGACTGTTTGTAATGTATAACAACATTATCCTTCCTAGTGTATTATAGAAACTATACTCACAAAAAATAATCGCTTTCGACTGTTTCCTAGTACAACAATTATCTGATGCCATCTCACTTGCAATATTTTATAACAATGTATTCACATAAACATGACAATACTGCAATAATACCTCTTGTCAGCCTGTATGCAATGGTCTGCTCGGAGAGGAAAGCAATGGGAGGGGATGGTAAAGTGAGGGGCGGGGTGAGGGGAACATGATCCTAAGCCACCATTTCAGAGTGAAAGAAGTATAGCAAAGTACCCGGCATTGCTTAGGGTTTCGATATGATGTTCTGATTGCCGTAAACATTGTCCATAACATTGGTGCAGTTTTGTAAACCAAATGTGAACATTATTTTCCTTTCTTTTATTTATGACTTTACACCATGTCGACATCATCAGAGGCGAGAAAGGACTGGACACACGAATGGGAAGTAATTTGACCAAGGCCTTTTGAAGGAAAAATCCCGGCATTTGCCTGGAGTGATTTGGGGAAACCATGGAAAACTCAAATCTGGATGCCCGGACAGAGATTCGAACTGGCTTCTTCCCAAATGCGAGGCCAGAGTGTTAACTGCTTATCCACCACACTCAGTATTATTTTCCTCTTTATTTTAAGGCATACTTGTGTAAAGTTCCTTCAAGATCAGATAAAAACTATGGATTTGTACACAGAACATTTGCAAAAAAATAATAATAATAAAAAAAAAAATTCTTTCACGTGTAAATTTTGCTTAAGGGGGGTAAATGGGGAGAGGAATTTGTTTTTTGTAAACCATATATAGACAGTTTTTTCTTTGTTTTAAATTACAAGTGTGCAAAGTTTCATAAAGAACAGCAGGTAAATATTATCAGTTTCCTTTCTTTCCTATACAACCAGTTAATAATTATGAGAATAATAGTAAAAAGAAAATGTTTTAAAACATTTTGAAAATGAACACGTCACTTGCTGAAATCAGTGGCAAGAGGGATGTGATGATACAAGGAAACAAGACAAGGACAAAATAGCTATTTAATTTTCATCACAATACAAAAATAGAAGAAATACAATATTAAATGCTCAAAACATTCAGTTCTGTGAAAAAAAAAAGTGTATTTGGAGTGAGGACAGTAACAAATATTAAAATTTTACCGAAATTAAATTCGACAGAAATTAAAAGTAACTGTAAAACCTACTGTAATTCCATATTAAGACTTTTAAATGATTTATATGAAAAATTATTATCTGACCAGAAGTTATGAAGATACTTACATAGAACAAGGAAGGTGTGAGTTGATTTCATCAACACAAGAATCCTTCGCAAAAGATCCTTATTGAGAATGCAGTTTTTAATATGGTATGTGTGATGCTCAACACAAAATGACAGAAGTTCTAGGATAAGACCCAAAAGTTGAACTGTCTGATAATCCTCCTTCGCAGGACGATCCTCCACAGTATTTGCCAATAGAGGTGCTAAAAACAGCACAATTTGGATGAACAATTAATCCAAGTTATTTTTCACCAAAATAATTTAAATAATTAAAGGTGTTTGCACCAAATAGAATAAATATCAGACACAGCAACAGTTACTATAATGAAAACATGATGACCACTATTTTCTCATTACATCCTGATTAATTAACACTTTCTTTGAACTGCAATTAGTTGCTTTTTATCCATCTATTAACAATGCACACCAAAAAGAGAAGCTGAAAGTAGTAGCATGAAATGTTTTGTATGCAGCAAATTAAAATAAACCAATACCTACCAATAAGAACATGGATACTGTGTTTGTAAAAATAATTCAGAAAATCTGTTTTTTCTGACTTATTTAAGGAAGCCAGCATGTTTTCTGGATCAAGAAGTATCCTCAGAATACCCATCAACTGCACAGCACCACCCAGTTCAGGATCAGTATCACAGATCATTTGTTCGATAACAACATTTATCAACATCTGATCCTGTAATAAAGAAAGCAACAGGATTATACATCTGTCATATTCTGATATCAAATTTAGAGATGAAAGAATAATTGAATGTGTACTCTGGCAGAATTTGATAACATAAAAAGCTAATTCATAAAGCAATATAAAACTGCATATTGATTAAATCGAAAAGTGTAACATGAGTAAGACACAATGATGTAATCTTCTACATGCCTTAATGAAGCTCCCAGAAGGCATTGTTCCTTGGTGGACACGACAAATGTTGAAACAGGCTACACACACGCATTAACTGCCTATTACATCCAACAAGTAGACTGTTGTCATGGATTTTTCTCAAATTTTATGGGCATGTAGCAAAGAGAGAGGTGATAAGATATACTTCACAAGTGTTCAAGAAAATCAACTTCAAACTCCTCAAAGTTATGCCTCCAGTTGATATAATGATAACGTTGCTAAAATGTATAATTATTATAGTGGTCTCGTGGTTAGAGTGATGGTTTGCTAACTGGCCAACAGTGTACATGCATAAATTTTCTTTTGCCCATAATATTTCCGGGAGGGAGAAGGTGGGGGAAAGAAACAGTCATTGGTATAAGATTTGTATTTTAATCAATAATACATTTTTGTCACCAAATTATTATGCAGTTGCAATTTTTCCTTGTGTTTTGTGTGTATGGGGTAGTGGGTGTGTAATGGTAGTTTTCTTTAAAGGATATACATAAATACTAAACTTGAATTTTTCATATTTGCCTATTCAAGTACTTTATTTTTAATGTAAAACCCAGTAAAACATAAGTACTGGTATAACTAAGTAAAAAGTTCCAGTGAATATGGAACATCTCATCTGGAGACTGTGAAATACACATAAAGATTCCAATAAAATGGAATTACTAGTTTAAAATTATTATGATCAACTTTTTCAGTTTTCTGACAAATGCTCAGATGATTATCATACAAGAACAAAATTTTTTAGCCCCATAGCACAGACAGTAGGGCGTCTGACTACAGCTCAGATGACCAGAGTTCAATCGCCGATGGTGCCAAAGATTTTTGTTCACAGCTTAAAGTCCGAAACAGCTCTCAGATTAGCTCACTGTGAGCTAAGGGGAAGGTAAAGAAAAGCTGGTGCATGGTGCCGACCCCGTCATATGTCTTTTAGTATATAAAAGGTTGTAATGGGAATAAGGAGCTCTACCTAAGTGAAACCTGCGGGAAGTAGTAGTTGCCGCAGGAACCCTGTAACTTAAACCTTTGTCATAGTGGCAACATATATAGGAAAATTTGCTGTATTTTTATGAAATTTTCTTACAGAAAACATCACAGGTGAGTTAAAAATATCTATATTATTAGAAACTTTGGAAGTGGACATCATGTATTGTTACATTAATGGGGTGGGGAGGGAGGCGGGTTGACATCAAAAATTCATGGCAGAAAGTATGTGGTGAATTATAGAATGGATGTTTAATATATTGCTTATTTAAATAATTACTTCCTAGTTTTCATTAAATACGAGTTATTCTGAATTTTTTGATTAAATTTTCATGTCAGAGATATTTACAAATGTCTGAATAGTTAAGTACAAGAATGTTTGAGCAACATAACTATTGAAAATATCAATTTTCTTCAGATAATATTGTCATCATTGACTGGGGGACTAGGGGGGGGGGGGGAGGGAAATACACTAGCACAATTACTTATCGGTAAAACTGTATTAATGACTAAAATAATATGCTAATGACTGGTTTTACATAATTATGAGAATAAACTCCAGATGAAGATATACTTTTGGCAATGTGGTTTACATAAACTCAAGTCCAAACTTGAGAAATTCAAGGTCAATTTTCTTGAGAATGCATTAAAAATGCAACTTACTGCTGGTCCATTGTACTACACTTTGAATGCACTACAAGCCTTTAAATTCCAGAAGAATCCATTACTCTTGTGCCTTTCGTGTAAATCATTTCTGAGGAATGGCTCTTTGCTGTCAATTGACCCATCCAGTTGTTCAAATACTTAATAGTGAAAAAGCTAAGTTCTGTGCTAAACTGGGCCAAAGCTACATTCAAGAAAAGGTTACATAGCCTGCAAAAAATCCTGGGCGACTTTTTTTTTTCCTCAAATATGGCTCCTACCCTGAGGCCTCTCCAGGATCGTAGCCATTAAAGTGTTTTGTAAAACTATTGGAAACAATTTTGTACAATCTATCTTGTCTTTCTAGGGTACTCGATGCTCTATGGTCACTTTGCATTGGCCAAACAATAGGTGCAAGTGCCTGCAATACTCCATCCTGGAGCTATGCTTCTGGGCAACTTGACAATAAATAACACTCAAGCCATACGTAGTAGGTATTAAATTACTTCTTTTCCAAAACAAAAATAATAAATATAAAATAATAAATAAATAAAAAAAAAGAGAGAGAGAGTTAAACTCATTATGTTGCCACAGGGAGATCTGCAACTATAGAAAGGGGGGGAAAAATGAGAGAGACGAAATAAGAATAAAGAGATAATAGCAGCTAATATCAAAGAAATGTTGGATATGGCAAATTTTTCTATGCATAATTCAAATTGATCTGTGTTACAGACAGGATTATAGCTGAAACATTTTTTTTTTAATTATATGTCTTGTGTTGACTACTGAGCTGTGATACCAGCTGCCTTTGACCATGAAAGAAAGGTAGGTGCTAAAAGATTTTTCCTAAACAATTTCCAGGGTGGTTGAAATAAAATGACCAAGTCTTTTTCAACAGTCTCCATGGACTCATACATATGTTTGACATTTTGGAGTTAACATTTCAAAAGTATTAAAAAAGTACACTATTTTGGTTGCAAAAGGTTTACAAACCGATTGTTAAAAATCTTCAACACAAATTTTTCAACTTTTTTTAAAAAAATAAATATTATTATTTTTACTTTTGGAAACAGGTAATAAGTATTGGAGGCTCTGTCTGGCTGTAAAATAGGAAGTTCTTCGAATCCACACTCCTACACAACAGACTATAACTGTGACCAAGCGAGCTGGAGCAATGTTGTAGCGCTTCTTCTTCTTATTCATGGTACGGAACAACTTGTAATACAGACTGGCATTGTATTTTCTATTCACTGTTGTGTTATTCTTCTATTTCTATGGAAGCACCTACCCTCCTCCCACAAAAAATTTCTTAGTTAACTGTGTCACCTCTGATCTCAGTTCGACTGAGCTAAATCATTCTATTTATTGTAGTTTTCATGGAGTGTTGTAGCGGGGGAACATAGTTTCATCCCCCGTAATAACAGACACTATTAATCCAATTGAATACCGTGACTGGTTGAAAAACCTCTGCAGATCACCCACGTTACTTTTAATCAGTTGATAGAACTTGAGTGCTCATCTTGCTAATAGGATGTTGCTCATAAAGAATGTGACACTCCATGGTGTTCAAAAGCTCTAGTCTCATTAAGAGTTACCAGTATTTCAAAAACCAGTCTTCCATCAATTCAAACTTCACTAAGGAGACATTGTCTTCTGACAGCAGCCCTAATGCACTAACTGAAACAGTTAGCCCATTCTTTAATGTCACAAAATTGAGAGGATTCACTATACAAGTACTGTTTAACAACTCTGGGAGTAGGAGGCTACCAATGCAAGGAAATTAATCACTGCTCTGTACTCACAGACACTTTGGCTTAAAAGTTTTGTATAAATTCAGGGCTGTCCAGAAAGTAATTTGGATTTTGAAACAAAAAACCAACCAAAATAAAAAAGGAATATTATTACAAACATATTAAAAAGACAATCTTAAACTATCTTTCTACATAGTCGCCATTTAAATTAAAGCACTTATCATAATGATGCACAAGGTTTTCAATTCCGTCTCTGTACAAATCTGCCGCCTTACCATTTCAACCACTTGTTTTATACCGGCATGAAGTTTTGTGTCACTGGCGAAGTTCTGTGTTGCGATCCAGGTCTTCATCGCTGAAAAGAGGTGGTAGTCACTCAGCAGACTGTACAGTAAGGCGATCAACACCTTCCATCCAAAATCATCCGAGAGCTGTAGGGTAGGATTAGCTATGTGTATTCATGGGGGGAGGTTACGATTTCAATTTTCCCCCATGCTTGTTTTCTATTGCTCGCCTTAGTTTTGTCAATGTTTCAAAATACCTTTCCGAGTTAATCTACATCTATACTCTGAAAATCACAAATACTGTGGGTAGTAGAGGGTGCTAAAGTACCAATCATAATTCAGTGCATTCCAATCCCGAACAAAACGAGGAAAGAAGGAATACATAAATGTATCAGTACGGCATCTTATTTCTCGAATCTTATCCCTCCCGTCATTGCGACCTAAATAGGTAAATTCGCATATTCTCAACAAATTCAAACCAAAACGACGTCGTCTGTCCGCCAAATAATCCCAACCAAACCTGCGTATCAGCTCTGTGACACTTACATAAGGACTGTAACTAGCAGTCACGAATCGAGCGGCTCTCCTCTGTACTTTCTCTAACGTGTCAATCAATTCCTTGTGATACGGATCCCAAATTCCACAACAGTATTCCAAATGCGGACGCACTAGTGTTTTTTAAACTACTTCCTTTGTATGAGCATTACAACTTCTCAAAATACGACCCTGTAAATCGTAGTTTAGAATTAGCTTTGCTCACGACGGAAGTTATGTGCAAGTCCAATTTCATGTTGCTTTGTACTGTTACGCCTAGATACTTCAGGGAATCCACAGTGTCAACAACTGGATTGTTAACTTTGTACTCGTCAGCAAACGGGGTACTTTTTATCGCTTATTTGCATTGTGTAACAGCCCTCAGACCTGAACTGTAAATAGAATTGTATTTTATGAAGTATCTGTAGTGAGCTAAAGTTTGTTTGAATGTGATCTGGTATGTTTGGTTTTGCAATTTCTTGTAAATCAGTGTATATAGACTTTGTTTTGTGAAAGAAAATTATTTAAAGTCCATTTAATATGTTTAAGAACAGAATTGTGCAAGAGAATTGCTTAAATGTGTGTAATTCCAAGTAAGAATGCAAGTTACAATGTCTACAGGACAATTTTCTACTGTTTAAAATTATTTCTGTAAATAATTTTGAATTTAAGTATCTTTAATTTCCATTTCTGACCATTTTGTAATGATGTTAAGTGATTAGGTATTAATTCCAATTGTTTCTTTTAATATGTTTAATTATTTGAGTAATTGTTAATGTTCGAGAAATATCGGGCGGAAGCTTTTGAAGAATTCTCGAAATTTCGATAAAGACTATATAAAGAAATCAGCAGGACAGGTCAGTTAGTTTTACAGTTGAGTTCACACAAGTTTTATACAGATTATCTTTGCAACTGCTAAGAAGTGTATTAGTAGTATCTCTGTATTGTATCAATGCATGTGAATATCGCTGACGTTGTTTTTGGAAAATAAACACAAAAATCTTCAACATAACCTTCTGGTGGATTATTTAATTAATTTAAACCACAGAAGCCCCTAACATGGTGACTGTTGACAGCGACGAGAAGTCATTAAACATCTGTGAGATGTTTATCTTCTAAAAGAATCTGTAGCAAATTACGACGAATTATCGACCAACTACGACACTAGAGGTTATACAGGCTGCACGGGTTGGAGAATTTCAACGAGAGACTTATTCGGCGTCAACTTCAAACTGGATACAACGAGTTGATAACACAGCACTCATCGGAGATTTTCCTTCGATGTCTGCAATCGGCAATAATTTTCCGTCAGCAAGTGGATTTTATTCGCCTTCAAGATCACGTCTTCCTGCAGTGTAGTGTGTGTTTGTGAAGTGTTGTGATTAAGTGTTTGAAGCCAGTGTAGTGTTTAACGGAGAAAAAGTTTTGCCGGGAAACTGAGTATTTGATGAAAGAATATTCTTTGTATTTCTTGCTTAGATGTTCATACATTTTAAAGGTTGTAAATGTTTATGTAAATCATGTCGTAATTTCAGAGTCATCTTGATCCTGAAATATTAGTTGAAGGTTTGAAAATTTTGGCGGAAGATTTACCTACTTACGAAAAATCTAATTATAAGTATTATGTCAATAACATTAGACTTTGTATAAAAGATTTTAAGTTTGGAATCAAGTTAAATTGTAAATCTGCTCTAAGATCAGCAGAATTGAAAGTTAAATTAGGTGAGTCCTCTAAAACATATGCTGAAAATTATGTGAAAAGGATTAATATGGGATTTTGGGGTTGAGAAAAATTAAAAGAAAGATTGAGTGGAAAAGTTTCCGATTTAAACAGGGATCTAAATAGGGTAGTTACAGAAGGTACCAATCAACTTGTAAATTACATTCAGGATACAGCTAAACGGAAAAATACAGCGGAATACAAAATTTCTAAGCTTAGAAGTAATTTTGAAAAATTTGCTGATATTGTACATATGAGTAGTGTAGGGTTGGAACTGTCTAGAATTGAGAAGGAAATGTATCTTGCGTATGGTAAGGCAATTAAATACATTGAAGAGTTTGGTAATGATAGAGATAATAAAATTAAGCAACTAGGTGAGGAGTTTTCCATGTGGGTTATAGAGTTTGCAGTAGGCATTGGTTTGGATAAGACTGATGTAGTACCGAAAAATGAGGTTAATATCGGTTCATCAACTAATGTAGACTCAGATAGTATTAATTCAAGTGTACATGCCCAAAAGATGGAAGTTATCCCTAATGGTGACCAATGGTGATTCAACTGTAAAAGAAGTAGTTTCTGAAGGAATGTTTCTGTAGTAACATCTCCAGACTGTGACAAAGTTGTAAATCCAGGATGTGATGATAAAAGTTGCTAAATGTAATATAGAGTATAGTCCTATAGTGGTGGGTAACTTGGTGGAGGTAGCAGAAAGAGAATTACAAGATATGGATATAGTAAGTAGGAATGTAATTACTAATGAAGTTGATGAGGCTAAAGTTGATGGTAGGAAAAAGCAGAAAGGGGACCACCATAGTACCTTGTCACTAACATCAGTGTGTGAAAGTAATAATTTTAATGCGGAAGATTTATGGAATGGTCACCACTTAATTACCAAAAATAATGCAGAATTTATGGTACTTAGAACAGTGTGGCTATCTGAAACAGGTGGTATCCGGCATAGCCTAGTTGGGACTATGTGGGCTTGTATAGGTGGGGAAAAAATTTGTAAGAGTGCTGAAATCGAGGAGTTTCTCAGATATCTTGAGGAGGAGGGTGATATGGTGGTGTCCATAGAAGAAGACCTAGATGAGGAGGAGGATTGTAAGTTAGAATGTTTGTCTGCTGAAGATAGAGAGGTTAAAAAGCCTTATGTACTAATCCCTAAGTTTCAAAAATGTCCTAATTTTGACTTAACTGATACATTATTTAGTTCTTTACTTGGTGTAGATGATGATATTGAAGAAATGGGTGGGAGTAAGGATTCATCTGAACCAGTTTCTGATCTGGAAAAATGTACAGAATGTGACTTAGATGACACTATGTTTTGTACCCTCTTTGATGTGGAAGCAAATAGTGAACTCGTAGTTGCTGAGAAAAATAATTATTTTGTGGAGGAAGTCAGCGAGCCAGATGTTAAAACAGTTGTGGGTACTGATTCAGATAGGTTTAAGGAGTAATCAGATAATGGAGAGTGGAGTTGAGATTAAAGATAGAATAAACTACAGTAGTAATGATACTAAATTTGTATTACCTGTTAAGTCAGCAACATTGCTGTTAAAGGACAAACAATTTGTACAAACAGAACCATTTTATGTCTCAGCTGTTATGTGGTTATACCAAAGTCTGTTGTTTGAGATGATTGAAAGTATATCTGTCTGTATATAGTGATGCTTTGTGTATATAGAAATGTGGTATTAGATGTGTATTCAAAGGTGAAAGAGAATTGGAAAGTCAGGAAAAAGTAATTTACATGGTTTTGGGTTTCCAGAGAAATCTTGGAACCCACTTGTAGAATCAGTTTTTGAAATGCATGATTTGGGGAGGGGTCAACAACCTGTAAATATCTGATTTTGTAAATAAAATTGTCAATTGGTGTATATAGATAGTTTGTTTGAGTACTTCAGTTCAGATGCAGATGTGATCATACTGAATGTTTAAGATGTAAGCATTTCACTGTATAAAGCAATTTGTGACAGTTTTGTGTAGAGACTTTTGGTGTTTTCATAATGTTGTGGTGACAAATTATCAGCTGTAAAATGTAAACAGACTGTTGTCATTAACAAGCAGACATCAAGTGTGTAAGTTTAAGTGAAAAATTAATTGTAACTTAAGGTAATGGCATTGAATGTTTGTTGTGTAAAACAGTAACTGAAAGAATGATTGGATCTGTAAAAAGACATTTATCATAGCCAGAATCAGTGTCATGAACTATGCACAGATGATGTATGTAATGAAGAATTGTATTTGTACCTTGTAAAAGTCATTATGGTTGATTGATTGTAACCTGTTTGTGTTGGCATTATGTGTACATACAACCGCCTAGATTCATGACGGATTCAATCAATTTTAACTGTGTAAAATTAAGTGAATCCTGGGGAGGGGCTGTAACAGCCCTCAGACCTGAACTGTAAATAGAATTGTATTTTATGAAGTACCTGTAGTGAGCTAAAGTTTGTTTGAATGTGATCTGGTATGTTTGTTTTGCAATTTCTTGTAAATCAGTGTATATAGACTTTGTTTTGTGAAAGAAAATTATTTAAAGTCCATTTAATATGTTTAAGAACAGAATTGTGCAAGAGAATTGCTTAAATGTGTGTAATTCCAAGTATCAATACAAGTTACGATGTCTACAGGACAATTTTCTACTGTTTAAAATTATTTCTGTAAATAATTTTGTATTTAAGTATCTTTAATTTCCATTTCTGACCATTTTGTAATGATGTTAAGTGATTATGTATTAATTCCGATTGTTTTTTTAATATGTTTAATTGTTTGAGTAATTGTTAATGTTCGAGAAATATCGGGCGGAAGCTTTTGAAGAATTCTCGAAATTTCGATAAAGACTATATAAAGAAATCAGCAGGACAGGTCAGTTAGTTTTACAGTTGAGTTCACACAAGTTTTATACAGATTATCTTTGCGACTGCTAAGAAGTGCGTTAGTAGTATCTCTGTATTGTATCAATGCATGTGAATATCGCTGACATTGTTTTTGGAAAATAAACACAAAAATCTTCAACATAACCTTCTGGTGGATTATTTAATTAATTAAACCACAGAAGACCCTAACAATTGCCTTGCACTTTTTGCAGTTAAGTGTAAGATGCCATTTACGGCACCATTCTGAAATAACATCCAGTTCACGCTGAATTTCTAAGCAATCGTCAGAGCACCTCACTTCCCTATAAATAAGTGCATCATCAGCAAAAAATCGCATCCTGCAATTAACGTTGTCACAGAGATCGTTTATAAAAATTAAGAAAAGAAGTGGTCCTATTACACTTCCTTGAGGAATGCCCAAAGTAACATCTAGCTTACAAGAGGCTTCCCCATCAACAATGACATACTGTGACAGACCAGTTAGAAAATCGAGTATCCATTCGCAAATCTGATCAGATATACCATACGGTCGAATCTTCACTAAAAGTCGGTTGTGTGGTACAGAGTCAAAAGCTTTCTGAAAATCCAAATCAGTGCACCATGTTCAAGCAAATCAGCCAAAAGCAACTCCTTAAGCCTCCCAACACAGCTGTCTTTTTGTTTTAGTTATGGCTTTATGCCTCGTCGACATTGAGGTCATAAGAGGGGGAAAGGACTGGGGACAAGGTATGAGATGGAACTCGACCATGGCCTTTTGAGTGAAACATCCCAGTTTCACCTTGAGTGATTTGGGGAAACCGTGGAAAACCCATATCTGGATGACCAAACAGGAATTCTAATCCACATCCTCCCAAATGTGAGGTCAGAGCGTTACCACTCACCCACCACAGTTGATAACACAGTTGCCATTATCTTTCTGGTTGACAACGTTTACAAACTATTACTGGTTTTCTGGGAGAACTTGTGTGTCCCTTTGTATGGACTGCCTTTTTGTCTCACAATTAGTATGCTTTACCCGTGTCTCATCTCCTGTTACAACATTAGCGAGAAGTGCATTAGATTCCTCGCCTTAGGCTTTGAGGTAATTCAGCGATGCAACAAGACGCTTTTTTGTTTTGTAGTTTTTCATAAAGATTTTTGGCAATCATCTTGCACAAAACTTGTAATAACCATCCTTCTCCAACAACAATTTCATGCAGTAAGCTTTGTGAAATTTGGGGATACACAGTGGGAATTAAATAATCATAGAGCAGTGATTTTCATGAATTTTATAGATTTTCATCATCAGTTCATCAGTAACAATGTTAGGCAAAACACTGAGGTCCTTATTATGAACACTGTTATGGCCATTTTTAAACTGAATCACCACTGCCTCACTCCCACCTTAACTCAATATTCTGTCTCTGTACACTTCGCTGAGTTGCGGATGAATTTCAATTGGTTTGAGGTTTTTTGCCAGTAAAAGCTTAATCACTAAATGCACCTCTCAACTCATTGGATTTTCTATTGAAGTGCACATTTCAATAATTCACAATGAATGACGTAGAAAAAACACAGTCCACACTCTACAACAGCTTGATGTGTAATGAGTATTGAAACTTTTTGATGACAGCTCCATCCCAACCCATTTCCAAGCTAGGCAGAAATGTAAGTTACTTTCGGGATAACCCTTGTATTCGCTACAAATCATTGTTTTGCTTCAACTATCCCAAGAATGCTGTTGAGCTAGTTAATTCAATGCCACTTTGGGCAACTACAGTTTATTGGGCAAAGTGGGTCCCACACGATATTAAGACGTGTCCCATGAATTTTGACAGTTCAGTGTATATACACAACTGTTGAATCCTTAATAATAATAAGCTTTTACATAATCTTGGCAAGTGGTCTGCCAGATACTTTCTTCGAAGTATGGCTTCCTGTGCTGGCTGCATTAGTTGAAGGAGAGTAAGCCGTCAAAACATCATATTTTGAAGAAACCATACAGCAGAACACCCTCCAAGATTATGAAGAAGTATTACAGACAGATTCAATTCTCACCCAAAAAAAAAAATCTTTGTGTTGTATTTGCAGAGGTCTGAAAAATGATGTGCGAGGGATGTCTGGTAAGTTTGGTAAATTTCTAGATGGTGTAAAAACTGATTTGGTTATGTGATACCTGGAAAGTGCCATTCTTTAAAACCTACCAGGCCAAATTTTAGCCAGCAGTGAAGATTTTTTCACATGTGATAGTTATTTGAAGTGAGCAGTTAAGCAATTGCCACAAAGATTGACAAAACAAATTCTGAGCAGTGATAAAACACTTTTATTTAAAGAAGTGGACAACAGCACAGATCAAAGCAGTGTTAGACGATGTTCATGGAGACTATGATTCTGCGTTTAAGACTGTCTATTTCTGGAAAAAAGAATTTAAACATGGCTGAACCAGCACTGAAGATGAAGCCAGATATCATAGATAAAATCCATGGTATGGTTATGGAAGATACATGAGATTGCCAAGGCCATTAACGTTTCGAAGGAACATCCAGCATGAAAAATTGCTTATGAAAATGTGTGCACAATGGGTGACAAGACTGACGACTCTCGATAACAAACACATGTGAAAGGACATTTCAATGCACTGTTTGGCTACAATGAAGCACAATCCACAGGATTTTTGGTGTTGATTTGCGACTGTAGATGAAACTTGGATCCATCTTTATGCTCATGAGTCAAAGGAGCAATCAAAGCCTGGTAGTAAAAATGTGCCAAAGAAGGCAAAGACTGTTCTGTCAGCTGGAAAGTTAATTGCCATTGTTTTATGGGGATTCTCATGGAATTATACTAATTGATTACTTGCAAACGGGCAACACAATGACAGGAGAATACTACGCAATATTATTGGACTGTTTGAAAGAAGAGCTGAAAAGTAAACAGCCAAGATTGGCGTGCAAACAAGTATTGCTCCACCAAAACACTGTCTCACATGTCGACCGTTGCGATGGCGATATTCAAACAATTGCTGATTCAACTTTCAGAAATAATATCAATGTAAAACCGGAGAGAGAGATCAACGGCAATAAAATATAGCAATCTTAGTGTAATATCGTATTACAATGAAAGAAGCTTCAATGCACATAAAAGATTGCTTAGAGCGATGAAAGAAATCAGAAACATATCAAAATTGTCCACAAAATCACAATAATTTTCTTCCATATTCATATCTCACCTAGGCGATCGAATTTTAATTTGGTAATTCGTAAAATAACATGGTTCTTCCATACAACCATAAAATATAGCATCTTTCCGTAAATTTTATAGGAAAACTGTTAAAGTTGGTATTATCCCAGATCTGGTTCCGTGTGACTTTTTTCCTGTTCCCAAATTTGAAAATCTGGCTTGGTCAGAAGAAATTCTTATAGAATGAGGACGTCGATGAGTATTTTGTAGGCTTTGAGGCAACCTACTTCTCTCACAGTATTAAAAAACTCGAATCTCGCTGGATCAAATGTATCACCCTTGATGGGGAGAAGTGAAGGTGATTTTTTCCCAATAAAATGGGTTTTACTTGCCTTTTTACCAGACTTATCAACCGACCATCGTAACAATGGATATTATATTTTGTTCAAGGTCCTCTTTGAGGTGATGCAAAGGATACTTGAGTATCTTGAAAGTATCTAGTAAATCACTTCCAATATTGTGTAATGGGGAGGCACAAACGACACCACTCCTAAGAGATGCATATCCTAAGCGACCTGCACGGAAGTCAACCACCAATTGTGTCTCTTGGGAGTCTTGTCACAAGTGTGACAGATGAACATTCATTCAACATTATGTTATTAAGCCAACGTCTTGGCTCTCGGAATGCCAGGCTTATCTGATAATCAGTGTACCCGTTTCACCTGATGGTCTGGTGCAGATGATTAACTTCCCCGGGTAGGCTGTCGGCATCACAAATCACTCACGCACTATGTACAAGCATGGCGAGTACCGTCTTGCGCTGTGCGGGACGGTGTCGGACACGTGCCTTCAGGTACAGGTCTCTGTGCGTCGCTTTTCTATACACCGAGTGTCTAGAGTCCCGTCGGCTTTCCTTTCTATAAGAATGTCTAAGAGAGGCAGCTGGCCTTCTTCTTCCACCTTCATCGTAAACTTGATATTTTCATTTATGCTGTTCAGGTGATGGAGAAAAGCTTCCAAGTTGTTCCTGCCGTGTGGCCAGACAACAAAGGTGTTTTCTTACATATTGGTAGAAAGTGCTGGGCTTCATGTGAGTGCTTGCTAGTACCTTGTCTTCAAAGTCCTCCACAAAGAAATTTGATTAGCTAGCAATAACGGACTGACCACGGCTACTCCATCAACCTATTCGTAATATTCCCCGTCATACGATGATTGGAATATGTGCCGGAATAACTCAACCAAGGCGGGCTGAAAATGCTGTTCCAGTAGAGCCAGCATATCAGTGAGAGGGACCCTGGTGAACAGTGACACCACATCGAAACTCATCAACAAATCATGCTGCTGCAGGCGGAGTTCTTTGATGATGTCAATAAAGCTTGCGGAGTTTGTAATGAGGTGAGGACATTTCCCCACTAGTGGCCCAATTAGATATCGGGCAAGACAGTACGTGACTGATCCAATGGCACTCACTATTGGCCGCAATGAGGTACCCTCTTTATGGATCTTGGAGAGTCCATAGAGCCTCGGAGGAATAGCCACACGGGGTTGTAGCTGTTTAACTGTCTCTTCTGGCAGACCTGAATTCTTGAGAAGAGCTGTTGTTTTCCTTGCCACGGCATTGGTTGGATCCTGTGCAATCTTGGGGTATGATGCATCCGTTATCGCCAGCTATTGCAAATTTCTTCATGGAGGACTTTGAAGACAAGGTGCTAGCAAGCGATCCCAAGAAGCCCAGCGCTTACTACCGATACGTAGATGACACCTTTGTGGTCTGGTCATACAGCAGGGACAACCTGGAAGCTTTTCTCCATCACCTGAACAGCATAAATGAAAATATAACCTACCTGAAGGCGCAAAGCCATCGCCATCCCGCACAGCGCAAGACGGTACTCACCACGCTTGTACATAGGGCGCGAGCGATTTGTGATGCCGACAGCCTACCCGAGGAAGTGAATCATCCGCGTCAGACCTCCATGCGAAACGGGTACACTGATTATTAGATAAGTCTGGCATACTGAGAGCTGAGACGTAGGCTTAATAACATCAACTAAGAACCACCTGATCGTCTAGTCTTCTTACTGTACTCTGGCGCTACAACGTCAAAGATAGGACGGGTTCTAGCAAAAATTGGAATTATGATCATTTTCCTACTGCCACCGAAGGTGAAGAGCATTTTATGCACCCGCAAGAATTACCTTGCTCTGTGGACACCTGAGGTATATTGCATCACTTGTGAATGTGGAAAGAGGTACACTGGCTAGACGATACGGTGTGTTAACCAACGTTGTCTAGAACATGCTCGATACGTTTATATGGGGCAGAAAGAGAAGTCTGTAGTGGCAGAAAACAGTCTCAAACAGGGCCATGGCTTCAATTTTGAAAATACCAGAGTAATGGCACATACTGGGAGCTTCTGGAAAAGCATTCTCACTGAAGCAGCAGAAATTCATCTCATGTCAAATCTCGTCAACAGCAACTGCGGGTACCAGTTGAGTGAAGCTTGGACGCCACTCATCGATACTATTCATCGACAGCGCTGCTGAGATAAGCATGACACAGCACATTCAGATCAACGGAGCATTCACTAGTAGTAGGAGCAAACAGCTGTTACTCATGCATTAATGAGCAGCTTATGGTGAAGGCTTTGTCTTACGACTTTTCCTGCGAACGTTGTGACGAGATAGGACCTTGGCTACAACCGGTTCCACAGCCGAACAATCATGGCGTTGCAGCAAGAATCTTAGTTGGCTCAATATGAGTCGGACCCGCAACGGATACGATTCGACACAAAGGTTGAATAAGCAACTTATGGCGAAGGCTTTGTCTTCTGATATTTCCTTTGAACGAGCGATGACTTTAGGCCCGTCTGCTACAGACCATGCGCACAGAGGCATCAAATCAAGCCGTGGCTCTATCATGGCATCGAATCAAGTTGCCACAAGACATGATCCCAGCTACAACCGGTTCCAGAGCTGACCAATTCCAGTGTAGCAGCGGGAGTCTGGGTTGGCTCATCAACATTGCACGTTCTCGACCGCACTTCACTAGAAGATGGCGACAACAAATGTGATGGCCGAAATATCGTGTAATTATAACACATCTTCAACTTGGCTAGTCACCTGAGAACATTTCATATATAGAATATAATACACATGGTATAATTCAAAATTAGCAAAGGAAAGACCAGAATTCATAAATGTAAAGGAAATATGCTTTCCTACTTCAATAATAAAAAATTATGTAGCTGTGGAAGGATATCTTTTATCAAATGTTCCTGGCATACACGTAATTTGAAGTTCAAGTATTTGTATGATTAATATCATCCAAATATTTGCGTACTCCTCAAAGGAAAGTAAATAAATCGGCGATTTTGTTTTAAAACAAATTTTTAATGCTGTAAAGGTGATAGTAATGAGAACAAAATACAAAGAAAAGTTATCAGTTGATGGGATCGAACACAGGACCACCCACACAGGAACACAGCAATTTAACGCGCTCGGCTAAACCAACGCTTGTTAGTGTGCTTTCCTATAGGTATTGATCATTCACACACAATTTTTACAATTCTTAATTCTCGATTTTTTTTAAATGAAGGCCCGTCGGGGTGAGAAATCTGAGTTGGCATACTATTTATCAAACTTGTTTGTTGAACAATCACAATTTCTACATCGAAGACCTCTCCTTGTTAATTCTGCACTGTTGTATTTAGTCAAGCAGTGCAAATCATGAAATTGAGAGTCGCAAGCTGTCATAGCTGAAAGATGCAAGGTCTAAAGCCAATATTCAGCAGTTTTCAAGTAAGAGTGAAACTAGTAGCTAATTACTGGCCAGACTAGCAAGTGCCAACAACTGTAATGAACAATTTACAAATTTCAAGAGTGCAAGTGGGTGGCCATTTGGAACAACTGATAATTTGCTGTGTAGCAAGAGCTCTTCTTCCGATGAACCAGTTTATTTGCGTCAGAGAGACTGGTGATACAAGATGGCAAATCTTCAATAAAACAAAATATTAAATCGATACTTGGCCAAAAACATCAGCCATAAAAATTCAAATCATCAAGTATTGCATGCTAATTAATATGATAAGATAGTGAAAAATAACCCATCACTTGCCACAAAATTCAAATCATCAAGTACTGCATACTAATTAATGTGATAAGATAGTGAAAAATAACCCATCACTTGCCACAGATGGAGGTAGCAGGGCCAGATGAATACTTAAACATGCGAATTGTGGCGGGTATGGATGAGCACATTCCCCTGTCTTGACATAAATAAGGTTATTATCTGATATAGTGTGAATTTTGTGTGTATTCTATGTGTTCATTTGGCCCTTCATCTGTGATAAGTGATGGGTTATTTTTCTCTAGCTTATCTTGTTTTCAGTGCCTAATGGCATTTTCTTTGTCTCCAGTATCCATATACTAATTAATATTTTTTTCTAATCAACCTGTCAAGGAAAATGCTAGTAAGAAATAATTAATATGAAACAAACCATCTATTTTGCTGCTCACAAGTCAACCAAAAACTTATTGGTACCATATCAGGATGGCTTACCAAAATGCAGACAATTTATGAAATTTGCTTCTTCATGAAGTATATCTCATAGAATATAGTTCCCACAAAAACAAAAACTAATGAGATAATCATAGGGAGCAGCTACACACTGTTTACAGTCGTGAATTAATAGCTATTAGTGCTCAGAGGTTGAATTATTTATGATACAAATCACTAATGCGTCCCACAGATTGCATCTACTTTTGATTATTACTAGTTTACAGATGCTGAGGGGTCATAACACAACCCTTCTGAACTAGTAAAGCATACATATTATAAAACCATGCACTGACAGCAGCACATTCTACGGTTCAGACCTTATTCATGCTGAAGCAGACAGTTAAACATTCTAAGGTGTCTTGCAGGTACTAAGCAACAAGGAAACGGTTCTGTAATGTTCCAAAGCTGTAACAAGGAGAAGTAGTCTAAGCCTCAAGCCTCATCACTGTTCTGGCAACAAGAGCTAGACTTGAAAGAATTGGTCAAAACTGAGTTTGGTAATTTATTTTGCAATTGACGAAAGTGTCCCAAACAATCCAATCATGGAATTATTTGCCAAAATATGTTGTGTACATTAAGAACTGTGGGATGATCGGTGCATTTTTGTGATACAGGAGAAACTTCTCTCACTCCAAAAGTCGAATTCCCTCTCTCCATTCTGTCTGTCCCTTGCTCTCTAATATCCTTACCAATTCATTTTAGAGTGTCACAATAATATGGTGAATTCAATGTCTTCCCAAGACAAATTTTGAATGAACGATCACATGAGAGTAAAAAAGACAATAAGCATACTATTTGGTAGGCATTTCTTAGGTCCTGAAGAATAGGGACATCGTGAGAGACAATATTAGACACTGATGTGAACTTGTATACAGAACAAACCTAATGAGCTAACAAGTTGAAACCTGTCACACAAGATTGTTCGGGACCAACCAACCTACGCAGGTACACATCAGTATTATCTCGCATTTGTTAGGTAATATAAATCTGGAAATTTTTAGATACCACCATGCACTGTTGCACCTACAATGATAAATAACACATCATCATTCTACACTTAACATTAAGATACTCAATACAGTGGACCCCCAATTATCCAGATCAATTGGGACAGGACCCAATTCGAATAATAAAAAAAATCGGATAGTTGGATTTTTGCAGAATTTTTTTTAACTTATTGCTTTACACCTCGTCGATGGCTAAGGTCATTAGAGGCGGGATGGGACTGGGGATGAGGAACTGGAAGGAATTGGGCCATGGCCTTTTTTAAGGAAGCATCCTGGCATTCGCCTGGAATGATTTGGGGAAACCATGGAAAACCCAAATCTGGATGCCCGGACGGCGATTCCCCCCCCCCCCCCCAGAAAAAGGGTCTATTTTAATTAATTATTTATGTTGAAAAAGGAAGAAAAACTATTTTTAAAGAAAAGGAGCTTCCAATTAATCAAATGAAAAGGCGACACTTTTAAATATTAAGCGCACTTACAAGTGCTGTACATTAGTACAGTATGTATGTACCGCACTGTAAATAAAAGTAATTGCTTGCCAAATATCTCAGTCAAAATAAGCTGTTTGGCTGTATTCATCCGTTTTCGGACAGCCAAGTCGTGCACCAGTGAGAGGCTGCATGTGGTCACTTTCGGGCTGATGCTCCATCCGCTTCAACGCAGCTTGAGGGCCGGCGAATGCTTGGCTAGCTAATCCTCCCAGGTCTAGTTAAACTTTGACATTAAGGTCATCTTCTTCCTCGACACTTTCTTCTATCACATTTATAATAAGTTCATCATCATTTAGAATTTCATACCCAGGGTTTGAGGAATCACACACCACCTAACTCTATTATCTTCAGAACTAACTTCTGAACATCTCAAGTGACACTTCATTCCCATCTCCTCCTGTCTCTTCCCTTCCCCTTTGTTGAGCTTCTCTTTCTTTTTCTCATTTTTCTTGTCTTCTTCAGTTGGTGTGCCTTTCAACTTGTTCCACATGTCTTAAAAAAGCGATTTGGGTAGTCGGAGTTCAGATAATTGGTGTTCTACTGTAGCTTCTTTTCTTTCCCAAATACTGAATGGAAATTCTTGTTACAAACTACTACATATATTTTAGAAGAAGCCGAGTAGACGATTTTTGACTGGTAACCAATTTCCAGAAATGAATAGTTTCCTATTAAAAAAAAACGGTTGCTTCTGCTCGATTCTAAACCACCACAATCATGTTTTCATGAGTGGCTTGGGGGCTCAGTGGTAAAGGAGTGTGATTGGAGAATGAAAGGAGATGGTTTGAATCCCTGCCTCTGTAAGGATTTTTACTGGCCCTTATACTGACCTTCACCTCCAGCGTAGCTTGCTGTGTAATATAAAGTATGTTGGTAAGCTTCAGTGGTTCTGATTACATGTTAAACCGTAGGTCCCCTTTACCCAGTTGGAATACTGGATTAGTTTAGATAAGAAGGAAAGGAACTGGTCACCCTGCCTCCAATACCAGGCTGAGTATATCTATTTCAGGAGAGTAAAACCAACCTTATGGTTGAACATCAAACTTAGCATAATGTTTTTCTTGAAACAGATATACTTTTTATTTTACAGTGTTTGTTACAGTGAAAATCAGCTAGCTCCATTGCCCGTACCTTCCGAGGATGTAGTTGCTGCTTATTCAAAACATTCCATATGGTGTCAGTGCCACATGAGTTTGGTTCAACTTCATGAAGTACCTCCTCCCCCCCCCCCCAAAAAAAAAAAAAACACGGGGGGGGGGGGGGGGGGGGTGTCATAACTTCTTTAGAGTACTGTAGTTTGTCCTGTTTACTTCAAAGATACCCTACGCCTCAGATGTTGATAAATTCAAGGCAAAAGTAGTATGTGAAGGAGCCTCGTGACATCAAAATTTTCTGCGTAGAGGTAACAAGCTGCCTTCCCATTATGTTGACTTTCGTCATAAATTAATGTTATGTCAGCTCACTCAGTGAATTTCCATCCTTCAACAGCAGGATGGCATATCACATCAGGTGATAACTGCCCAATGACACAAACATCCACCTCTTTTCAATTTTATTTTTTATGTCGGACTGTACGTCTCATCTACCCCGTAGTCATTACAGCTGGGAGAGGATGGAGAGCAAAGAATAGGAAGGAGGCCATAGGCTGCCATCCCAACATTCACCTGGAGTGATTTTGAGAAACAATGGAAAACCGAAATCTGAATGGTTGGACATGGATTCCTCCTGAATGTGACGTAAGTGTGTTACTGCCCACCCACCATGCATTGTGTGACAGTGATCATATGGGCACTGTAATACACCGATCTCATAATTTACAAGGGTTGGGATTTCTTAACCATATAATTAAATTTCAAAAATAATAATTAAAATTGTCAACCAATCCTTGAAACCTACATAGTTATTGTACTGTTCCAAACTACTAGTTTTATGCACCAAATCAAAGACAAGAAATACACTAATGTCATTACAGGCTGTACCACTAGGCATTCTGTACAATACACACAATCACTGAATGTGTATTGATAGAAGAGTATGCAAAATAAATAGAAATCCATCTTTTGAGAACTAAATAATAGCATCACAGAATGCTGTGTCCATGGCACACTCTCCTCGACTAAGTTCCACGTAAGATTCAATTTGCCTTTTATACCTTAAATTTTATAGAAATAAGCTTAATGGTATTTTGTTACATGTGTCTGTGAAACTTCTGCATCACTTACCATGGGACAGAGTTCTATCATATGGAATATAGTTTTTCCAACACCAAAAATATTAAAGGATACATCAAGACAATCTATGGTGAGGAGACATAAGCACACGAATGCATGTATATATAAAACAACTGACCTATATCCTTAAACATGAGATGAGTGTTAAACATCAATAAAATTTAATTACTTACTTCATCAGTATTGTTAGTTTGTTGCAAGGTGTACTCGCGAACAACGGACGGAGAATATTCTACAATGTAAGTGAGGATATCTATTGATGCAGTTTTTGTTTGTGGATCATCAGCTCCCAAAGTAATTTCTAAAGCCGGAAGGATTCCTAGAGATGATAACGTCTGAAAAAGTGAATGATCTATTTGTTAGTCACAGGGAGAAGAAACAAAATAACTGTTTATAAAAGGATTTATCATGAGGATCAGACCTTGTAAAATGATTCCTTTCCAGGAGGCTGTAAATTCTGAGAAAAATTGCAAAATTCTTTCAAGAACAGCACCAGATCCCTGCGTTTTAAATCATCTGTTGATTCATCAGTAAGGAGTGCGAACAGCTCTGTTAAGAATTTTTCATCATCCTAAAAAGGAGACATATAAATGAGCACAATTATTAAAAGCTAGTCCAACTCATCTGATAAAGAATGGTTTTACCTGTATCAGTTGAACTATTTCAACTTTATTGAAGAATATAAAACTTGATAATGTTGACAGCATATTATCTTCAAATACAGATGGGGTGGGAAGAACTACATCCTGAATATACTGGACACGATAAGTTTGATGAATTTTTGCAAGAAGTTCTGGATTTGTTATAGGTATAACTTCCTTGTACCTGGAAACATATAAACAGTTTTATCACATAGGATATGTGGGTTGTGACTCTGGTTATATAACTAGATTAATAATTACAAAGGATTATATCCAAGAAAAAGTGAATGTTAATAATTAAACAAAATCATTTATCGACTAAATTCATAAAGGCATCTTGTTATATGATCCATACATCTGCATAAGCAAACACAAATAGCCACCAGCAATTATTAAAGTTCCTTTGAAATATAGTAAGTATGACTACTGAACACTGAAGTAAGAAAAATCTATAGCAGAAGTACCAAAGATACTTGAAAGTGGAAATTTTCTTTCAATATAGATGTCTTCTTTTCCCAGAACAAACTGGGTTGTGCCATTAATAATGCACTTGTAACATTTGACTTCAAAAAAATGTACCCATTTAAATTTATGCTACAGAAAAACACATGTTTACAAGAAGAAAATCATATTTTTCATTTTTTAAAATCAAGTTATTGTACAAACATTATTTCCCAATTCTTTTTTTTTATATCTTTCATTATTTTCAAGCATCTTGCATAAATCATTTCTTATTCCTAACATAAGTTGTCATTCTGGTGGCACCTTTTAACTTCATCTTTAGCATTCCTTAATAACTTCCTTAACCCTTTTATTAACTTTGCCTTTCATTTCCTTTGATTTATTTTGCTCTTTAATCCATCAAAATTAATTTTTCTTCCACCTTGGAGTAGTCTTGGGAAAGGGACCTATGCTTTCTGGAAATATGGTAGCTATAGCATCCATTTCTTGTGTTTTTGTTGGCCAGTTGCTGCTGTTTGTTACTTGGCACTGCAAAATAACGGAAGTGACTCATGGTCATAATCTGGGAACCTATCGAGGTAAAACTGTAAAAGCAGTTGGAATTGTATGCGCCTTAATTGGCTGCAGCAATAGCCTCTCATTTGTACAATCTTTTACATATGAAGACGGAAGTTCATCCTTAAAATAATTTCATTTAGTTGGTAAATACCAGAAACATGAAATTTAATTGGAATTTTTCTGTAGTGAATGATTAATGAAAAGCTATGCTAATTACTTTAGCAATCTTACAACTGCTGCTGGGCCTAACAGGATGAAAGATTTTCCATTGATTGATTGCAGGGGCTCCGGCAAAACTATAATATGCCCAGCAAGTAAGCAGTAGTGTTTCCAATGTTGAATAAATCTCAGTATAAAGACTGGATTAAAAGACAACCAAGCTGACAAGAGAAAAGAAGTAAAAAAAATAATTGCTTATTGGTACTTTTACCATCAGTATGTTAATGGGAAAATTGATTAAAATCATAACTATCGTAAAAGGAGGAACATGAATATTCGTGGGCTTTTCAGGACAAGATAAATGGAATAAATCTTAAAGGAATTGAGTACAACTAAGTCATATTGGATAAAAAATTAGAATGGAATGGGAAAGAGGGTGGGATTCGTGATGAGGGCAGCATTAAATGAAGAAGTAAAATAATTAATGAGAGGATCATCAATGCAAAAATTCACTGGAAGTCTGTAAGTTAGTTAATTTTTCCTTAGATTTACAGGTTTTAGGCTGGTTGCCAGGTGATTTATAACATAGCGAAGTATGGTAATTAATTTCTAGAACTTCTGAATAACAACACCTTCTATACACATTTTATCACACTTTTTATTCTGCCAAAGTCTTTGTAAACACATAGGCGACAAAGGATGGCACCAGCTTCTTCCAAGGATTCTAAAGAAAAATACGACCATAGATACAGCCTCCTCTTAACATTGATTCAACTGAATTGGGATAGGTGGTGCAGAATTTTCGAGCGAACATTAAAAGCACTGTCCACAAATTCTGAATTGCTAACAATCGCTGCAAAGAATGGAAATAGTACAGAAAGTATCAGAACCTATACAAAAATACTTACATTCATGAAGCCTTTTTAAATGAAAATAGACTATTTAAACTTGAAATTGACAATTTTTTAATAAAAAAAATCGTATAGCCAAAATTCACACTTAGAAATATTGTTCTTTTAATTAACACTTCACACATTATATTAATTTTGATCACATTACACTCCATCTACACAATTTCCTTCCATCAAAGCATTACTCATCCATATGAAAAATATACAAATTTACAACTGGTTGATGATTATCTCTCTCCAAAACCAATGTTTTTAATTCATAAGATTGAAGTTCACAGAAAGCAGTGGCTGTAACAAGACGGCATAGTAAGCATCACAATGTCTTGATCTCTAGCCTAGTATCTCCTTCTATGGGTATATGAACTTATGGCTTTTGAGAATACGTGCAGGCTATCTGCAGTGAGTATCACAACCTTAATAAAATGGTTTGGTATCTGAACAAATAGTTGTTCAGATGACAAGCCTGAAGGTTTACCTACATCAATACTACCTACTGGTACAATGCATTTTCCTTGAAATTTATGAAATAACAGCATAGGTGGCACATTGTTTAGTATTGTGTTTACAAGTGAAGCCTGGTAATATTTGCACTCCTTTCACCAGAAGTGGTCGACATAAGTTTTTTTTGCTTTTAGGTTTACAAAGACCAATCTAGTAGCCTTGTGTCTTCTCGAAGTTAATAATAGATATATTTATATATATATATTGCAAACACCTAGGCCATACTGGTCCTACTGATTTGTCACCCAATTCGGAGGAATAACTACATTCTTTCCCTTACCATATCAACAGGTCAGCTATGGGGATTCTGTCTTGCGAGTCCATAATACTACTTAGCAGATGCCTTCAAACAGTTTACTAATTTAACTTACTGTTTGGTTCTGAAAACTTTAGCATCAAACTTATACCTTCATACCAATGGTTCTTCATTTTGATTTTCACATACTCTTAACTTGTATGGCAATAAGTGCCTCTGTAGGCAAAAGTTCCTGAGTCAGTGGAGACCATCGTTCTCCCCCTCCCCATTTGATTCTTTGCATTTTTATGAAGGAACAAAAGTCTGGTTATATACTAATATGGAAAGTAATTAACTGAATTTATTTTACCTTGAACTCCCCCAAGCTACAATTACATGACACGGTCCAAGGTATTACACAAAGATAATTTATTAAACAAAAGCCCTAAAATAAATTTTCCTATAGCAATACATACAATTTAATATAGAACAAAACAAATTACTCACTTCTACTATTCAACTGAAAAATGTTCACTTACCTCTCACATGAAAATTGAGTATGTGATAGAGAAGATATAATATCAACTCAAAAAATATTCAGATATATTTTACTGCTAAAAAAAAAACCGCATGTGCTATCAAACAGAAACTAAGCAGTGCACTACAGTATGACCAGAGGTACATCAAATTCAAGGAACAACTCCTTTCTCCCAACATATTTGAAAAATACTAAGGAGTAATTGTAATAGATGATTGTTCCTGCAGGTTAGGAAAGATAAGAGCATAATGTAGGATAGTGCAGGAGACATAAGGGGGAGGGTGGAAGACAAAAAAGAAGTGGAATAGTATTTCAGATTATGTTTTTCTTGAACAAAGCCCTCCAATAGCCTTATTTCTCTATTTCCATGGCCTAGTTCTACAAAAAAAATTCTTTCAACTCACAGAATTTTCATCAGATCGGTAGCACTGTTATGGATACTAGTATGGCTCAATCATATTCTAACTACTTCCTTAGCTGTCAAATATCTCTAGTAGATCAGATTCATGGATACTACCATTATGATCTGAACATAAGAGGAAGAAAAGCTATTTTCCTCGACAGCCTTGACTCCTACCAAATTTTGAACATCGCTTGATCCAATTCTCATAACCAAATCACCTTTCTAGATGTTGAATTATGCTCTCATCAATAATTCCACCCCCATTAAGTTAATGACTCCGCAACAATAAATCGACTATAACTGCTGCCTCCTATATCCTACTAAATTGTACCTCCCAAATTGTCTTGATATCCATGGCCACCAAAGCAGAGACCTTAATGTTTAAAATGATACCTCATTTATCTATAATAGTTAGATATCAATGGAGATAAATGGCTTGGGACACAAAAATGCATTGTCGAAATATTGATACTTTGGCCCTTTAAGAGTAGAATTTCAAAAAATACTTTTTTTAATATATGATGGCATCAAAGTGGAGATCTTAATCTTTAAAATGATACTTCATTTATCGATTTTAGTTAGGTATTCAGGGAGATACCATTATGACAAAAAAAAAATTATAGAAATAATATATGTGATGTAGTACAGATATTATGGACTATGATGGGGTAGGTTTTACCAGTGATAGGGGCATGTAAGGAGATGTCTTGAGTGGTGGGATGTTATGTTTGGTAGCTGGGTGTGCTTCCAGCCATTAACTTATTGCTAATTCACACATGTTCTTGTTACTCTGCCAGAAAGCATTCTTCGGTTTCTTATCATTACTTAAAGACTTAACACAGATGATAGGAATAATTTAGATGGTAGAAGGAACGTAATGGTATACTGCTGAACACTGGGTATGGTTTTTCACAGATTTGAAAGTTAATACTGGTCACCACCTGGGATTCGGGAAAGTCATTAGAATTACTGATGCAAATGTTCGTCGCTATAAGGTTACTATTAAAAAAATGTTCATCAGAGTTCAGAAGATCATAATTAAACAGTTTATTTTAAAACACAAATACCCAGCCCGGTAACAGTTCCGCATTACAATGAAAGTTTAGACAACGAACCTTGACTTGAAGAAGGCAGGTTTCCAGTTGGAAAATCCAGTGTCCTAAATAGCACATGCTGATCTTATCGGGTTACCATACGACAGGTTACCGTGTGACTCACGTGAGTTAATAGAAAATGCCCATGACTCGGACGCTTGGAAAAAACTGATACTACAACATGGTTGTCTCTCTCCTTGTTCACCTTGCAGCCAATAGTAATTCTTTTTTGGTAATCACATGATCTAACCAACCAATCGTGTTTCTTTATCACCTCATTAAATGTACTTATCTCTGCCATTTCATGTACCATGTGAGGAGATAGTTCATCTGTAACAATCTCTTGCAGTACGTCATCACCTATATATTGGATATAGGTATCACTGAAGAGACAACTCTCATTTTTCGCAATTGTGTCAGACACATTTCAGTCAGAAATTCACCTTGAATATCATTCAAATGATCAAGTACTACTTCTTCTGTAGTCCTGGGAAAAACATCAAAATTATCCTTACAATTACCTCTTCGCTGCGACTATTGGTGTTTACATCAGCACGTAATTCAACTTCCAAGCTAGTACATGTTTCAGCAGAAGTTTCACAAGTTTCATTAGAAACAATACAAAGATTAATTACATGACAATTTGTCATAATATAATATAATAATACCTTGCCAACTGTTTCAGATACTGCCGATGCCTTTTTGGTGAGGGAGATGCTGGGTCATATTCTAAGCAGCCAACCACATCAAAAATGGTATCCTCTGGAAAAAAAGAAAGAAATATAAGTCGATACTAAGCTAAGCTGGGCTGAACACACTGTGTAGTTTATAGAGGAATGTTTCAAAGTTTTGTATCTGTTCAAGAAGATAAAGGAAAGTGGGTGCTTTGTACCAAAATCTGTGGGCTGCGATAAAATCCACATAATTAATGTAAAAAAAATTAGTTGCGATGGAAATTATAGCAGGATTCACTCGTTGAAATGACAAACAACCCAAAAAGGAATCATTTCAGGACAAAAGGCTGGTGAAAAGAGGGGTGAGTACAAATAAGGCATACATTACTGATAAGTTCTAGATCAATACTAAGGGAATATTTACAAACAGCATACGGACAGGAGAAGATGACCATGACCCTGAGTTAGAATTTGATTTCATACGTAAGGAAGTGGGGGCCTTAGTAACTAGGGGAGTCACGAACTGAATTAACTTATCTGTAGAGGTAATGGACAAGTTACCTCAAACAAGTAGTTTCAAGAAACGTTGTACAGTATTAGGTATGAAAGGGAATTTTAACCAGAACATAACAGTTAACAGTAGTAATAAAATTTGTTGATGTAAAATTATTCTTGGACTGTCAATCACAATCTGTATATCTTTCTAAACATATTTTGTTACTAATATTTGATATCAACTTAATTTTACTGAACATAAGTAATAAGCAATAAATTTATGTGGCTTTTGTAAACTCACGATAGCAACACTATCAGATTTACATGAAGTGGTAGCTGTTGTTACTATTACAGTGACTCACCAAGTTCATTAGAACCTAAGAAATTTTTCACGAAACGGAATATCTGATTCTACCCCCTTCACACCGTGCAATTCCAAGGCATCGTGAAGGCTACTTGAATATCTAGTAAATCACTTCCAATGGGAAGGCACAAATGGCGCCACTCCCAAGAGACGAGTATCCTACATGTATCCTACCAGACTCACATGACCTGCAACGAAGTCTGGCATCAGTCGCCTCTCTTGGGAGTCTTAACACAGGTGTGAAACTTGGTGGATGAACACGTATTCGACGTTAAATTTGTGGGTGAAGTTGAGAAAAAAGGAAGTGTAATTAGTATCCAGTAATTTTCTCCCTTTATCATTTAAGACTATTTGAAGTGGGTTTTAATTAATATTTGGCTTTAATAAAGTGGTGTGTAAGATTTTGACTGCTAGATTGTTACCTTGTACTCATTTTTAGTGGTAGCGCAATATTATTTAGTTCAAAATGTGGAGGGAAGAATCAGTCTTCACCGTATAGTTAGTTTAAATAGTTAACAAGCAATATTAATCAACAGCATGCATTTTTGTAGTAATTAATTGTATATGTGAAAGAATCAACAAACAGTTTACTAAAAGCAGTTAAAGTTATTTTATGCGAATCGTCATTTACTCTACATTGTTTTCCCCTCTTTTTCCTCCTGTATGATTTAAGAATGGCAACCCATTCTTCACTTTTGTTTTCTATAATAGTTGTTGTAAATCATGACATCATCATCTGACATGATGAAAAACTCTGTTAGAAGCCACAACAAGGAAGGTTATTAGAATGACACTCAACTAGAGACTGTATCGTTTTAAAGTATCCTGTGTTGTACTAGGTCACCTGTGGGTACCATACTAGCAGAGAGCTCAAATTGACAATACTCAAATATCAGTCACATTGCTTCGGAATTGCACAGTGCAAGGAGGGCTAAACCCATATAAATTTTTGTTCAGTAAGTTTTAAGTTTTTAATTACAAAAGGACAAAGTTTAAAAATTATTAAAAATGCCACTCAATATGTATGGTATGCTAAAAATAATTTACCTTCCCAGAATCTTATCCAAACATCGCTCTGAACATTGGCTGTTTGGTAATCAAAATGATAGTTCATTACAAACATGATTATTAATGCATAATAAATTGAAAAATAAATGGAAACTTGCATGGTAACCATTTTACCATTATTATTGCACACAGGTATAGTCTAATACAAGAGGGATCCGAAAAGTTTTCAGCTGAACACTCATAAAATTGTAAGTGAAAGAGTCCTTAGCACCAAAACTACTCTCTCCTCTGAGCATTCCAAACCTTAATGGCACGGGAAAAAAGAATAAATTCAGATCTGAGTACTACACAATATTTTTCCATCTTATCTCTATCACTGCAAGCCAAGTAGGTAGGCGAGCATTGGAGTTCCCATAAACTATGTGGCCACATTTTGGTCTTCCTTGAACCCGAATAGTAACCATGAGGGAAAGGAGGGTGGGGGGGGGGGATATAAACCTAAAAGCAATGAGTTGTGTTCCATACCAGTATTGTTCAAACTGTTAGAAAGGTTAAACAGATTTTCTACATGCTGATATTTGTTATTTTTCAGTTTTAATGTGCTGAAAGGCAATGGTATAACAGTATTCTATTGTTATTATCTACAACACAATAAAATGGTAGAAAAGTTATACTTGATCAGTATACTTATTTCCAATACAGTAATTTCAATTTACGCTACTAATCAGAGGGTTAAAATTCTAAAATTTTGAATTCTTGTCTGCCTGCCCCATTAGAGAAAGAAATCCTGGTGCAGAACTGTTCATAGAGCAATACTGCCTGTCCATGCATCAAATAAAAACTACTGAATAATTTTAACAAAACTGTTTATAGTGATCGTTTATGTCACTAGTTAACATCCAGGATACTGTTTATCCAGATTAGTAATTCAGTTCTAAACAATATGAAGTTCAAAACCAGTGGCGGCTGTACCTTAAGTGCGCTCGTGCGCTGAACCACCAATCCAAAAGATTTAAAAATGACAAAATATTAAGTACCTACTTCATCTTCATTTTTATATTACCTTTTTAATATTTATTTTTAAACATACAAAAACAAAAACGTATAAAAAATTAAATCTCCAATTATGGTGAAACAGTTTGAGCGCTTTACTAAACTATTAAGACTTATTTTCCTGTAAAGACAAATTCTCGTGCGCTTCGGCGAGTGCACGAGGACTGCTAATACAACTTGTAGGTGTACGAGTTAATACGCCTGACGCGTGAAACAAAAGATAGTTCATAGAAACGTACGGAGTAATGAGTCGAGCGCCGCACGTGCGAACCGAGGATTGCCGAGAGCACCCGATGTTTGACGAATTGGCTGGCTGGCATGGGCGCGTGTGAGGCGACGGCAGCCATGATTGACATCTCGTTATTAGACTATCAGTATAGTTTCACTGTATGTGTGACGCGCTAATAATTGTTTATTTATATTACCGTAAATAATTGTTTTTAGTTTTTGTTTCGATTTTTTTCGAGAACTTTTATTCTATACTGTGTATGGTGTTAGTGAAAATGAGCATAAACATTGATTATATTAAAGAAAATAACAGAACTTTTCAAAATAAAGTGAACATAAAATTGGCCGGACCGCCACGGCCCTTTTTAAATTTAAAACAAGAGTGCAAATCGAAAAATAAAGCATTTACACGAAGTTTTAAAAGTGAAATGTATAATAGAAAGAAATGGTTGTGTGGATGTGAGCGTCTTAATGCATTCTTTTGTTTTCCTTGCATTATTTTTGGCGGAGAATCGATTTGGACAGAAACAGGAATCAAGGATTTGACGCATTTGAGTGAAAAAATAAAAAAACATGATTCTTCACAAGTACACCTACAAAATGTAATGAGTTTGTCTGTGTTAGGCACGGTCGACATTCGTAATCAGCTAGATTCTGTGTATAGAAGCAATATCCAAAAGAATAATGAACAAGTTGATAAAAACAGGTATATTTTATCATGTCTTATCGATTGTGTCAAGTTTTGTGGTGCACCACCAGTTTGATAACCCACCAGCCGCCACTGTTCAAAACCATAACTTATTTAATAATTTGTGTATGCAACATGCAGAAACTAATGAATGAATCTTTAAGAAACTGCACATAGTGATGATTAATGACACCAAATTGGGTGGTGAGGGAGATAAACAATATCAGTGGATCTGATATGTGTGGCAAAGACAATCATGAGAAAATGGATAAATAAATAAAATAATAAATAATGAATGATAAAGACAAATTTTATTTATTATATTCATACAGCTAATCTATATTCTAGACAACTAGTCTACCGCCAAAAAATCTTCTGTCTTTTATCCCCTCCTCCCATCTATCACGTTCAGCAAATCTTGTCAAAATGCAGAATAATACAAGTCCAACACACACCAGCTATTCTTAAAAGCTATATGCCTCTATGCTTATTCCTCCCCTTTCAATACTCCACTGCCATAAAAGCACCTGCCACTTCTTCAATTAAACCTCATTAGTCTGTGACTACCCTTTCCTCAACTCCCCTGTCAGAACCCAAACTATAAGTTCTATCCAAGAGATCCAAATTTTCCCCAACTCCCTACTTCGACCACGCTGGTTTGGGGCAGGGTCCACTAGCATTTTGGTGCTCTCTCCACTGGAGGAAACATTTTGTTGCAACCATAAAGTGATAAAGGGTGGGATGGAAAAGAGTATAGCCTGAAGCTATTCAAACTTTTGTCTCAACTGGATCCACCATCTCTCCCACAAAACCATTCCCTCCTATTACAGGAGTTCCTCTGCCCTCATCCTCTTTCCTAGACTTAATTCTGCACCAGCAAGGACTCTCTTCTGAGTCTATTTCCTTCCTAACTTCTCAGAATCTCCATACATATTCCCTGTATCTTCTTCCCACAATCCACAAGAGGTCACCCACTGAATGGAGTTCAGCCTTGGTGGATCAACACCTACAAACCTTCGAAGTATCATTACTGAAGGAAGGAAGATACTATACAAATTTCCTAGGCCATCTGTCCACATTCCACACTCGTCTATCTACAGACTCCTCCCTTGTCTCTATAGATGTAATTTCCTTCAAAAAAACTCACCGATGAGGGTCTCAGCACCCTAGAACCTTTGTCCTAGATATGCGCATTCTCTCCAAACCTACTCCTCCTTCAATTCTCAAGTATACCACCAGATTCATGGCACTGCCATGGGTACAATAACCATTTCATCAACTTCACTTCAGCTTACTCCCATACATACATCATGTGCTTCAATGTATCCGCTGCTCTGTTGCAGGGAGCCCTGCAAACCTCTGTCCATATCAAACTGACAAAATTGCAGCAATAGCTACCCGTAGACAATTGCTATCCATTCCACATCAAACATTCCCTCCTTGCAGCCTTGCCATTCGTGGCAGATGTGTCTCTTCTGATGAAGAATCCCTTTCCAAGCACTACCAATAATTAGTAATATCAAGCCATCATTTCCCACCATGTGCAAAAGCAAATCTCTTGTACTATCACTAACCCTCCATGTAACCGTTTCCTTCTACACCTCTAATAACAACTATAGCCCCATATTCACAACCCAGTTCTCTCCTGGTCTCGATTCCATCAAACAAATCTTTTGACATGAGCACGACTTCCTGCATTCCTTCCCTGAAATACACATCCTTCTCCCCAAAATTCTCCACACTGTTACCCACGTTTCAGTAGAACTCTCAATTTTAAGGCTATTTCATTTCACAATACTCTCCTTCAGATTCTCCAAAACCACTACATGGATCTTTTCCATGCAACAAATATCAATGCAAAGCTTGTTTCATGCATCCACCTATTACGACTTATTCCAATACAACCATAGGCAAAAACTATCCAATCACTGGACATGATAACTTGCTGCACAACATACTTTATGTACCAACCAAATTGCCTAGTTAACTAGTTAGTTCATAGGCTTCACTACAATCAGCTCTCAACCAGAATGAATGGTCACAGGCAAACGGTCCATATCCACAAACTATACTTTCCAATAGCAGTACATGCAAATAACCACAACTTTAACAATCTCAATATGTGCTTTACAGTGAGAGTAGTGAGAGTTTTCCAGAAACCACCACATCTGAATTTCAGAAATGGGAATTTTCTTACCAAAATATATTTTATATTTATGTATATTTCCTTTGGCATCCCACCCCCACCTGTGACTATACATATATATTCCCTGTGAGTTATCAATACTTCACTAGTTTATCCCCACCACCTTTACCACTCCACCCTGTTCTACATGGCCAATCTAGTCATGCAGTACGTATTGGTGGGCATTCACCTCCCTCACCAATTGGCCCTAAACTCTCTGTATGAATAAAGTTTTAAACTGAAATAATGTACATGATGGGTTATTCCCAACCTCAGTATACACAATGCCTAAAAACTGTTTCTTTTCACTTATATCATAATTAAGACAAATGAAAGTTTTCCCATTATAAGACAAACCATCAGTGAAAACTACCTGTGATACGTTGCCATCCTCTGAATTTGCCCCACCATCAGCATGTTCGTTGCTGAAAGATCACTATTTGAGGCAGTCTTCTAAGGCACCCTGTCCACAACGTTCTACTTGTTCCAGTTTTTTGTGTCCGATATGTGTGCTCAGGCCATCAGCCGTAATCTAAGCCATAGGTTCCCAAACTGGAGGGGTGGTGTTGGGAGGGAGGGGGGGTGCAAAGACATGTAAAGGGGGGCTGCAAGATTGCATAATACCTTCGCCACTCATGTGGATGTTACCTTATATTTATACCGTTGGACATACTATGTCTCTTTCACCATCTCGTAAAGTTGAAAACCATAATTCTATCAGCCCATAGAGAGTTTCCTCTGAGTCGTCATTGCTAGTACTGAGAAGTTGCAACTCTGAAAATGTAAAATATCAGCAGAGCCCTGTAATTACTCAATGTAGTACTGCAAGAGCAAGTTTTGGAAATAAAATATGATGCTATTGCTAAATATGCTTTTAATAAAGTGGATAAATCAACGAAATGGATCAAGTCTACAAAGTCTATTTCAGCCTATCAGAGCAAACCCTGATTATTTTCACCTTTCTCAAGCACTTATTTATAGCGAAAGGGATTTTAGTTAATGTTGCAATAAAACCAAAGAATCCAAGGAAACTTGATATTGCCAATGATTTTAAATTGTTCACTTTCTAATATCAAAACAGAGAAGATTTTTAAAATAAATGCATCCTTCCCACCGATACATTTTTTCTTTGTTACTTCTTTTCAGTAAACTTAAAATTTGTGGTTTTATAAGCATTTCAAAATATATTCAATTTCATACTTGCTTTTATTTACTTTTTACAATAAAAGTTGCCAGAGGGGACGGATATAATCTATGTACGAGTCTGATCAAGGTAGGTAAGTTGACATATTAAGTGGGAGGATGCACATGTGGCAAGCTTTCCCCAGTTATTGGGTTGGGAAAGGTGGTGGAGGCAGGGTACACGTTGCACAATTTCCAGCAGAATCTGTTACTAGGAAAAGAGCCTTGGGGCTGTCTTGTAAAAAGGGCAGGCTCATGTTTATGGACTAGGAGTTACTTGAGGTTCTAGGCACCTGAAAGAGAATTTTTGGGAGGAGAGTTTTCATTTCAGAACCGTGTTGAAGGACTTGGTTAATTGAGTTCAGATTAGGAAAGTACTGACTGGGTGATCAAAAGAGGCCTGTGGTTGGTTTTAGAAGATTTGGGATGGGTGTTAAGTTGAGTAGGTTGTGATATGGCATGCAAAACTTATTTATGAAACTAAATTTGATGGGTAATTACAGGATACCAGAGCTTGGGAACTGTTATTGCAATACAGTATGAGGGCTTGCTAATTACAACATATGCACCTCCCACAAATGCTGAGGCTGTACTGGAGGAAGCATTTGATGTGATAAGGATGACAGCTGTCATAATGAAGGTGTTATTGTGGGTTGGTTGGTTTGGTACGGTGGCCATTGGAGAGAGAGAAATCCACATCTAGGAAATTGGCATGAATGTGGGAATAGGTCCTTGTAAATTTCAGGATGTTAAAGGGATATAGATGGTTACGAAAACTGAGAAGGTTATTTTCCCAGTGGATCCAGACGATGAAAATGTTATCTGTGAATCTGAGCCACAAGAGGGGTATCTGGTGGAGGCCTAGAAAGAAGGTTGCATAAGAGAGGGCCATATGAGTGCCGATGGCACAGCCACAAATCTGAAGGTAGATTTTGCCCAAGAAAAAGTGGCTGTTAAGTATCAGTTAGTCCAGGGTGATGAGAAAGGATCTGGGTGTGGGAAGCTGTTGGGGAAGGGAGCCGATAGTTTAGAAAAAGTTTCATGGCACTGACTCTATTACAGTGGAGAATGTTCCTTTATAAGGTGTCACATCAACTGATACTAACTTGGAGACCATCAGACATGTTAAGAATGGACTTCGATCTGCTTCATATATGCTGAAGGGTACACAGCATATATGTCTGTGATAAAGTCATTTCTCAAAATGCACCCTAGTTTTTTAAGATATTCACACACATAGACACAAAAAATTTCTACATAACCTGTGTATAGTAAATTATTGTCCCCTGTGGCCCAACACCATATTAATAAATCAATAGTATGTAAATGTCACGTGTTTATATTATTTTGTCCAACCGCTGTAGATCTGGGAAAGAATTCAAAAACGTTAATGCACTGTTTCGACTTTTCTCTGCCTTTTGTCAAACTGTTACTGGAATATGGTAGTATTGTCTGGTCACCATTTACAGATCAACAAATTAACTGTGTCGAAAAAGTCCAACATAAGTTCTGTATGTTACTGATACACTATCCTCATGATGAAAACTTTACAGACGTGTGTGATGTGTACCATTTTTATAACATTAACAGCCTACGAAGTCAGAGGTAATTGACAGACCTAAGCTTTTTCTACAAAGTTGACAATGGTCTTATTGATTCACCAGAAATACATTGAGCAATTATAATTTAACTGCTCTAGGGCAGATCTTCGAACAAGAAGACTGCTGGATGCTGTAAAACCCAACATAAAACTATGTTGCTTTTGGACCATACCATAGAATAATTAGTCTGGTGAACTTACTGTGCTACCAACATCAGCTTCTTTGGAGGATCTCATGCTCGACTAATCTCCAACATTAAAAGACTTTTATGAATTATATAACCATATACATACCTTATATGTTGATGTTAAGAATTATTTCTATCTGTACAAAGCCAATTGGCGTATAAATAAATAATATCATCTCGTGGCTTTTCTTTCTGCTCGAGTGTTACTGGGACGGTGTTATTTTTAATGTGAGATTGGCAAGATGTAAATAAAAAGATCATTGTCTGCAAATTTAACTGTTCACATAGTAAAATATATCCATGTAATATTGCCTGGCACTAGATTTCTTGCAATCAAAATGTTTACCATAGCTGAATATAACAAAACGCTTACCACAATTGAAATAAAGAATTCCAATATATCATGTTAATAGTGATAGCTTAGACATAGTTAATTTCTATGTTAATAAATTAAATATTAAAATCTGTACATATGAACTATAAGTTTTTTTATTAATTTCATCCCAAATGTCAATTCATCGCAATATTTGTAACTAAAGTTAGTAAATTAATTGTAATAATTTATAACAAGCCAAAGAAAAAAAGTTTTTCAGTGCACATGGACAAAGCCACAGGCAAAAAGCTGGTAACATTTACTGTTAAAAATAAATGCTTTCAATATACAGACACATATTTGGTAATGTTTGTGCGTACTGAAATTAAATGCTTTTATCACAGAATATTTCTATTTCAGTTAAAAAGAAGGTTTTTGCTGTCTGCAGTACATTAAAATAAACTTTTAGCACAAGAGTAAACTAGAAACTACCAATGCAAAATCAAATTGAAAACATGTTCATCACATGACATTATGAAGTTATGATACGAGCAATGATGAGATAATTTCCCATTAATCAATAAGCAGAGCCATTTGATTTTATTAACGTATTTCTTGAATGATAAACTGTGAGTGGCACAAATACAGAGCTGAAATACATTTGAAAAAACATACAAGATAAAACAATACAAATCAGGCATAGCACAAAGCAACAGAATTAATGATGGGAAATGCACAATTTGTGAAAAAGAATGACATAAAAAATAACTAAGATCCACCATCACGATTCAAAAAGATAATTTTAACATAATAAGATCTGAATGAAACTTTAAACCTATTTAATGAAAGAGATATAATTTCATACTCCGTGGAAATGAGGGGGGCATGCTACTAAATCTACACTTAAGATTTCTTCAATTTTCATACTTTCTTTTTACCATTACTTTCATCTAACTAATGGAAGAAATGTACAGAAAGCATGTTTAAGGGAAACACTTACCACTGAACATTACTTCAAATAGTGCATTTTTGTTAAGCAAAAATATATTTTTGAATATTTCATATAAATAATGAAGTCCTTCTGTGTTTTCTAGATCTTCACACATGTGGAAGAGATTTAATAATTTTCTTATATATCCTTCGTTTTCAATGGCTATTGCTAATTTTTCTTTCCGCATTGGTGAAGTTAAATTACTCCCCATTAACTGGAAAAGAAGAATGAAAGAAGCTCAATTAAGTACTGTTTACTGCAAATTAAATACACACACAATTTTTACACATGCTTGCACTTAATATAACTAAAATTAAGACACCAACTAAAAAAAAAAAATATAGTAACTGGTAGTGAATCCTGGAAGTAGTAAATATGACAAGAAATAAGGTAATAAGAACCGCTAGAAAAAATCCTTTAAAAATGATCACTTCTTAACAAAGCCGCCAAAACAAAAATATGTTCATGAAATGACAGTAATGGCAATAATGGAGTTAATAACATGGTATGAGCATATTTTTTAGTAAGGGTGTGTCAGTAATAACTTTTAAATAATGAAAGATATATGGGCAATTTATTCAGTAACATATTTGATAGTCTTAAGGGACTTTTCCACAGACATCCCTGAAATCAAAACACTTGTCTTAGAAAGACATCAGTTTTTGATGTTGTTGTTGTTGTTGTTGATGATGATGATGATGATAATGTTTTAGGGCACATTGACATCTAGGTCATTAGCGCCCTAGCTTAAACAAGGAATGACAATGTGGGATAAAATTAACTACCGTCTGCATGGCCAACTATTAACGGGTCGGCCACACAGACAGCATAATAAAATATGAAAACACTGACTAAAATACTGTCCACATGGCCGACTGTAAAGAGATCGGCCATGCAGACAGCAGATTTAAGTAAAACAATGACTGTAAAATGGCCATATATAAACAAACTAATAACACTGGTTGGTTGGCTGTAAAAGGACCAACCAGCTTACACAACGCTAAAACGACAATCTGGATGGCTGTAAAGGGGCCACCCAGGTGTAAAGTGTCGATCTTAACAAACAAAAATAGTAAAAACGCATAGGTCAGTGCATGGATTGATGGTTGTAGACAGACTGCCAAACCATTCTAAAAACTAGGCCGATCTACCCAAAATTTTAGGGGTAAGACCGGCCACATTACAAAATTTTAAAACCTTCACCACATTGTCATTATTTAAAATAAGGGACAGATCGTTGGCTAGGCCAGTGTCTGCCCTTAAGTTTAAAAACAACACACAATCAGTTAAAATGTGGCACACCGTCAAAGGCACGCCACAAGCATCACATACTGGTGAGTCCTCTTGGCGGAGAAGGTAACAATGTGTCAAAGGACAGTGCCCTATACGGAGGCGAGTAAGCAGGACTTCATCCCTCCTCGCCCGCTGGAAGGAGCTGCTCCACGGCTGAACGTCGGTTTGACCTGCCGGAGCTTATTATGCTCAACTTCCAGCCACTGCCTCTGCCAAATATCAAAAATAAATCTCTTCGCCGCCAAGGCAAGGTCTGACTTTGGGACCGGAGCAAAGTCGATTAGGACCTTGTCGCAGGCCAACTTGGAAGCTTCATCAGCTACCTCGTTACCCGATTCCCACATGGCCCGGTACCCAAAAGAAAAAAACCTCCTTTCCGGATGATTGGAGGGGAAGGAGGGCATCCTGGACTATACAGCCTGTTGGATACTTGTTTCCTAATGCCTGAATGCATCTGAGGGAATCACAGCATATGATGTATTTCATATAACCACTTACCTTCATATGCTGGAGCGACTTTAATATGGCGTAGCACTTGGCAGTGTACACGCTGCACCTGCTATTCAGCTTGTATTTCTAAGTCACTCGAGGGAACACTACAGAGCAGCCTACACTGTTGGCCTGCTTAGACCCATCGGTACATACCGGGGTATAATCGTGATGCCGATTTAAAACATCACTAAAAATCTTTACAAAAACACTGTCTCCGGTAAACAGCTTGCTGTAACTTGACAGTTCTAAAATTCTTCTGGGCCTCCTTAAAAGCCAGGGAGATTTACTCCAACCCTGGTAATAAAAAGTGGGCAGCTCAAACCCAGACTCTTCTAAAATAGCCCTTTCGTTCGGTAGCTAAACGGTTTAGTCGCTCTTCGATGATTAGTATATTGACGCTCGAAGTTTGGCCGAACGACATGGGACAGCCAGGTGTTGTGGCAATGTGTATATAGTGTCGCAACATGAGGAGGTGCCGGCAGATGGGAAGCGGCGGCTCACCAGACTCAGCACAGATGCTGGGAATTGAGCTGGTGCGGTAGGCACCCGTGGGGAGCCGAATTCCTGCATGGTGGACACTATCTAAAATGCATAGATAACTGTCCCATGCCGAACCGTATACTATGCAACCATACTCCAACCATGACCGTACAAAGGCTCTATAAAATTGTAGCAGGCAGGAGCGATCAGCGCCCCATGGCCTGCCACACAAACATTTTAAAACATTTAGAGCTTTTGAGGTTCTGGCTTTCACATCTTTGAGATGTGGTAGCCAGGTTAACCTGTTGTCTAAAATGAGGCCAAGAAACCGAACAGTTTCAGTAAAACGGTATTCCTCAAGGTCAGTTATGGCTCTGGTAAAAGGCTGCTGCTACGAGTAAAAAGTACACACTGGGTTTTCTTGGCAGAGAAACGAAAACCGGTGTGCACTGACCATTCATCCAGCCTGTTCAGCACGAGTTGCAGCTGCCCCTCGACGCTTCTCAGGCTGGACGATGCAAAAAAAAAAATCATCCACATATAAGGAGTACCCAATGGGATTCCTTATAATGGCTGCAATGCCATTAATGGCTATGGCGAAAAGCGTAACATTTAAAACTGAGCCCTAAGGAACACCGTTTTCCTGAATAAAAAGATCACACTCTTCACTACCGACTCGGTACCGGAAGCAACGACCAGATAAAATGATTTTAAAAAACGGGGCAGGTTTCCCCTAACACCCCAGTTGTTTTAAAATAACATGCCACCAGGAAATATCATAGGCCTTCTCAATATCGAAAAATATCCCCACTAGATGTTGACTGCGGATAAACGCATCCTGTATTGCCGCCTCCAGTAGAATCAGGTTGTCCAAGGTGGAACAGAACTTCCTGAAGCCACACTGAAAGCGGCTCATAAGGTTTTTGGATTCCAGACACCAGACGAGACGGCGATTTACCATCCTCTCCAGTGTCTTGCCCACGCAGCTTGTTAGGGCAATACTACGATAACTACCTGGCGACAACTTATCCTTTCCAGGCTTTAAAATAGGAATCATTGTTGCTTCTTTCCACGAGTCGGGGAAGTTTCCTGCAGTCCATATATCGTTAAAAATATCTAGAAGGTATTGTTTACCAACTATGCTTAGATGCCTCAGCATCTGGTACTGGATCAGATCAGGCCCTGGTGCAGAGTCATTTGCGCTGTTTAATGCTGACTCCAGTTCCCAAAATGTAAATGGGCAGTTGTAGGCCTCTGTATTCGACAAATCGAAGTACAGCACTCGCCTCTCGGCAGCAACTCTTCGTCGCTGGAACCGAGGGTCAAAGTTAGCGGACGAAGTGATAGCAGCGAAGTTCTCCGTCATCAGCTACGCTATGCTTCGTTCGTCAGTAATTTCGTCCGTGATCCAATAATCCAGATACTGGTGAGCGGGAGTACCTTCCAGATACAGGGCGGATGGACTCCCATACTTTTGACGAAGGAGTGGAACGATTGATAGTGCTCACAAAGTTCTGCCATGACCTTTTCTTGCTCTCCTTAATAACTCGACGCACCTTAGCTCTGGCAATATGGAACGCTGCTAGGTTGTCAGATGTTGGGCACAACCTAAAACGACGCAATGCCCGTCTGCGACACTGGATGGCAGAACGACATTCGCCGTTCCACCAGCGGACGGGCGTCTTTCGCAGCGTTCTGGAGCTTTTCGGCATGGAGATGTCAGCTGCGGTGAATTACTTCTGTGAAGTGATTGACCATCTCCTGTATACTGCCATACGGTTGCAGTAGTACAGATCCGCAGTAGAGCTGCCAATCTGCACCACTGACGTTCCATTTGCGCTGGTTATTACCTCCTCCACGTTCACACTCAACGTGCATCCAAATAGGGAAGTGGTCGCTTCCATGTAGTTCACGATCCACCTCCCACTGCATGGAGTCCGCAATTGAGGGAGAACACAAAGAAAGGTCAATGGCAGAAGATGTACCGGAGCAGTGGTGAAATGAGTCATTTGCCCTGTATTCAGGGTACAAATTTCCTCCTGTTCTATCAATCTAGCAACCACTCGACCCCTGGGGCAGTCGGAGCTGGAAACCCACAACGCACAATGGGCGTTGAAATCCCCCAAAAGGAGAAAGGGCCGAGTGAGTTGTCGTACAATGCCAACCAGGTCATCATAATCGACAGACAAACTGGGTGGCAGGTAAAGAGAGCGTACGGTCAGTTGGATTAGACCGTGTATTTTCACAGCTACTGATTGTAATGAGGAGGTGAAAGCAACAGGTTCGGAGTGGACAGTGTTTCGGACCAACACAGCCACTCCTCCCTTAGCTCGATCATCCTCGGTATCGTCCTTTCTGTAAATGTCGTACCCTCATAGCACTGGCTGGCGTAGTGGTCTGAAATGTGTCTCTTGCAGACAGAGACACAAAGGATCAGACCGTGCTAAGAGGTGTAACTCCTCTTTGTGAGCTGTAAAACCGTTGATGTTCCACTGAAGTATGGGAGCCATCCTTACCTATTTAAGCTCACCCGCCCAAGTTCGGGTGGGTTTTCGGTCATTTCATGTCGAGGAACGGGACCAGACCCGTCCACAAGCATCTCCATTTCTTCTTGTCCGGAAGCGGAGACAGACATCTCTGACCCAGAGGACTCCTCAAAATCCTCCCCATCCTTTTTCTTCTTCTTCCTCAGCCTCTTACCCTTGCTCTTCCCACTGCTGGGCAGTCTGGGAGGAGATAAAGAGAGGGTCTTAACAAACTGGGTCGGATCAATCTGTCTAAACTTTGGACCTCGGATATTCTGGTCGCCTCTATTTCCACTGGTAGCAGCACATGGCGGAATGGGAGGTGCTATTATCTCAATTGCTGGCGTTGGTGCTGGTGGAGTCTTTATTACTGCTGCTGGATTGGTCAAAGTTGCAGATGTGTTGCTAGCGACATCCGCGGTCTTAGGTGTTATGACCTTCGTGGATTTTGCACCACACTTGCACTGACATTAGCGTGAGCATGTAGTGCTTGGGCCCATGTCTGCAAAGGATGTCTGCGTAGCAACTCTTTCTTTTCTGACGGGGGTTGAGACCGTCTTGGCAAAACTAGATCAAAAAATTGGAGCGGCGAGCGATTTTGCTTTCTTCTTTGCCTCTATATAGGGTATCCGCTCTTTGGTCTTCAACTCCTGTATCTTGCGCTCCTCAAGATACACTTGACACTCCCTACTCCAGGTGACGTGCGATCCGGACTAGTTGACGCACACCTGTGGTAGCATGCAACTGACACCCGGTTCATGTTGCCCTTGCATGACACCATTGTATGTCCGAAACTCTGGCACTGGAAACAGCGCATGGGGTCCGGAACATACGGGTGCACGTTCAAATTAATGTATCCAGCTTTAAGACACTTGGGCAAAACTGGAGTGTCAAACGTCAGGACGAAGGTGGCAGTCTTGAAAAGACTGCCATTTACCTTCCATGTAATCTGACGCACCTCGACCACTTGCTGCTCCTCCCACTCCTTAACGAGGTCCTCGATTCCTAAATCCATAATGCCACGGCAGGTGACGACGCCTTTCGAAGAATTAAGGGATTTGTGGAGTTCGCTTTTAACGGCGAACTCCCCGAGCTTCTCACAGGTAAGGAGCTGGAATGCCTGCCTACTGGTGGATGTTTTCAGCAGCAGCGTCCCGTTCCTCAGCTTTTTAATTGATTTCAGGGTACTAACAAACCCTTCTAAACCCTTATTAATATAAAACGGGGACACCTTTTCAAATGTCGCCTCCACCCTCTGCATTACAATGAAAGCATTCGAGATTGAACATGCTTTCCCGTTAAGTTGACTCTCCAAAGCGGGAGGGCTATCAAGCCTGGCCCGCTTCTTGGAACTGGGTGTATTTTTATTTTCCTGAGACACACCCATACCGCAGGTTTTTGTATTGGTTTTTAAGAGACATAATTTTGGTCCCAAGAGTAAAAACCAGTTTTAAAAAAGCGCTAATACATCAGGGGTGCGCAGGTGCCCCTGAGGTTGCACGTTAGCGAGTGATCCGCCTCTCACCCATGCACCTCCTCGGAATGTGTCTGACCTTGAGGTTGAGGGGTTTTTTATAGAGGTTTTTACCGTCCTCGCGATCCGGGCGATTAAGCCAAGATCCCCGTTCTCCTAGGCACACAACGTTCCACCGCCATGCCCTACGGTGGTCGTTGAAGCATGGTAGGAGTTTACGGTGTGGGAAACTCGCGGCGCTCACAAGTTTCCAGCTCGAGCACTGCGGGTTCGCCAAACCTGTACCTGGCACTAGCGTACCAGGCCCCTGCGGGGTCAGTTTTTGAGACTCTAGTCACGTCGCACAAGGTCTGGGATGCAAAGTTGTTGCCAGCCAAAATAGTCAATTAGAGCTTGTGTTACAGTAGTGATGTGACATGACATACTGTCAAAAAGCAACATAACTCTGGCAGATTAGAAACACTATTTATTCTGGAATGCAAGTTTCTCAAAAGTTTGAAATTTGTAGTTATGCTTGTTGTTCTCACTTGCAGCATTGAATTTCTCTTACAACATACCACTTCTATCCCAGAATACACTTCATGTTGGATAGTCTGTCATCTTCGGATGTGTGGTTGTGACTGGAGATCCTGTCTTAGTGGCCAGCTGCGGGCATTGTCCACTGAACTAAGTGTCTATATATGTGTGTGTTTAGATTGTCATTGAATACAGTATAATCGTAATTGAATTGTATAAATGTCTTTTAGCATCATATGCAAAATAAAAATCTTCGGAAGTGACATGCCACTCCTCCATACTGCTGCATACATTATGGGGTCAGATTGGGCGTGTCCGGACAAAACCGCGAAGTGACAAAACCGCGAGGACAAAACCGCGCAGACAGAAGCGCGAAAGGACAAAACCGCGAACGGACAAAACAGCGAAACGGACAAAACCGCGAAACGGACAAATCTACGAGTTATCCCCTCACTGTTTGATCTCTTATGCTCCAAAATATTATCCTAACGCAGTTTTTAAACGATTTGGGGATCGCAGCTAGGGTTATGTTATTATGGAGTACGGTACTGTAAGGGTTACGTTATTATGGAGTACGGTAAAAAGGCTACAACCACATTAGAGGCACCCCAAACTGTTCTTGCATCATTATTTGCAGGGATGCCCGATGAAGTTTCTGGAGCACTAGCATCTACCGATTCACTTGCAAGAGAAATTAGAAGAGAAAGACAAAAATCTGGAGGAGTACCACCGAATCCATTATCAAGAACAGAACTTCAAATTCCTGAAGAATATACAAAAATAAACGGTGAAATTTTTCTTTTGCACGACAGTGGTCCAAGAGAGGATCGTATATTAATTTTTGGAACGAAAAAAAACCTTGAAACTCTGAAAGAATCAAATGCAATTTTTGTCGATGGGACGTTCTCTGTTTGTCCACTTATTTTCAGTCAGCTTTATACTATTCACGGATTTAAAGAAGATGCCTCACTACCATCAATTTTCGCTTTACTTCCAAACAAAAGGGAGGAGACATATAGAAGACTTATAAGAATTTTACAAGAAAAAGAGCCGCAAATTGGATCGAATCTGCAAATGATAATGCTGGATTTCGAAAAAGCTGCAATGAACGCTTTCGCAGAAGCTTTTCCTGGAGTAAAACTTACTGGATGTTTCTTCCATTTTAAACAGTGCATTTGGCGAAAAATTCAGGAAATACCGGGATTTCAAGAAAAAAATAATGGGGTGTTACGTAGATCACCTCCTCGTGGTGCACCCTGGGTAACGCTAAGAATCTATGAACTCTTGTGGTTTTATGTATTCCTGGTTTTTCTGTATTCGCGGTTTCGTCCTTTCGCGGTTTTGTCCGTTCGCTGTTTTGTCCGTCGCGGTTTTGTCCGTCGCGGTTTTGTCCATCGCGGTTTTGTCCGTCGCGGTTTTGCCCTAGAACCCAGATTGGGCACCAATGTCTGGTACACACTAATGTGATACATCAGTTCATCGCATTAGTCTTAAAACTGCGTCAAAAATGTTAATTCAATTACATTTAATTTTGGGTTACTAGGAATGCAAGCATCAAGAACAAAATTTCTTGTAATACAAATTTTCTCATATAATTTTGTACAGAACAACCTTAAAACTTATGTAACATACGACGACAGCATTGAAACTGCAAAATGTCTTTTTCCATGAATTTTGTTGAACATTGCAGGCACAAGCTTGTCATTGATTAGAGACAGCCAGTCAGCCGAGTGTAATTCAATGTGCACGTTCTCCCAATTTTCCCTGAATAAACTCACCAACTTATGGATTTTACAATCATTCATAGCATTGGGCCTATAATCCTGTATACTTCACAAATCTGGCATTGAATTTCCACTGATGTCATTTTACATGTTATTGAAAATATGACTATTTCATAAGTGGTGCGTCTTGTGATCATCTTAGACATGTCCATCACTTGACACTGGATGCATACCCTACCAGCAGGGCTACAACTATGTCTAGTGTAGAAAGAATGTCAGCGTGCATGCTGAAATTTGGTCGATGTTAGATTTAGAAAGATATTGCTGAACGGTCTTTATGTAAAAATTCATTTTTTAATAACAAGTGTAATATTAGTACTAAGAGAATTATGTTATTTAGGAAGTAAAATCACAGCCAGTAACTGAGACCAGGTTATATAAAAAAGGGTACTAGTACTGGCAAATAGAAAAAACTTCAAACACTTAACAGGTCTGAGAAATCTCCAAAACTGTACGGGTATACAGCAATTCATTAAGAAAAGCTTAAGAAACGCAGAAAGAAGGAAAATGGAAACAGTCGAAATACAGTATTATAGAAGGATACAGAATGTTAATCATACAGATAAAGCATAAATTCTGGAAATTACATAAATAAGTCAAATTTTGGCAAATTATTCAAAGATAGTTAGTTTTCAACAAACTCTTACAGTCTTATGTGGATAATTAGGAGACAGATGAAGCTTCACAAATTAATTCCAAGAATATGTTCACCAGTTTGACAGAGCCTTCATATCTTGCAAACTATATGATTATCAACCGATAATGAATGTATACCAATCCCTCAACCAAATATCACTGGATGCTGACATTTTCTACAAACCACTTTACAAATTTAGAAGTGCTGAAAACATTGCATACAATTGGATACATGTATGATTTTGGTTCCCTCAAGTTATAAAATTTAATAAAAATTCAGGGTGTGTTTTCTCGGTGAATACTGTTTCAGTAAATAAACCTTACTACCTCGGATTGAGGCTTATTTCATGGATGGCAAAATTAAGTTTGGTTGGTAAGAGAAAATCGCTAATCTGAAAGTACTTTTTTAAAAAAAATTATTGGCATTTAAACTTTCGGTCATAAAAAGTATATTCCTTGACAAGTGCTGTCATCCTATTTAATTCGATGGAGTTTCCAGTGTTCATGGGTTTGTTTAGTTCTTCTTTGTCTTCTAAGCAGCTAAAGCAATAAGATTATTGTGGAACTGTACTTGTCTACACTGTTAGCTCATTTCTCACAAATGCTAGGATTAGGTGATATACAAACATATTTTCACTGCCTAGTAAATGTGTTATGCTAACTGATAATTGGATGCTATCTTCTAAAAGTGATTTCATAAAGTTTGTGGTGTCTTCTAATATCTTTTGCATCTGAAAAACATGTGGTTAACACCACATTCAGCAGCTTCTTCACAACCACACTGTGGCAAATCGAATGCTTTGATTCTGTATAGGTGCAAGGGAAAGAAAACATTATTTAACTTTAACATTGCTATTGTAGTTATTAGTCCACTTGACGGAGAGCCCTACTATCGCCACTGGGATGTTGGTATCTCAGGGTGGATGCAAGCATAGTGGTGATCTTTGAGTTGTGATGTATCAATCCATTCTCTGTTCCACATTTCCCTGCAGTCTTTTTTTAAGGAATCTAATAAGTTTGTCACTTCCTCATCCCTTCTAGCAGCACTAGGTGAGCTGCCTCTTCACTTCCAGGTATGCTGACATGTGCTTTTATCCATATAAATATTAATTCTTTGCTTAGGTTGGTGGTTTCCTGGCAGGTCTGTAACATTTTAATTATGAAAAAATCATTCTGATTGTTATTTTTAAAAGCTAAGATTTACTGCAGAGATGATTTGGACTTCATTAATATTAGAATGGTCATTTGGATGACCAGAATCTGTATTCCAGGGTTTTTGAGACGGCCAGAATTTCAGCTGTATAATTTGACGGTTTCTCTTGAGTTTATACATTCTCAAAACCTTTTTTTTTTTTTTTTTAGGACAGTATAGGCAAAGCCTACATCCTTGACTCACTTAGCCCCATCTGTATAGATTTGGATAGCCTGAGGCCACTATGCCAGGTATCTCATCACTCATTGTTTATTTCAGCATTTTCACTAAATGGTGCGTCAAAACGAAATATAAGGTTCACAATAATTGGCTCGTAGTTTACTACAAAGCAAGGTAGTTTGCTACTTGTAAACACGTTTCTGGTTCCTCATTTGAAACACACCTTGCAATGATTTCATCACATGAAAAGTTTATAATGCTACGACATGCAGACAAATTTGACGATATTTTCAAGGTTTTATTTTACCATATCGGTCACAAAATACTAGAAAAGATACCATCAAAGGTGACTTTAACTAGTCTTGGTCAGGGAATACTGTAAAACGTAGCTTCTATACACACTGCATTTTCTATCATTTGTAAAAGCAAAAACTGACAAAATATGAAACAGATCAAACCATTTAAAAATTTGACAAATAGGAGAATAAAAACTCCATAGTAAAATAGTTACCTCATTTATTTCTTCTAAGCGACTTAATTCACATGGTGGCAGCTCTATTGGAGGTGCTGAATCTGACATATCATCAAAACGTTCATCTTCTGATTCTTCCACAATGTCCTGTGTAATGTCAACTGAAGGATCTTTGCCCTGAACCTACAAAGAAACAACATTGTAACTTATTAACTCTGTAGTTTCTAGATCTATTTCTACAGACAAAATATAAAAGCTTTATTTACACCATTAATTGTTGTTACCAATTAATCTACGGCTGTCAATAGCAAAAATTGATTTTTGAGAATAGTGCTAGTGAATTTAATATAATAGGCTCCCATAAAGATAGTTTCATGATATAACTGATACAGGAAGTGCAGTTTATCTAAAATACTTCAGTAAACTAAACAAACAATATATGGTAGCAATAAATCACAAATGAAACTATCTGAAGGTGCAAAATTCTCTTGATAACTTAGGAAAAAGCAGAGAGGGTGACACCTGATTTCCCTATTTCTTAGTTTTCCTCCTTTCCTTTTTAATTTAGGTTAAATGATAATTATTATTATTTTTGCTTATGGTTTGATGCCTAGTCAAGGTCATTACAGGTGGGAACGAAAGGGGGGCAAGGAATGGGAACTAATTTGGCCATGGCCTTTTTTAAAGGAAACATCCCAGCATTTGCCTGGAGTGATTTGGGGAAACCATGGAAAAGCCAAATCTGGATGCCCAATCAGGGATACAAACCTGCATCCTCCTAAATCCAAATGTTTTAAAACCATTGGTACTCTTCATTTGTTTCCATGACACTACAACTAATTTGGAGGATTTTCAGCTTGTGAATAACTCAGTCACACTTAAGCTTTTCTGTAAATTTTTTTTGAAGTGTCCTTTATCTCATGCTTGCAAGGAGAGACTGTTTTATATAAAAACTGTCCTGTAAAATCTTTAACTTTACCATACTTAACTTTTACATTGTTGCATTATTCTAACACACCTCCACAGATACTAAAAAGCTGACGTTGCCCTCTGCTAGAAAGTGAACAATTTGCGTACTAGCCTCAAAGCCCATAAAAAATGACAAGTTGAAGAAAGTGTTCTAACAAGTCATTGTTTTATAATTGCTTAGCTAACAGAATTGTCATAAAATAAAGCTCAATGCAATGCCTTGTGCATTGAGCAATAGCAAAAAGTTTTAGCTGTCATCCTGGTCCAGGTTCCATTTCAACCTAACCACAAACTCTGCTAATATTGCCGCTAGAAAATCAAAGCTCCAATCACACACGAATTAATACATTCTCTGTATTGTACAGTAGTGACATCATGCAATGCATTATAAATTTGACCCATAATCTTCAAGGGTTATCTTTTTTTGTTATTCGTGATTCAGATTGATATTACAATATACCTGTATGGACAGCTGACTTGATAATATGGCATCAGTGCAGGCAAGAAAAATTAAAAATAAATCTTAACTTACTTCATAAATAATAAAGGATAGGAAAAATAACCTATCAGTTATCAAGGTATGCGGTCTGCGACAAGTGAACAACACCTAAGATAGACAAAAATTACAATATTTCAGTATAAAACTTTATTCATTGATACATTAGCGAATGGGCCATTCGGTTATGAAGGTTACTCTATGACTGGCTAGGCAGCGGAAGAAAGGGAGTTGGGGAGGAGGGGGGGGGAGGGGTGGAAGTGGGAGCGAACAGTTAATAAGTGGACTATTGATATTTTGGAAATGTCAGATAATATATTCGTATTGCAGGCAGTGGTAAAATGAATATATATAACAAAGAGTACCTAGTATTGACATGAAAAAGAAATTTGTTAAAAATTATGACTAGTTAGATATATATATATATAGTAACAATGAAATAAAAGACGCTAAGTAGCAGAAAGGAATCAAATTAGGATAGGGAAATGAGCCACCACTTACCTTTAGATGATGGATGTGGGGCGCAAACACACAGAAAAGACACAAACACAAATAATAAAGAAATTTTCGGGGAAAAAAACCCTTCGTCAATGAGAGAACATTATGAGAGGTGGGTGCAGCCGGAGACTGCCTCACAGTATATATATATAATAACAATGAGCAGGAAAAAGCTTTAAGGCAATAAAACTAAGGAAGGATAGGGAAATATGACCCAACACTTACCACAGATGAAGCCGGCTGGGATGACGAACAAAAAACAAACACAAGAGAAGCGCAATATTTCGGCCTATAGCAGCCTTAAACGTGCAGAAGGTGAAGTACCAGTGGGCCGTCTGTGTGTACACATAGAAAGAGGGAGAGGGGTTGGGCTTCAGCAGACCAAATGTTGAAAGTATCTTTCTCTTTATTTTAAAGTCTACATGTGCAACCTTCTCAATTAAAAAATACATGTATATGCCAACTTTCATGGAAATCACTTAAATGGTGTCGACTGTGGCTTCATAGAAAGAATATTGAGAAAAATTGAGGGGGGGTGGAGAGGGAGAGAGGGGATGGGTTTCCGCAAACCAAATCTTGACAGTATTTTTCTCCTTATTTTAAATTATATATGTTCAAAGTTCCAACGATATTGAATAAAAACTGTGGGTTTGTATAAAAATTAAGGGGTGTAAAGGGGTAGAGGGGATGGGTCTTAATGAAATTTAAATGGGACCACTCTGATGGTATACCCCATCCACTAAAAAAAATCATTAAAATCCGTTCAAAATTGGTAAAGATATTGCTGAACACAGACAAAATTACAGAAGAATTGATAACCACCTTTTTTTTTTCAAGTCGGTTAACAAATGTTCTCCTCGAGCTTACTAATAGAGGAATATTCTTGTAACATATTCCTTCACAATTTCCGTTCAATTTCATCAATAACTCCTGCATGCCAGATTGAGAATTTTAATTCTGGAATAGTTTTTTAGTGTATAAATGTCACATGTATGGGACATTTTGATGAAGTCCACCTCTGCGCTCTTTTTAAATAAATTGTAAATGGAATAGTGTAATAACTGTTTGTACCAGCAGTGCTACAGCAATGGTCAAAGACTATGAATCCCTGGAGGGAGAGGGGGGAAAAAAATCACATGATGACAGGTGTTAGTGGCCAATTATGATCACCATTCTACGAGATTTTTTGAAGCAGTTTTTAGATAGTCATTTACTTAGGCACATTTTTCCGACAAAAAAACTTCATTTGCTCATAGTCTCTGCAAAACTTTACCCATACCTCTAATAAATTAAAATTACTGCTGCTACATGCTGCTTCATCTAAAGTCATTCCACATCAACTAACAGCAGTGTGCTTACTGCACTATGACTTTCTAAACCACTGCCAACCCAACTGAACGAAAATGTTTCTCCATTTGAAACCCTCGTTTTGAACACCCTACAGTTAAATTTGGTAAAAACAAAAAGCAGGAAAAGAACTGTTTTTAATGGTGTTATTTGAAAATCTCTCACTGAATTTTATTGTAATTAGTACTGAGGTACTAAATCCACACTACAATAGCATTTGAAATTAATTGTTACTCACCTGGCATATTTTTTCCCAAATTTCATCGCAACCAGCTTTTTCTTGAAAACTCAGAGCTAAGTCAAAATTATCTCCTTCAGACCATACAATGAGAGTATCCTAAAAAAATAAAAATTTAACTACTAAGGTATATGTAAACAATCTTTACCAAATTGATTTTGTTTCAAATTTAGTAATTAAATATTCATTTATGACAACAAACTGCGACTACATTTTAAAAATTTAAGATTAAACTTTAAGCAATAAATAGTTTACAGCAGATAGCCACATATTGAATATTTTAATAAGCAACCACATAAAGCAGATCAATTTGATTAAGTTAAAGAACACTTTTTTAAAACAATAGTGTGCTATGGATGAATAGGCTTTCCAAAATCAATAAAGTGGAATTAATTTAAAGTCACTAACATCACAAGTGGATAATATAAACATAAATCTTAATATCAAAGGACTTTCCAACTCAAAATTAAATCAATATCGTAACAATATGTTGAAAATAAAAGTTATAAAACTGAAGTGGTTGGAAATTGCCACATTTATTTTCACTAGAAGTACAGATGAAGACAATCATTTTTAGATAAGGTTTGTACAGAGAGAAGATTTTTCTTAAGAAGATAGAGCCATTTGAAAGTCATGTGTTCTGCAAAGAGTGAGCCAACAATGGGAAGGCAGTTATTAAAAAATATTTAACCAAATTTAACTGCAGAAATAGGTAGTTATCATTGAGGAACACATTCTAATGAAAATTTAATGTCGTAAGTAAAAAAAGTGCCTTTTTTTTTAGGGAGAAAGAAAATCAATAAAATAGTTAAGTACCCAAAAATATGTTTAAATGATAACAGTTTAACAATAAGTTTGAAATTTAATGGTAAAAAATAAGGAATTTTTGTATAAGGCACAAAATCACAAAGGTGGGAAATTTGATTTGGAAGACTTTTAAAGTAACAAAATTATTTTCTTTTGTTAAAAATAAACACTGAAAATTGTTTTTGTTATTATCGCCACATGTCAGTCCATTAAGAATTTAAAATAAACACAAAAAGTAATTTCGGAAGCGCGTCCCAAAGTGCCAGTTCTATAGAATAAAAGCAAGTAGAACATCGAAACACGAACGCTTGGTAAGACTTATTTTCATTTCTTAAAAAAAAAAAATCATATTTCCAATTGTTAACAAAATTAAACAATAGTACCTGAACAAAAATAAGGTTAAACTTCATCCGATGTCAAATGTGTCGTTTCAGCGAACGTATCCATAACTAAAGAAAAAAGTTAATAGGAACAACCACAGATGAAGCTAACTAACGCTCTGTCAATGAATTTGATCAGGTTAGCAGTCAGCTACTTTTTCACCAGCAAATAAAGCACAATTTCACATGAAAGTAATTTTTGAGTGTATATTTAATCACCATACACTGTCCCTGGAACACATCTAAATATTTATATAGTAAGAAACTATGAATTCAACGACATTTACAAATAAATATTTCAATGCACTTCTTGTTGTTATTGAGAAGCTGTGTCAAAGATATCTTACGCATATGTCACGCAGGAATTTATCTCATTCCCGGAACAGTCATTCCAGGAACGTTCTCAGATAAGTTTAAAATTTAAGGAATTTTCGTATAGGGCACAAAATCAGAAAGGTGGGAAATCTGCGTTGAAAGACTTTAAAGTAACCAAATTATTATTATTATTATTATTATTTTTTTGTTAAAAATAAATACTGAAAATGGTTTTTGTTCCAGAAATGTTTGTAACGTTTCCGAAATAATGTCTATTCTCAATAAAAAGAAAAGTGTTACAGTTTTAGCACTATGTATCTAAAACCAAAGAAAGTATTATGGAGGAATATAAAACAATGCTAAAAATTACAAAAACAGGCACAATCTTGATTACAATTTGAGAATTAAAACTTCAACTAGCAAAAGAAATTCCAGTAATAAAGAAAGATTTATATGGCATCTACTAACCAGTGAAGAAACTAAAGTCTGTAAGAAAGTTTAAACCGAAATGAATTTTTGAAACACTAATTTTTCCGAAAATTATGAGTAGTTAATTTTTAAGATATGTGGACAAAACAGGGATAAAATTTTTAAACTTGAATCAAAATATATTAAAATTTTTAAACTTCAATCAAAAGATATTTGATATGTTATGTTTGAAAATATAATTCAAATTATACCCACATCATTACTAAAAAGAAAAAAATTAGTATTAAGGCATTGCTTTGAGAATAATATTGATATTTTCGAAAAGGCCTAATTTGTGCCATAAGCCCAAGATTTTTATGTATTTTATTTGATACAACCAAATGCAATAAATATTTTAAAACATAATGATGCATTAATTATTTGACTAAAGCTGTTCTGCGTTTATATTGCCATTTCGGTAATGTAGTCATTCAAGGAACATCCTAAAAAGGTGCAGGAATCAATATAAATGAATCATTTTCCTTTCCATTAATTTAAAAAATTAAAATACATCATAATTTCATAGTATGAGAAGGTAATTCAACACCAAAGATTACACATTTTTTTATACGAAGTAAACTTTTCTATCATAAATATGGATTATTTTTTTCAATGGATATGACTAACATAATCGCCATATCTTAAATGCATGACATATTTAGATATATTTGATAGGTTTAGCTTATACCTAAAATACACATTTATCCAAATTAACAGCAATTTCATTCATTAATAGATTTTTTTATTCATTTTTTTAAACATTTCCAAAATGATATCATCTATGGCATGTTCAATATAAAATTACTTTTATTCAAACAATTCAAAATGTTGTGTTTTTTGCTTGTGAATAACTCTTAATCACTAATCTAGTAACTAACAACTTTGAGATTAAAGCATGAAAGTATTTTCATTAAAATTCGACCCTGGAATTTCCCACTTTGGTAATTTTGAGCCATATGGATTAGTAGCCCAATTACATATGTCATAGATATTGTGTATTCAGCAGACTACCAAAGCTCAAGAACGTCCACAAATATTCATATTCTGCCTCTCCTAGGATAACATACTGGTGTTTCCCATGCAACAGCCCTAACTGCAAACATGCAACATGAAAGAACAAAGGCTTTCATGGCATAACGATGATATGAAGTTTTCGTGGGTGAAGAAAAACAACAACGAGCTTTCGGCGGCTAGCTTTGCCACCATCTTCAGGTCTGATGTTATGCAGGGAGCACCAGAGCTGCACTAGCGATGTCTGGCCTCCACATGCCTTTATAAGGCCTGGCCTCTTCCCTCCACTCACCCCGTCCCGCGACTCCCGTATTGCATCTGTAGCTGATTGGCTTTTGACAGTTGCTCTGCAAGCCAATCACGGCGAGCCAGACTCTGCAGTTCATTTCCTGGCAGCACCTCGCTACCTCTCTGATTGTAATGTGGATGTGTCAGAAGGGACAGAGCCAGTTTCCATGCGTCACTAAGCCAAAGAACTGTGTCCCTGTTAACCTCGATATTATCCAGCCATATTTCTAGGGCTTCATTGATAACTGACTCCCTGTATAGAGAACACTTGGCCAGCCACCTTCACATTACCCAAGTCCATTTTATGTCTGTTTTCAATCACATGCTGGGTGACTGCAGATTTCCCCATACGAAACAAGTGGATGTTGAGCTCATGCTCTACCACACAAGCCTTGATGGTCCGGATCGTCTGACTGATATAGGACTTACCGCATTGGCATGGTATGCTGTAGGCACCTGGCGTCATTAATCCCAATTCATCCTTCAAGGGCCGGGGCCAGCCACGGATCCTGGCAGGATGGAATATGCTTTTAATTCCATGCAGAGCCAATATCGTGCGTATTTTTCCCAGAGATGTTACCTGAATATGGGACAAAGGCCACAGCCTCTGGCTGAATTTCTAGCTCTACTGGGCATTTCTTTGCCTTTTTTCGAATTTCCCACTCCATTACTTGGTCAGAATAGCCATTCTTCTTGAAAGTAATGCAGAGATGTTCAAACTCGGATGGCAGGCAATTTGCATCAGAGATTTTCCTTGCTCTGTACACCAATGTGTTTAAACACAGTGTTCTTCTGAGCCAGATGGTGGAAACTCATGGAATGTAAATGGCAGTACGTGTGTGTGGGTTTTCGGTACACACAATATGAGAGGCTTCCATCTGGTCTCCGTCAAATAAGGATGTCTAGCAAAGGCAAGCTGCCATTCTTCTCTAGTTCCATTGTGAATCGGATGTTCGAGTGAATTCCATTTAGGTGGTATAGGAATTTATAAAGACTGTGGATGTCATGGGACCAAATGACAAATGTGTCGTCTACATAAGGATAGAAGCATGTCGACTTGAGGCTAGACCCTTTGATCACCTTATCTTCAAATTCCTCCATGAACAGATTGGCAACTACTGATGACATTGGTGAACCCATTGCTAAACCATCCGTCTGTTCATAGAATATCCCACCATACTGAAATAGGTGGAAGCAAGAACCAGCTCGAAGAGATCTACGATGTTGAGCTCGAAAAGACAGCGCAACAGCTGTAGGGTGTCTATCAAAGGAACCTCGGTGAATAAGATGACGTCAAAACTGACCTTGATATTAGTGTCCAAAAGCTGTATCTCTTGAAGCGTGTTGACTAATTGTGCCGAGTTCTTCACATGGTGAGGACATTTCACCACAAATGGGTAGAGCATTCCCATCAGGTATTTGGCCACAGTGTATGTGGGACCACGTATGGCACTTGCAATCGGCTGTAGAGATGTATTTGGGGGAGGCCGTACAGTCTGGATGGCTTGGCGGCACAAGGTTGAAGGCTATTGATGACTTCGGATATAAATCCAGCATTCTTCAAAAGAGCCGTTGTCTTTCTCTCAATCCTCGAAGTTGGAGCGTCATTATGAAGCTTGTAAGTGGTGTAATCAAGTAGTTGTCTTTATCTTGGCCTTGTACCTCTCAGATGTAAGGATGGTGGCATTCTCTCTGCCCGCTGGTAGCACCACAATCTCTTTATGGAGACGCAAGGTGTGGAGAGCAAGGCATTCTGCTTTTGTAATGCTAGACTTCGGAAGCTTGGCTCTCTCCAGCACTCTACAATTTTCCCTCCAAATCTCTTCGGCCGCATTTCCTGGCAGCCTGCGAGTGGCTTGTTCAACGGCACTTCAACTAAGCCAGTCCGTTAAGTAACTACTACTAAGCCAGTCTAGCTTACAACACCTGAAGCTTTCCACACCTGATAAAGGCAGCAAAGCCAGCTGTCGAACGGTTGTGTTTTTATGATGCTTTCTAACTCAACACCTGTGAAGCTTATATTGGACTAATTTTTTATCCAATTTCACCATCTTAATTATTTAATGTGTGTTTGTTGCAAATTGGTGTGACATTGGTTTCAGAATTCTATTCAAAGAAGGATTTTTCAGACTTTGAGATTATGAGAAATTTTTTTCCTAGACTTTTTTATTCAAATTTTTAAAATAGCTTCTACTGAGATTTTTATAAGAAATAAAATTATAATACAATACAATTTAATGAAATCGGATTTTGAAAGGAAAACTTTTTTTAGTCTTGTGAAAAATTTTGTTGAATGGACTAAAACATTCTTTTCTTGGCTCTTCAATTATTTATTAATTTTTATTTAATTTTTTATTTATTTTTACTCTATTAAAATTTCTTTTATTCTATTAAATTTTTTTGTTCAGTTTATTTTACTTTTATCGACCACTAGAGAGATTGTTATTATCATTGGTCAAGTTCTTCTCCCAGCATTGCCATCCCTACCCTTTCCACTTGAATCATCTTTTGTTCAATCCTGTGGTGATTCTTGGTGTGTACACATCTGATCCCCTTGACATATGTGCTCTTCAAATTATTATTAATGCTTACATTAAAATATTTTAAAGTTTGGTCATATTCGTTTCTTAATTGTGGCCCTCCTGCCTTCATCTTTAGTAACAGGTTTATTTTCCCCAGCTTTCCTTATTTTCATTGACATAATTCTTATTACCAGGACCATCAGACACAGTAAAGAGAGTTCAAATCGCAAAAGTACTTTTTCAAATGCGAGTATTCTCACAAAGATTCAGCATCACATTGAATTCACAAAAGAAGAAAGATATATTAAGTTTAATTTTTTTTAAATACTGTGTTCTTTGGATTTTTTTTTTTAAAAAAAGTACTTGCACAACATACTTACAATTTGATTTATAAAATTTTCCATCAAATAATACATATGATTTTTGTCAAAAAAAAATCTTCTTAGTATCTATTTTGCCAAAATTAGTTATTCTGTGAAGGCAACTCCAGAAAGATCACTATAGCTTTCCTATTTAGCAGTCTAAATATCACCGTAAATTTTGGATTGGTAGTTTCAGAAACAAGGAGGGAGGAGTATTATTTTTATGATTTTTTGGCAAAAGCTTTCACAGAATGTAGCATAAAAAGAAAAACCATAGATATGGAGAGTGGGCAGGTTGACAGCTTTAATCTGACACCAAAAAAAGAATATCTAAAGGAAATTTTTTCTCTAAACACCCACTAAATAATTGTATTAAACTCCCATGAGGCTTATAAAAAAAAATAGCTATAAACGTTTAAAGATTAATTACAATTAAAGTTCTGGAAAATTCAAAATTTCTAAACTAAAGGATTCAAAAGTTTTGAAGATGTGACCAAACGAACAGATGAGTAATTCTGAAAGTTTTTCATATTTCTGTTAAAATGAATGGAATCCAAAAGAAGAAAAAGACATACCTAAATCATATTTCAGATAAACAAATGCTAACAACTGTCGAGAACATTCACTCACCTGTTGTTTCTGGTATGCAGTGTCAGGCTGAATCTTTGACTCCAACAGCAAAGAGCCTGCAAAAATAGCATACACAACCTTATGTTAGAGATCATTTTTAACTGCTTGTATTGGGCTTCAAATCACCCCCCAACAAGCGCACACACACAGACAGAAAATATCCTTAAGATTCTCATTTCCTTTGAGTTTTTCACATGACAGAATCATTCAAACTGCCCATATGAATGAAAATGTAGCTGTTCTTTGTCCAGCTCCAAGGAAACTTACTATGATTATCCTGGTATCTTCAAGGAAAAGTGTAGGACACAAGAACCTGATTATATGGTTTAAAATACTTTTTTACATCTTATATTTATGGCTCCAAAACCATAAAGGATAGTATGCAAGAAAATTAAATTTTATTACTCTCTCCAGTTCCCAGTAATTTAGCCGTATAACGAAAGCCGTGGAAAAGAAGACTGGATAACCGGACTAAGATTTGAACAAAAATCATTCCTAATGGCAAATACTAATACTGATGCTCACTTATGTCTCATAGTTATTACAACAAACATAAAAATGACAAAATCTTATCAAATGAAGTTCCCATATAAATAAAGTCAAAATGTACCATAGCAAATGTCATAACAGAAGATGTATGTAAAATCTCAAGGTGTATGGTACTGCAGCCCTCTAAATATCTTAACAATTACACTTCCACTTCTGTTTCATCATGTAATGCATCCTTTATTTGCAGCACCTGTCATCTGCAACGTTCACTAAGGGCTAGATCCTCTACCCTCCAGCACATAATGTTGTCAAGCCCCCTTTCCTTCCTGTATAACTATATACAAACCCCACGATACATGATCACCATAACTCACATTATTATGTTCAAAACCTGTCAGGAAATGAATGTCAAGGAATGCGTTAAAAATAGTTTGGAGTCCTGCATTCAAATTAAGATCTCAGAAAAAAGTCTTAATTACTGGGAGCCTACACTATTCCATCTTATAGAAAGAAAGCAAAAATGGAAGTAAGGTCACCAAAAATAACAGCAAAATAAAACTTGTTAATCACAACAAGAAAGAGTAAGGGAAGAATTATGCTGGAGAGCGACCTCCAAAACCAAAGCTGGTTCTACATAAATTATTATGTTGTGGTAATCATATTTATACAGTTGTTAATCCACTGCTATGAAAATGCTTGTGCAACTATCATAGACATTTATGAATTTAATCACCTTCTTAAAGGCCCATCAGCTATGGTATCAGTTCTAATAAGCCTCACATAATAGATATAAAGGACATGTAAAGAAAACCCATCAAAGGTTATGCACACACATTGATTTGCTTTCTTCAGTGTCCTACATGAATTAGGATTATTCTGAAGTGCTGTACATTTTGTTCTTTTTTGACATTTTAGCTCTCCTGCCTCAAAATTTAATAAGAATTGGTTTATCTTCCGTATCACATTTCATTTTCCTTTTCATGGTCATTGCATGTACTAGCATTTCAATTAAAATAAAACTCGCCTTACCTTTTGATATCAATCTGATAACATATAACATAACTAATATAAGAACAAAGATATATACAACATACTGCAAAGTTCCAGAACAGGTAACAACAAAAGGGATTTATATTGAGTTGGTCAGATCTGAATGATCAGTTCATAAATTTAAAATGCTATAATAACGTTAAGTATATTACGATATGAAACAGATTTTAGTATCGAGTATATTTTACAAACTTAACTTATAAAGATGACTAATGTTACTAGTACAATTCAATAAGTAGGACACATTACTCACAATAAGAAGATACTATACTACACAGCGAATGTAATTATTACTGTCTGGACAAACTTCATATCCTTCATTGTTTTTCAATCATCAATTTTAACATTAAAAGCAAGTAAACATTGCATCCATATCATCTACCTTGAGTAACGGTGTATTCAGTATTATTTGGTGTTTTCTGTTGACTGTTAACTTCAGTACCTAAACATTTTTTTTTCACCTATTCAAATTTTCACAACATATTATCTGCCTGATCATAGTAGGTGGCACATACGAAGGTAAGTGGCGCAGAGTGAGAGAAATCGGAATGACACAAGGTATATGATGTTGCCGCGCATCCAGTAGGACATGAGCGACATAGGGAGATGAAGAAAGTCTAGTAATTACGCTACTCCTACTACTACTACTACTACTACTAGTACTACTACTAGATGATGATGATACGAATTTTAGCAGCCCTCTACGTGCTAATGCTATTAAGAGAGACAGGAATGTTAAAGTTTCAGCCGCAGCAAACAATCAACACTCGTATAATCATAACAGGCTCTGGATCGTTACTGAATCCGATTGGCTACTGGCATAACAATGACGTATCTGCGTATATCCTCACTAAACTGGGCCGCCATCATTACTGCCACACACTGCAGCATGATTACAATAAGTAATGTACAGCTGATCAGTTCAAACATTTATACATCACACAGTGAAGAGAGAGCTTTGAAACAAAACAAGCAAAACCTTTTAAAATCAACCATTACACAAATAAGATGATCCTCCATATCATGGCATTCAATGGTGATTTTTCATGTGTAATAAACTTATTTTTGTAATCAACTTGAGTGGATCAAACTAAAAAAAGAACCAAACAGAAACATCATCAAATGCTGCAGTCTATCTAAACAGACAACTAACTACTTAATGACATAAGGCAGTCATATCTAGCTCCTTCTGGCCCCAGGTATTTAAAAGGAAATTATCGCTACCTTTGTAATATACCATTTTGATCCTTTAAACCAAATTCAAATATACAGGTTCCTTTGTTCGACAACCATAGAAACACAACTTTTACAAACATTAATTTCAGATGTGTGAGTATTAAATTCAATATGCAATTTTGAATTAAAAGCAATTTTATTGGGCAAATACATGACAGAAAACTACATCTACAAATTAAAAGTGTACTTCAAAAGAACAACCAAACCAAAAAATAGTAATAAAACTGTAGAAATAAAAAAGCATGTCACATTACTATTCTCATTACTGCATTTTTCCCCTTCTACCTTTACTTCATCAATGTTGAGTTCACCAGAGGCTTGAGCGCAGGGTTCTTGGTTATATTCATATTCGTAAGGGTCCTAATAAGGTTGGATTCGCTGGGATTCCACAACCTTTCAGTGATGCTATAAAATGGGAAAGGACAGAGGAGGCAAGAAGCAGGAAGGAATTTCGCCATTGCCTTTTGAAGGAACCACACCAGCATTTGCCTGGTGTGATTAGGAAAAACTATGGGAAACCTAAATCTGGATGAATGGACGAGGATTCGAACCCGTGTCCTCCCACATGCAAGGCCAGACTGTTACCACTTGCCCACAATGCTCAGCATTTACTGCAATGAACAATATCAAACCATGATCTGGGCAAATGTGGGCACATTGTAAGTACACATAATTACCAAATTTCAAGTGACTATATATTCCATGTAACTGAGAGCAACCTTACTTAAGTAGTCACGTCTCAACGAATGCAAACACCGGTACAGAAATTCAATATCGAATACTAGTATAGTGTCTCCTAAAACCAGTGTTATACAATCATGACACCTGCGCTCGTACAAAGCTCTACATTTACAGTACCATTGTAATACCAACTCTATACTTGCGAGACGGACTACCTACAGAAGGTACTTAAAATGTCTGAAGAAGTATCTCTAACACCATCTGAGGAAAATGCTTATCATAAAATGACTAGACACAAGCATTGATGTAACACAAGCATTGATGTGATAAAACACCAACTTCAATGGGCTGAACAAATCAACCAAATGCCGAACGCTTGCCTCACAAAACAAATGTTTCACAAAAAAAGAATGGTCAGTGAAATTAGGGAGAACAAATGAAAAGATACAACATAGAAATGCCTAATAAGATGATCTACCTCCATGGCAGCAAATGGCAGGGCATACAGGATTTAGAACAATATTTAAAGAAATTGTAGAAAGGAAAAGAAAAATATTAGAATAGTTGTTTCACCACGATCCCATGCTGGTGTGTTCGCCATTTTACCCCACCGTGGAAAATGTTGCAACTCTAAAAAAGGACCTTCCAGCGATTTAAGGGCCCATAAATAATAAACACAAAAGACATAGTCAAACTCACAAACTAGAGAATACCTTAACTGACCCCCACAATTGAATAACATTTTGCAAAAAAGATTTTGGTTCACAATTTATTGTAAATGCAGAATGTGAAGAGAAACAAAAGAGAAAATTGTAATTGTTTCCTACAAGTAGACCATGAGCTCTACAAGCAAACTGAAAAAGTTAATCTATAGAGTTTAAAATAATGGTATCTTTAGTTGGTTGGCACAAGGAGTGCCTAATAAAGATAGGTGATCAATCTTTAAAAACACTAATATTGATGCTCTGACGTATTGGAAATATAAAAATATGGTGTTTTTATGTATTTAATAACAAGACAATCAATGTAACAGAAGTTGTTTTGAAATAGCAAAATCAAGTATCTGGATTTCTTTATTATTATTTACAACAGATAAATAACCACATGTATAATAATAAAATAATTTTAATATTCACAAATACTTTCAGTGAAGACATTATTACCTTATAGCAAAACTTAACAATAACCAATGGGGTAATAATTAGAAGCTTTGAATTTTCATAAATAGCTCTACATTCTCCATAGCAGTGATGTAGGCCTTACACATATACTTTACAATGTAAAGTCACTGACAATCTAAGTACAAAGGAAAATATCACCTTGTCCTTTCAAAATTTGTAGCACCAAATTAACACGTCAAACATTTCTCAACAATCTGGGGGGGGGGGGGAGGGGGACAGCTCAGCTGCTTACCTTCCCCCTACAGTCAAACAATAGCAACGCTTAATTTCAGCATACATTCTTTATGATTGTTGAAATATTGTATTTCAAAGCTAGTACTGCTTTTGAATGTTATTTGTATATTCTAGCTTCCTAAACTCTTATTAAACCTTTAAAATGATGATGAAAATAAGAAAAGATAGGATAAGTAAATTTAACACTTATACAGATGAGGGCAGAAAGGCAGCTACAAAATATACGTAATACAATATTTTGGCAGAGAACATGAGAGACATAGTCAGAAAATCAGCTGTAACACCGCCACATGTGATGTGCAAAGCTATGCATGGCAAGCATCAGTGTGATCATCACTGAAATAATGGATTATACATGTTCGTCTTTTTGTTAGTGTTCATCACTGCCTCTTGCTTTCATCTATGGCATATGATGGGTTTACTTGCTCTATCCTTCCTTCTTTTCTCTGTCTTAAAACATTTTCCTTCACAATTTTATTTTTAAAATGGCAGTATACAACATATCTGTTGTAATGTTTTAGTATTTCTGACATAGTGCACTCTAAATTTTTATTTCATTTATTGTCTGCTTTAATCCTCCGGGATATTTAAAAATACTCTTTCCAATTTATTAAGAATACTATCAATTAATTGTGTGATCTCTTCATCAGTCAAAATTCAAACTTTTCAATCTTGAGAAAATAAGTTTTCATCAGAATGTTTGTATTATCCCATCTTAATACAAATCATCAAAAGGTTATGTCCATTCCCCTATTAAAATTTTGTTTTCTTTTGGTTCTAAATGGAAATGCTGGAACTGTGGTGTGAAAATAAACAATGTTCCAGAAATAGTAGTAATACAGCCACCACAATTGGTAAATATAAAATGCAGAAATAACATACAGAGGCTTTTTTGTAATGAGATTATCAATATCAAAGCAACAGTATGTCGGCTGAATATGCAGAATATTCTCCATTTGGTGACATAGTTAGTTTCGCGTACAGTCACTAATTGTCCATAAAGATAGTCACACTGTCTTGCAAAATAATTAAAAAATCTGTTTTCTACCTCAATCTGTAAATTATAAAAGAATGACAATCTATGTGGATTTACTTTTGGCTTTAAGTTTAATAGTTACAAGTGACATCACAAGTAATTTCTAATGAAAAATATTAATATTTATATTAATATCCGTGTAAAAAATGTCTGTATACAATGTAAACAAAATTTTATACATTGTGTGTAAAATACTGTTGATAAACATGCTACCATTTCCCACATGAAAATAATAACATTTATCATAATGTAAAAGTGTAGGAAAGTTGTGTCTGTACTTCAAATTTACTTCAAAAAGAGTAACAGCAATGCCACTACCAATGATAGGCGCCAAAACTATAAAATTTATGATTCGTCTTTTTGCCTGTCTGAGCATCACACAAAAAGTAATGGACAGATTTAACTGCATGCAATGATAGCATATGTGAAGGGTTAACACACTATATATCATTTGTCATGCAGCTAAACTGGTAGAGCAGACCAATTACAAAGCTTACAGCAAAGTTCAAATCATAATGAAGCTTGAGGCTAACCATCATAAATAGCTCTCCACGCACATTCAACTTGCTGACAAATGAGAATTGTAAATTAAAATCCTCAGCAGTAAAATGGCCAGAATGTATTGTTGATGCACTACACCTCAAAATTAGTTATTCTTGAATGAGGCTACATTTTTTTTTTTTTTTTTTTTTTTTTTTGTAACAGTTTAACGTCCCTTTTTAACAACGTGGTCTTTAGAGACGGGAAAGGATGGGGGCAAGGAATGGGAAGGAATTCGGCCATGGCCTTTTTGAAGGAAGCATCCCGGCATTCACCTGGAGTGATTTGGGGAAACCATGGAAAACCCAAATCTGGATGCCCGGACGGGGATTCGAACCGCCGTCCTCCCGAATGCGAGGCCAGAACGCTATCCGTTACACCACCACGCTCGGTAATGAGGCTACAGGGCTCTACTTCCACCACTCTAATATAAGGGTGATGCAGTCCTTTCATGGAGTCACCTTCACTTCTTTTCCCGATTGCAAAGATATTTTAAGAGGAAAAACCAATAAATTCAGCAGACATATAAAAACAATGAATGGAAGAATAAATTTAAAATAAACTGGTCACATAAGAATTAATTGAAATAATATGACTAATGCAAGTATACCAAAAAAAACCATCACTGATTACTGTCATGCCAAAATTCCAACGCACCAATTAAAAGGAGCTCACAAAAATGTAACACTGCTGAAACTCTCAATTGTATATTGACATTTTGATAACTAGTTCTCTGTGGATACTAATGTATAGTTTATGTTAGTATCAAAATTTTAGTTCTGCACAAGTAAATGACTCATTGTTGGAAAACAGGATTGCTCTCAATTATTTTAAGGTCATGGATTATAACTGTACTGATATATTTCTTTTTTTGTGCTTTCCAATAAACATTCTTATCAGAAAACATGATAGTCACCAGTTTCCAAATACACAATACAAGTAGGTTACCACATTTATAGTCAATTCACATAATTTTGCACTATGAAATATTACAAAATTAAAATAATTATAATTTTAAATACAGATTAATATCTTTGTCAGATGTAGAATTTTCTCAAGAAATATATTGTTAAATAATTTGACCCTTCCCCAGTCGACATAAAGAAATCAGATTTGTTGTCTCGAGAAAATTAGTCTTGTAATATGAAATGTTCTCCACTAAGAGTTCTTTTATCAAAGTGCCAACAATATGGCAAAAAAAATAAAAAAAATAAATAAAAAAAAAAAAAAAAAAAAAAAATGTTCTGATACAGTTTAACTTAACAATACTTTCTTTTCCTGTGTAGATTGATTTAACTAATAATCCTTCAAAACAGTATTAAGAATAGTAATAAAGGACAGTCAAATTTTTAAAAATATAAAGTACAAAATAATAACAATTCTAAATTTTGAATTCAAAGTAATTTATTGAAAATTTCAGTTATGACTAGCTGGATTAAGTATGAAGTCAAACATCATGATAAAATAATAAATGAAATTGATATGTATATACCTCAGTCTGAACTTACTGAACATATTTACACTAGATAGAACAAATAAGGTTAACAGATGTAACAAAATTTATAGCAACTATTTAACACAATATACAATTACACTAAAAATACCACTGGATGAAAGTGCAAACTACCAGAATGACATTTTATATTTATCCAATCAATTACAAAATGCAAAAATATATTAGCATTTAACTAATACCCTACAAAAACCCAAATATACTATAAATCAAACAATTTTCTTAGAAGAAATATTTATAATTCACCCAGAGTCAAAAAATAATGGTGAAAGCACTTAAGTCTGTCCCAACATCTGTGTAAGGAATGATGTTATAAATGTGTGTCAAGATAAAATAATCATTTAATACAATTTCATTCAATTCAAAAGAATTCAAAGAAAACCTCGGCTTTGAGAATATTATCGGTTTTTCTTTGTACCAAAAATGGTCTCTGTATCTGGAGTCCCTTTTTGATGGTGGTATTTATGCCTTTTGTCATGATTCAAATTTATCTGGTCAGGCTTCTTATTTCGGGAAATCATTTCTTGATATTCCTCTTCTTCTAATCTCGCACTCATGTTCAAGGTTAGGCGCTTAACTCGTTCTTTTTCAGCACGCTCAGCTTCTTCCTGGTTTTTAAAATTTGTGGCCATATCAGAATCAACAGGTACATTCACACTTTTGTATTGCTGTTTGTTACCCTTTTTTAATAGCAATATGAAGTTAACAAGTGCTGTTTCAGACTCCTCTTTCTTCAACTGTTCATAGGTTTTCTTCGTCTTTGCTTTTATATGTAAAGGAACAGCAATATCAACACGCTGGGGTTTTGGAGCATCTCGAATCCTGTGTTGGATATTATCAGAAACCATTTGCTCAAACGCCATCTGAAATTCACTGTCTTCAACACTATCTGCCACATTTGATTTTGTGGGTAGTCCGAAGTTACCACCAACAGAGTTAACTTCTGAAATAGAAATGTCATGTGTAAATTGCTGTTCTCCATATCTTGCAGCTAAAGGGCTTTCTTCAGTTTCCCATCCATCTAAATAATCACTGCCAGTATATGAAAAAATGTCGGACATCAAGTCTTTTTCAAATGATGATACAGTTGATTTACATGAAACTACAGAAATAGATTCTGATGAATTTGTACTATTAGAAAATACTATTTGGTCAGTACTTTCACTTTTAGAAATGGAATGTGGTAGATTCTCATCCAAAGTGATGGGTGTCACATCCTGTTCTAACACACTTTGTGAGTATTCATCAGTATCGTAATCAAGCTCATCATGATGATTATCATCTGAGTATGAACTCACTATATCAGACAAAAAATTTCCTTCAGATTCATGCTCATCACACACCTGTTTCATTACAGCCTCAGATTCTTCTAGCGATGTCAAGATTTTAAAATTTGGGCGTAAATTTCGTACAGTCTCTTGGAACATATGTGCAATACCAGCAGGAAAAGGATTCTCCTCATTCCAAATAGGATGGTGATATTTGCACAAGTAGTAATGTTGGAAAAATACAAGATAAGAATCAAGATTTTTTTTACTACGCCCACTAACAAAGTAGTTACCACAAGTGTCCAAAAGGACACAAACCAAACGAATTCTGCAAAGGCTATCAGGAGGATCAATTGTTGAAATTACATTATGATCCCAAGATACTCCAAATGTAATTAAGGAATATAGAACATGAAACACATTTCTACTTTCTATCATTCTGTAGTTGTACAACTCTCCAAAGTACTTTATCATTGCTACTCGCCGCTGGTTGAATTTAGGAAGATTCAATTCCATGCCTAGTTGAATATCTTCCAATACACCATCAACGACCATTGGCCCTACAAACTCCTCATAAGAAGATAATCCTGCCACGACATTTGCTAAACACCATATGTTTAGATATTTTACTTTAAAGCCGTATGTGAGACATTTAACTGCATAAGCAGCAATTTCTGGATTGTCCCAGTCCAGCTTTCTAAGAAGGCACAATACATTTTCAGAGTTGTTCTTGGCTAAATCTTGATACAAAATCTTACGAATAAATTCATGCTCAGGTGGTCTTTCTTTGTGCACAAGCTGAGTTGAGTCTGGTGGATTCACAGCATAATAAGCATTCTCAATCATCATAACATGACGTGAATCTAAAGCCATAACAATTTTCTTTCTCATTATTTGTTCCAGAAAAATTTTCATTCGGTTACTTGTATCTGGGTGTTTGAAAAGGTATCTTCCACATGTTTCCAACAAACTGCAACACATTTGAATATGATGATGTGTGAAATCATGAATCAGCATTTTTAAACAGTACAATCCCTCAATTTTGGAATAAACCTGAAACTTAATCAGTTCACCAATAAAGTTAACTATTTTAATTTTTGTTTCAATTTTCATTTGATCTTTCTTGCGAATATGGTACCTAAAGGCTTGTTTCAGCATCTGTGAAAGTTCGATTCCAACATCTGGTACTACTGGATACAAAGTAGCAACAAATCTTGCATACAAAGGAATCAAGTCCAATCGCGTACGAGGAACGTTAAAAAGAACCTTCAATAACTTTTTCCTGTTACTTTTCGAATTAAAATTCATAATGAACTCAACAGAAGCGCTGTCTATAAGTTCCTTGTTAACACAATTTAGCAGGTTACAAAAAAATGTTTCTACCAGCATCTTATTTGAAACATAAGTAGGTTCAGTATCATCCATTTCCTCAATGTCTGCAGACAACTGATCATCATCTGCAACTGATTCTGAATCCAATTCCATATCCAGAGCTTCTTCTGTTAAAACGTTTTCTTGTTCAACAACCTGGACTTGAAGACCTGGCATGAACTCTTTCAAATTTGGGAGCAGCTCATAAAAACATCTAGACTCATCATCATCCCACAGATTTGTTGCCTGCATTCCATCTTCACTTTCACTGTTGCTGTTTAAACTGTCATATTTTGTAGGTTTAATTACTGGTAAAGGGGGAACATCAACATCAAGCACTTCAGCAAACTTACTAGTGTTTGTCTCAAGATGTTGAAATGCAATCTGAAGTTGTTCAAGTTTTTCTTTTTTATCAGTGCTTAGCTGGCCCTTAGTTTGTAAAATTTTGTTATTTCGTTTAACCTGTAATTGTAGCTCACTATAATCATTACTTCGATGTTTACAAAGTGAACTATAGTACTCCAGTAACAAAGTCTTTACATTCTGTTGTTTCTCTTTTGGAAGCAAATCATATTGTGGAATAGGTAAACTAAATTTTTCAAGTAGTATTCTCAACTTCCGAGGTACTAAACCAGCATAATCATCACCACAGTGATAACAGAAACTGAGAATTATATTTATGTTATGATGCTTTTCTTTATCCATGTTTATAAGCATTGTAAGTACGTTACCAAGAAGTGGCAAGCCTTCCTTTAGTGTGAAAATTCCAACACTTATTAATTCTGCATAAAATCTAAGATCAACCCTTAATTTAGCAGGATTTGATATTTTGTCATCCTTTCTCAGACACAAAATCCTTTGCCAGTTTTCAAGAAGACAAATCTTGAACTCTGGATATGTTAAATGTAAAATGTTGCAAAGCTTCACTGCTGGCCAAACATCAGACATTTTCAACTTACACTCTACCAAAGCCGAAGCAACTTCACTCAAATATTTTGATAAATTTAAAGATGCCATGTCTTTAAGTAAGGATTCTATTTGATTTCCAGTAAAAGTTCTCAGTTTCTTCACAAAAGCAGCATTTCTTTTAATACTAGAATCCAACTTTACAAAATGTTCTTCATCAGGCCTGCAATTGTCTATGTAGTAATTATAGTTCCTTAGCTGTGATGCAACAAATATACAATAATTAGTTTGGTTGATGTAATCCATTATAAATGATTGATCAACATCTGTACTATCAATTACATCAATGTTTTGTTTCTTTTGTGAGATTATATCAATTGATTGCGAAACTGTCGATTTATCAGCATGTTCATCGGCTGCTGCAATTTCTTCAAAGAAACCTATAGTTGGGCAACTGTTGCAAATCTTCAATCCTTGGCAAGAGGAAGCATCCTCACTTTCCAATTTTTCTTCGGACAAAATCTGGATGCCATCATTCAAAGTCTCTTCAACTGATTCAGTCTTAGTGTGAGAAATACGTTCATGGAATGCCAGTAATTCATCACTATCACAAACAGTAGAGAAATTATCGCTCAAACTGTCAGTGTGACACTTGAGATTGTTCAAGTTATTTTCGGTATTTGTATCACTGAAATGCCTGTTAGGCGATACAGGATCCATTGCGGCCTAATTTTTTTTAGTTAAAAAAAAATAAAAATGCTTAAATTAACAAAATTTAAGGGAAGGATGAGACCACAACAGCAATACTATTGTGTCAAATTAAATTAGAAAAATAACAAATAATCAGAAATAAGAGGGATGGACAATTAATACACTTATAATTGTCTTCAAATGACTAACTTATAACCCACAAACATAAAAAGCACATTCACTTTTAATTGCTTGTTTCTATAACTTGTCTTTAGGTAATATTCACGTTTTTCCAATGTCTGATCACATATGCCAGTTTCTTTAACACTTCCCAGCTGGATGAATGAAGACTACACTTCTAGTCAAGGTGCATTAATTCAGCAGTAAGATCCAGCAATGCCCATCATCTTGTTGGGTTCTAGCTCACAAGCACCATCCTGTGGTATAGCATACCAATAAAATCGCATTACACTCAATGACTATATAACAATAAGTAGATTTACAATTCATATGATTCTATTTTTTTATCTTCTGTCACTAACAATGTTTCATTTGCAACGATCCTTGGAGGCATTGTCAGAAATAGTACAGAAAAAACTACACTTCTACTTCACTTTCCAGTTTTCAAAAAAGAGGTTTAAACTGGACCAAATATGTAACTATCTAAGCATGGCCATTTGCAAAACTACTTTTCAATTATAATAAAAAATTTCTGAACAATCGATCCTATTTTTTAACAAACCTCAATAATCATAATTCTGATATTCACAATAAAAACTGAAGTTATATACAGATATTTCATCCTTAAAAAATACAGAAACATTATGCACCTGAACTAAATACAATGACATTTACTGTAACTGATCCTGGTGATAGAATCACAGAACAAGCTGAATATTTGAAATAACTATTTCGAACTTAAGTATTTATGGGGAAAAAAAAACTCTCAAGAAACAAAGTACAATAATTTATCAAGTCAAAACAATATTAAATATCAATAGCAAATGAAACTATTGTTTACTATAGATGAAAAAAATGTTCAGTGTGCATTTCTGAAGAAAAGGTAATTTGACCTGATGCACATACTGAGAATAAAATAATTAAAAATGGTAAGAAGTAACAGGCCATTTCTACTGAAATGTTTTTGTACTGTTCAACTATCAGTTAAAGAAACCAGATAGTTGTGACTTATATTTCTCCTATCAAGTCTGGTTGGTAAGACGTAATGCTCGAGCCTGGAATTTGGAAGGTTCAAATCCCTGTCCAGATTTCGGTTTTCCATCGTTTACTGAAATCACTCCAGGTGAGTGCTGGGATAATTCCTTCAAAAGGCCATGACTAAATTCCTTCCAGTTGTTTCTCTCTGTCTTTCTCCCACTACTATTCCTCAATTTCTAATGAGCTCACTGTGAATGAGCTGTCAAGTCAAAGCAAAAAGTATCGATAACAGGTCCAAGATTGAAAAATTTTACATTATGTTTTCCTAGCTTCAAATGTATTCTGTGAAATAGTATCAACTAAGGTAAACAATTGTTCTGCGCACAACATCGTTTAATATTATTAAAAAAACTCTTTGTTTCATCCTAATTAAAACTTTTACTTTCATCCCTTTGGGTGTCAATTGATTAATTTTGGGACAACATAGAGTATCTTACTGCATAACTATATCACATTTTACCACATCAAAAACAAATGTTTTACATTTAAGTTGACAATGCTCCAAAAATTCTTTTACATTTTATGTTATTACATTGATAGTGATACAGAGGACAAAAATATACTGCACAATAATTCTACTTATCATTACTGTCATTGTTATCTAAACAAGAATATATCATATAAGATGTAATCAATAGTTGAACATCATAAACAGAACGGGTGAAAACTTTAATCCTTCGGTCTCTAGAAAGCCATTTTATAAACTATGAAATACCTTGGATAAAAAGAAAGAAAATGAGGTTTTGACAGAAATCACTGCTAATGTTCTTTGTATGCAAAGCAACTAATTTTTTGGTGTGTCCTCAGTTGCAACTCAAAATGCAGATGATTCAGCAAGATTCTCTTAAATTTTAGTTGTGTCAATTGGACAAACTTTGTATCAATTCCAATAACTTCCATGAAAGATACGATTTTTCATAAAACTTAGGGCCTAAACAAACTCTTTCAATGAAACAATGTCTTTTTATAAGTAAACTATTTTAAATCGCACAACTTATTTATGATTAAAAAGACGTTATCATTAAAGAGTAAGCAAATCATATTTTTTACAATATCAAAAATCAATAATCTGTATTTTCGCCAAATCAATTTTATGATTGTAGTTTTCTCTAGAGAATTCCAATGTTTGTGGTTTTGTTATAGATACTGTAGGGAAATATCAAGTGAAATAACAGACTATTTTATTGGTATTGCACTTCTTTCACTGACTTAAGCCCCATAAATATTTAGCCATATTAGGCACATACTTTTTTGTTGTTATTTACTGTTTAGCTCTGTCAGTTGCTGGAGAAATGCAAAGAATATGCTTAGCAACATTTTATCACAAGATGTGAATAGACAGAAACTATTACTGTCAAGACACTGCCTGCACATTTGTTTATAACATGAATTAAAATAAGGTGAAGACCTAAATGATCTCACATTCCAACATTGTCCCACAAGAAAAGTTAACGATTCATCCAGCAATATCCAACCATAACATTAATGAAAACTTGGTTTGAAATCAAAGATAAATAAAAACAATAGACATTATAACACAATTAAAACTACATATAGTAAGTAATCTGAATATCTCCCAAAATAAAACTTCTAATGAAAAGCTTCCTTTTGGAGGATTGTGTATCGAAGTATCAACACAAGGAAAGAATATGATAAACTAAATAATGCCTTTTAGTTTATTGATGACATTACCAATAGAACCAACAGCATCAAAAAGAGAAGAATAAAATTAACCTTATCTACTATAACCTGGCATCACACCAAACATCTTGATTTTTTTTCCTTATAAAATGCTTAGAAAAAGAAAAACATTTAGCTTGGATGATACTGATTTTGATAAACATTGTTATTGTTCTAAATACACACACTTGCTAAATTAGAGTACCTACTGATCTTGAATGTTTGACATTTAGCTTGTCTCATTTAAAAACAAGTTAAAACTTTCCACTGAAAGGAGGATAAATTGGGAGAGGAGGAAGAGGGGGGGGGGGGGGGGGAAGGAAGACTATTATCTCCTTACTACCAAATTAAGATTTAGTACAATCATATCTAAACTCAAAGCTAGTAATTAGGTGATGAAACCCACTGTGATGCCACTATTAATGACTTTGTCATTTGCAGTCTGATAGCATAAATTTAGTTTCCAACGATGTAAAATGGCCATAAAGCTTGATCAATATAACATATCTTTATGATGAAACACTGTTGGATGTGTTTTAGGAATTCAATGCTGTACCAAAATTTATAATTTTAATTTGTATTGCAAGAGGGATTTTTCATGACACGAGAAGACTAATCATTGCAATATACATTTTTTATTCTTTTTTAGATAGTTAATTAGGAAAAAATCCTGTTAGTAATGCACTGATTTGCCTGAATGAATTAAGAGGTAAGAACGGAGACTTTCCTGGCATATGATTGCTACGAGTTGAGAGAGATACACAATCCCAGTTTCAACATCATAACAAACAATAAAAATAATAAAATGCTTCAGATGCCTAGCTAAAAGCTGTCAAAACAGTTACAGAGAGAAGTTTCATGGGTGTGCTACTCCCACATATTCCTTTCACTGATTGTTATATATGAAGATCTATTACTAACCATAAATTAGTTTCTTCATATTGTGTTGTACTGTCTGGAATAGTAAGGTAATTCTGGTTTAACATTATATATGAAATTATTTTTTAGAATTACAAAACAACAGTTACCATTATTCTCTCTATGTTTTTGACATTGTAGGAAGAATCATAACAAAAGGATTTGTGAGACTGTCAGTATTAACTAGAGATGAAATAGATAGCTGTTTGACTGGATACCGGTTATCCAGCCATCCTACAAGCTGGATAGCTGGATATTCGGCTGAATGTTGTTATTTGAGGTTAGGAAAAATAAAAATGTCGTCAGTAAAGAAGGATCGCCTATTTGGAAATATTATGATATAAATAAAAATAATAAGTTTTTTTATTTTTAAATACTTTTCGTGAGGCACATTTTGACGCGAAATTTGAATCATTTCCTTTTTCTGTGACAAACATCTTGTAAACTTTCAAGAAATGAGGGAAGCTACAGCTGCTATCGTGCCTATACTGCCTTTAGCCATCTCCGGGACAAGTTAGTCTCCAACATTGAAAGAAATGCAATTGACTATCCCTAGTACTTACCCTGGAGAAGCAAGGGAGCTTAAAAGGATCACAAATCGTTGGGCTATTGACCAAAACAAAATACATTTACTCAGTGGTGCCAACATGGTGAAGGGTGTACACGTGGCTGAGTATGCTTCAGCAAGACGTTTCGTTACGCACTTTAATAGTTCGAGCTTAGCTCAAGAAAAATTGCTGACAATTCAAGAAGAAAAATTTACCTGACCGCCAGCTAGTGTCAGATAGCAGCACGAGATGGAATTCTAACTTTTATATGATAGAGTTCCTGTTGGAACAAAAAAGGGCTATACACTATGTGGCTGATCGCACACTAATTTGACGAGTCAACGGTGGTGTTTGATGGTAAAGTGTGTTACGATCTTGAAGCCATTTAAAGAAATAACAAAAATAACAAGTTCTAGTGACTACTGCAATTCCGAAGTAATATCCCAAGGTCTGCACAAAAAAAAATATATTTAGATAATCATAAGAAAGCACAAAAAACTCCTGACTTACCATACAAGACAGCCTTTTTTTAAAGCTGAATTAAAAAGTCATTTCAGCTCCTTAAGTGAAGATTCAAGCTACTTGATTACAATATTCCTAGAGCTAAGATTCAAGACAAACTATTTGGGGTTTGCTGAAGCTCAACAGAAGATTCTAATGGAATTTATAAAAATGTCTTGCGAGGAATCTTCCACCAGTAGCAGTCTGTCCTCAATGGCTGTTAAAAGGAATAGAAGGGATGATACAGAGTCAACTATGACTCACGAAGCTCACGACACATTTTGGAACTGTTTGAATGAGAGTCAGTATAATGATCAAGAAAAAAAAAGGGATTGCTAGAGAGATTGACTTTTATGTAAAGTCATCTTTAATAGATTGGAAGTGTGATCCATATATTTGTTGGTCAGCTAATGTGACACAGTACCCGAATTTGACAAAATTTGCTAGAATTTATTATTCAGCGCAGTAGTGTATATAGCGAAAGATTTTTATTTGAACCTGGCATTGTTTACTGATTATTACCACCTATTACAGAGAAATTGTTGTTCATTTAGTACAAGAACTATTTTTTATGTTAAAACAATAATAAACGGTACTTCAATTTGAATACATAGTGATTTATTTGTGTTTGGATTTAATATACACTTAGAATTTGTGAATTTAAATAATATTTTACGAAATTTTCGTAATTTATTGAGAATCTGATACCTGCCGGATATTGACCTACTATCCGGTATCCGGCCGGATAGTTGCCGAATATCCGTTTGATATCTAGTCTTAACACAGTTAATTTCTCATACTGCTCAACAGTTTTCAATTACAATATGCAAGATTTAAATGCACAATATACATACATTGCTTAGTAAGTGACCACATTTCAGGAAAAAGGGTGTACAAATTCAATATTTATGTTAAACTTCAAAACTACGGGAGCAGTTTAGGAAACAACAATTGAAAGTTGCATAAAGAAATAACACTGTACTTTTCAATTATTTTAATGAATATAAAATAACTATTGTATAAATGGTATTTACTGACTAATATTGCCAACACCTGAAATACCACCAATGAAGAAATTATTCTGCACTCGGTTTAACAGTGTTTTATAATCAGAATTTTAAGTCTATATCCATAAATTACTTTCTATAGAACTACAGCAATAATATTAAAACGAAACAAAGTACATTCATTGCTTACCAAAGTAGAAGGAAGGATGCCCACGCTGGTAAAAAAAAAAAACCTACATAAACACAGAAAAAACACATTTTCGGGTTATGCCCTTACCCAAGGATTAGCAAGTACATCAATGGTAAACCCACTTTGTTGTGGATCATTTGGTTCAAACAGAGGTTGTGGTGGGAGTTAACTGTTTGTCTTTGACCATTCATACTGATAACTGGTTTGTAGTGAGGTTGTGTGAGAACTTGGGCAATGGAGACAGGTGCTAGTATTTGAGGCAAGCCATGGAACAGGTGGCAAAGAACCTTCCTTCAAAAACGGACACCCACCATCATTTGTCCATGTCCTCCCATTCTATATCATAGATACTAACCCTTCATTAAGACTTATCTATGTCTCTATATACATATTTCCTCCCAGCTTCCATGGACATCACCTCTCACTATACCCATCCCCTGGCATGGAACTATTGACACCTATGGAAAGGCAATAACAGTATTTTTTTAAACTGCTTTACGTCTTGTAACAGCCCTTATACCTGAATTTTGAATAGTATTGTACTGTATGAAGTATTTGCAGTGAGCTAAAGTTTGCTTGAATATGATCTGGTATGTTTGTTTTGTAATTTCTTGTAAATCAGTGTATATAGACTTTGTTTTATGAAAGAAAATTATTTAAAGTCCATTTAATATGTTTAAGAACCGAATGGTGCAAGAGAATTTCTTAAATGTTTGTAATTCCATGTATTAATGCAAGTTATGATGTCTACAGGACAATTTTCTACAGTTTGAGATGATTTCTGCAAATAATTTTGTATTTAAGTCTCTCTAATTACCATTTCTGATCATTTTGTAATGTTGTTAATTAATTTTGTATTAATTCCGATTGTTTTTAATATGTTTGAGTGATTGTTAATGTTCGAGAAATATCGGGCGGATGCCTTTGAAGAATTCTCGTAATTTCGATAGAGACTATATAAACAGATCGGCTGGACAGAGCAGTTAGTTGACTTCATTCAGTATTCAGTTTTACAGAGAGATTCATCCAGTTAGTTCACAGAGATTTTATTTGCAACGGCTCAGAAGTGCATCTCTGTATTGTATCTATACTTGTGAATATCGCCGACTTCGTTTTGAAAACAATAAACAAATCTTCAATATAACCTTCTGGTGGATTTTTTAATTAATCAATATACATAAATTAAACCACCGAAGAACGTAATAGTCTCTCAACAGCGAGGTCTTTAGAGATGGGAAAGGATGTGGGCAAGGAATGGGAAGGAATTCGGCCATGGCCTTTTTAAGGAAGCATCCCGGCATTTGCCTGGAGTGATTTGGGAAACCATGGGAAACCCAAATCTGGATGCCCGGACAGGGATTTGAACCGCCGTCCTCCCGAATGCGAGGCCAGAACGCTATCCATTACACCACCACGCTCGGTGCAATAACAGTAGCGGTTTGATGAACACACAGATAGGTGGCCACCAACACCATCTTGTGGAATCCCATGCCAGTTCCCACCACTCCAAACAATATCAACAACCATCTTACAAGTTTAGCTATGACTGTTTTTTCTGATACCACTACCCCTTTTACATATATTCATAAATCCTCCAGGCCTCAACCTGCTTTAAGATGCCATCAGGACAACTATCATTCCTTTTTATTACAAAATTTATATTTATTTAATTTTTAATTATTTAAATTTACTCTATCCAAATATATATATATATATATATATATATATATATATTTATTGGATAAAGGAAACAAAGAAACTGCCGCGAGGCACTGAAAATAAGATAGGATAGGGAAAATAAACAGTTACCCGTCACTTACCACAGATGAAGGCAGGAGGGCGAGACACGTAAAAACACAAAACAAGAATTGCACAATATTTCGACCTTTTAGTCTTACTCATGTGGAGCGAGACATATGGCAGGGGGAAAGATGTGGTCACATCCCAACCTGCCACATATATATATATATATATATATATAAGGATGAATAGGGAAATATGACCCAACACTTACCAAAGATGAAGGCGGCTGGGATGACGAACACAAAAAAAGCAAACACACAAAAGAGTGCAATATTTCGGCAACAGCCTTATTCGTGCGGAAGTAAGGAGTGAGACACCAAGCGGAGTCAGATGTGTACACAGCAACCGCCGTCTGGTGAATGGTGTTACCGGCGCAGATTATAGTATAGGATTATGTTCGTCATACCAGCCGCCTTCATCTTTGGTAAGTATTGGGTCATATTTCCCTATCCATCCTTAGTTTTATTGCCTTAAAGCATTTTCCTGCTCATTGTTATTTCTTTAGATTCGGTAGGGATAAATTTGTAAACGTAATGAGTTATGCGTTACACTTTAACAGCACATACACATTTAAAGTCCTAAACCTGAAATTGTTTTAATTCTCACTGAGAAGCATGTGACGACTTCTACAGTATATTTACCATTTGTTGCTTTTTGTTTATTTGTATTGCTCGATATAGACAATTTCATTATATTCTCTATCTCCCTATATATATATTTCCTCCCAGCTTCCATGGACATCACCTCTCACTATATTAACATCCCCTGGCATGGAACTATTGACACCTATGGAAAGGCAATAACAGTAGCGGTTATAGTGAGAAAAGAAAATACGGTTAATATAATAATGTGTGTACAATAAAAGATTCCATTTTCAAGCAGAAATATTAGCATTCATCTTCACAGAAGAGAGAATGAGTTATTTATTGAAAATTATTTAAGTGATGAGCAAGAAGTCTGCATTCAAACGACCATTTTTGACAGGCTTAGAATTTACAATAGACTCTCGATACTCAGGCTCCCGTCTAATCCAGCGCCCCTTTTAATGCCAATCATGTGTAAACTTATTTTACAACAAAGCATTGTCAATGTATTGTTGAACAGGTTACAGCTTGTTATGTGGCTGAGCAACATGTTGTATAAGTCTCGTGTCTCAGTTTGCTTGCAGCAGAGGGTGGAGGGGGGAATTACATAGTGTGTCGCAATGTCTTTATCAACCCGAAAGTGGAAGCACAAAACATTAATGAGTAACGAAAAATATGAGATTATGGACTGTTTAAACTGTAACAAATCTTTAATAAGCTGGAAACTGAGTATGGCATAGGAAATTCAACAATTTAAGATATTAAAAAGAACTGCGAGTACATTCAAAAGTTCGTGTTTACCACTGATTGTGGGCTAGGTAAGAGTTAAGCTTTCAAGAAATCTGAACATACAGTAGAACTCCAATTATCCGAACTCCGACTATCCGAATTGCTGAATATCCGATCACTTTTTTAATTAAGATTGAAACATACTGCGAATCGCAAAATAATGATTCTGTCTACGCGCTATTGTCCTTCCCAGTAGCGGATCTAGGAATTTTCCAAGCTGGGGCGTAAGATATGAATATGGTCAAACAGCTTACTTAGAGCGAGATGTTCAGCAAGCAATGACTTTTATTTACAGTACGGTCCGTACATACTGTTCTGTAAGTACACTTAAAATGTAAAGATTCGTCTTTTCCTTAAAAATAGTTTTTTTCTCCATTTTCAACATACATACAGTAACTAAGTAAACTAGACCCTTTTTTGGAAAAAAAAAAACAATTATCTGAATTTTTGATTATCCGAATGGGGTCTGGTCCCAATTGATTTGGATAATTTGAGTTCTACTGTACCTTCTACTTTAAAGTGACAAAGACAAAACAGTGTCTGAGACATAAAGGTGGTAAATACTATCTGTTAAACCATATGATACGAGAAAAACTTAAAACGATCTATTTGAAGACCAAAAATTTAATTACTGATTCAATTGCTCATCAGTGAATACACTCCATTCTGCTACTTCACAAATAACACTGGAAATAATATTTCAAGATCAACTGAATATTATGAAAAAAAGAAGAAGAAAAAAAAGAAGAAAAAAAAACACTGCGGAAAATGACAGCACATGCAGCCTACTAAGATGGAATTCAGTATTAAGTGCAAGTTACATAATATCACACACAAACAGATGCCAAACTGGTGTATATTTAAAAAATAAGGAAAGTAAACCTAACACTCACCATAGATGAAGGCAGGAGAGTCACGACGTACACACTCTTTTCACACCTTACATTCATTGCCCAATAACATTTTTACTGTCACTATTATCTAATTGTTATATATTTCAACAGCAGCACATATAATTTTGCCACAGATATAATTTTGCATATTTGCCATGCTTCCTACTGCAATAGCGGTACTAATCATGCAAGTAAAGTACAATGTATGGTGGTCTAGAAAAAGGGATTTCCTAGCTATTTTTTCTTTATAAGGTAAACAAAGATATTGTTCTAATCATTGCCCTTAAGACATAACTATAAGTATTCAAGTTAACTTAGGAGAAAACTAAAAAATATTACAGCATTTAGGATGAACTAAATTTAAACTATAAAAGTCAATCTAAACACATCCAAATATCAACATGTAATTTAAAAACAAAATTTCTTGAAACTCTAATAATTATTACAAATGGGATAAACAGAAAAGAGGAGCTTATTAGCAAATTTTACTTATAAAAAAATTGATGTGTGTGTCCCTATATTCCACCCTGCAGCCACCACTAGCTAGCACAGACCACTGATGTTTGTGTGTGGTAGCAACATGGAGTTTCCCATTATACACATTGTTTGGCCAAATGCCGGTAGCTCTGGGGATGTGGGAGAATTGTGGCTGAAAGCAGACGATATGGGGCACCTTCATATTTCAATCCATGACATGTGTCCCTACATTTCAGTTTTCAACCAAAATTACCCAGCGCAGACCACTGGTGCTTGTGTGTGGTAGTAACATGGAGTTTACCCTTGTGCACAACATTGGCCGAAAGTCGGTAGCGGTGGGGGTGGTTGAAAGTGGTCGATCAGGGACATTTTCCTATTTCTACCAAAGACGTGCGAGTCCCTATATTTCATTCTGCACCCAAAATTACCTAGTACGGCCCACTGGTGTTTGTGTGTGGTAGTTGCCTCGAGTCTCTCGACATGCACCATGATGGTTGTACTTCAGTAGGTATGAGGGTGTAGAGGATAAGGTGGTTGAAATTGGTCGACGAAGAGCATTTTCATATTTCGATGAGACACATGTTTGTCCATATATTTTACTTTCCAGCCACAACTACCTAGCGCAGACCACTGGTGTTTGTATGTGGTAGTAACCTGAAGTCTTCCATCGTGCACTGTGGTAGTTGCATGTCGGAAGCTGTGGGGATGCGAGTGATAAGGTGGTTAAAAAGGTCGACTGAGGTTATTTTGTTATTTCGACCAAAGATATGTGTATCTTTATATTTCACACAACTACATAGCGCATATGCCTTGTGTTTGTGTGTGGTAGTGGCCTCGAGTCTCCCTCGTGCAGTTTGGTGATTAGATGTTGGGAGGGTGTGGGAAGTATGGTGGTTTAAAGTGGTCAATCTAGGGCATTTTCCTATTGTGAGCAAAGACATATGAGTCCCTATATTTAACTTTGCAGCCATAAATAACCTGCGCAGATAAGTTGTGTTTGTGTGTGGTGTTAGCTTTTAGTCTCCCATCGTGCACCGTGGTGGTTACATGTCAGTAGCTATCAATCAAAATTCTTTACAAACACTAAATAAGCCATGGACCCCAGCTAGTAATAATTTAAAAAAGGAAGCAGAGTCAAAGAGCAACTGAAATGAAAGATCATAATTTGGGAGGTAAAAATGATTTATCATGGTCGTACCAGACTTCATTATCCAATCCCCTGACCCATCAGGATTTTATTTTTTACTTGAGGATTTTAGGTTTGTTGATGTCAAGGAAACCGAAACCTGTATAATGGAGTGGGGGAGGAATTTGGCCATGACATTTCTGAAAGAGCTGCCCTGGCAGTTTTGGGAAACCACAGAAAGCTGAAAACAGGTGGGCTGGACTTCTGAACGACTCTACATTATCCTGAATGCCAGATCAAACTAGACTTGATTAGTATTTCAATAATATCATTACATGTGATGCCAGACTGAAGTCAAATGCAGTCATAATTTTTGTTTCCTGCAGTAGAACAACTTCAAGAGAGAAAAGGGGAGAATGTATCCAGTGTATAACATATAATTTTTCCAGATACCTATAATTACAGCCTACAACTGGCATCACAAAATCAAGGACACGTAGAGCCTCAATAATGAGTACTTAACACATACAATGCAATGTGTTTTTTAAATTAAATGTGTGTGTGTGTGTGTGATAACAATAAAATTAATGGCCGCTAAGTAGCAAATAGGAAATTAAACATGTGGATGGGAGAATAACCACCGCTTACCAAAGACGAAGGATGCTGTGGAGTCAGAACACGGAAAAACACGTAAACAAGTTTGAAATTTTTGGGACCATAACTCTACTTCAACAAAAGAGTGAAGTGGCTGCATGGTGGAGGTGGCAGCCAACAAAACTAAGCCCCCATTAAATGCATGAGTAAAACTACTGATTTTACAGCAGGCAACAAATTTTTACATAAATAAATGTAAGCTGGAAAAGTAAAACATACAGAACTTCAATACTGTCAGACTGCTATCGGATACATTTTACCCGCAAAATAGAAACGCGGCCTTACTAAAAAATGTTTCAGGAATCATTCGTTCCAACTTTGTAGTTGAAAATGTTGTTGCCAACTAACTTCCAGCCTATTTACACAGAAAAAAAAACTTCTGGTGGGGAAGTGTGTGAAAATATACTGAAATTAATTTTATATACTGGTGAAACTGAAACACAGACTGGATTAGGAAAATAACTAGTCACTTTTCACAGATGAAGGCAGGAGGGGCAGACAAACACAAAAAACACCAAAAAAACAATGAAACACAAAAACAAAAAATTCACATACCTCACAATACTTCAATTAATAACCATAACCGTGTAGAAGGGAAATATAGAAGGGAAATATAAGGCAGGGGGGAAGATGTGTACACAGCTGGGAATTGGGGGGAGGGGAGGAGAACAGAAAAAGTTGAATTTTTTGTTTACACCCTCTCAATAAGTACAAACTCAGTTTCTGTTGATGTAGGCACTAAATTTACTAAGTCTCCACATATATGGAAAGCTGAAATAATGTTTTGTCAAATATGAAACCATGGTATTAAACCATTAAAGCAATAAGTGTACAAAAAAAGCCATGAGACTTATAGTCTAAATCAGTCACAGCTTTTTAACAGAGGCTGCCCATTAGTGACAGCATACTGGTCATGCCGCATGGTCTTTGAAGGATATTACATATTTCATCTTATTGGATAATGTTGAGAATGAAACTGCCATACCACATCTTTTCTTGATTGAGACTTTGGCAACTGAACAACTCCCAGTATAAGGAGTAACTAACAGCTCGGCAAGTGCCAAGAGGGCTAGATAATAGGTAGTGGTAAAGAAAATCTTTTTCCTTAGGATTTTGAATATCCCTTCAAGGCAGATGAAAGCAAAAAACAGCATTATGATGAAAAAAGAAACACTGGGAAATAACTGGATCAAAAAACCAAACAGAATTCTGAGAAATGTATTAGTATAAAATTCTACGGTGGTAAGATAGTTGTGAACCAAAAATAATTCAATTGTCAAATCTGTTAACATTTAGCAGAAAGAAAATGTTCTACAATAGAATATGAGATGTTACGAGTTTAGGCAATTCTTGTGGTCTAGGGAATATAAAGATCAAGATGGATCAACTTTACTAAATATACTATTCGGATAGGATTGGTGAGGTTAAATGGAAAGATGTACTAGATTTCGCATCAGGGGAATACATATTAATCAACAAAATAGCTTAAAATGTAGAACTGCATCATGATTAATAAGAAAATAGCTGAATTAGTGTGAACAGTTTAGTGGCAAAATTACATAGTCCAACAACTACATAATAAAACTGCCAAAACAAATGCCACCCATAAAGCTAACTCTCATTTATAATCTGGCAGCACCACAATGCCCAATGCTAGTCATGTTTGGAAATAAAGTACTATCCTGTCCAAAATGTGACAATATCATCGTGTTAGTGAATCACAAATCAGTAAATGCACAGGAATTTTTGATCCTACATCTCACATTTGTCCCACTGTAATATTTTATGGCACAACTAACACAAAGAAAGAGATTTATAGAAATGATGTTTAAAGATATTTTGGACCACATAAACAGGACAGCATCAAAAAATAGACAAGTGGTGTTTAGTATCCTTACCAAATCTACACACACACACACACACACACACACACAAACCACGGAAAGATAGGGGAAATAAGATCAAAGACTTATCATATAATGACAATGGTTGCGAATGACAAACATCACAGGTAACTATGGCTGCAAGCAACAAACACGAAAAGGATGCACACAAGTAACGCAATATTTTGGGGACTACCCTTATTCTTGCAAGTAGGTGAGATACTTGGCAGAATCAGATGTACAAACACCAACAGCTTTAACCAAGAAGACGTCTGTGTGCCCATCTGACTCAACCAAATGTCTCATCTAATTACTGAATATTGCATTACTAGTGTTTGACTTTTTTGTGTTCGTCGTTCCCAGCTGCCATCATCTGTGGTGTGTTGGGTCTTATTTCCCTATCCTACCTTAGCTTAATTGTCTTAAAGCAATTTCCTGATTATTATTGATACAGGAAACAAAAGAGCTATGAAGCAGATAAATTAAACATTTTGATAGGAAAATAGCCACCACTTACCAAAATAAACATATTTTGAAAATAGTATACAAAGAAAGAACATTATGAAAGAATCATAAGAGATACAATGGTGGGTCCAAGATTTTGTTAATCTCTTAACAAATAATGCAGTTAAAAGAACTGCTCAGATAGCATATATAGAAAATATTCACTACCATATGTTTGAATGGTTATGTTAAGATGTTACTGGCGGACTGCATTTAAAATGTCAAATGATAGGTGACAGAAATAAAGAAAATACAAGAAAGCACATTAATCAGTTTCTACAACAAACAGTTTCAGCCTTTTATTTTCCTATATTACCACGAAGGCAAATCATAAAGTAAAATTCCCAACATGCTATGGCCTCAAGGAGAGGCATTAGGAGAAATCCAGCAGCACTGCCATGTGCAGTAATTCTTCCGCTCCAGATTTACCCTGCCTGGCATCACTATGGTGCATAGTGTTGGTTCAGCAACCAATTGTGATGGAAGTGCAAAAAATTCATGTAGTAATTCATTTTTAAATGTGAAAGGGGTTCTGCCTATAGACATTCATCAGAAGTTCACAGGAAAGTACGGTGAAAAGTGTACGGCCATTCAACATTCCTGCAAATGGTGAGGGCAGTTTACAGGTGTTAATACAGGCATTCAGGATGATGAACAGAATGGAAGAATTTCAGTTTCAGATGAGACAATCGTAAAGATTGAGATAATATTGTTGGAAGACCGCAGGATAATTATCCATTAACATTCTCTTGGGGGTTCCGAGGTTTCTCCTACCACATTTCAGAATAAATTAACTGAAAAGATGGAATATGGGAATGTGTGAAAGTAAATCTCGCAAATGCTCATAGCAAAACACAAACAGCAATTGGTCACCTGTTTCTGTCATTTTCCTCAACAATGTGAAAATAAGGAGGAATTCATTCCCGGCGGTGAAATTCACTCCAGAAACAAAACACTAATGCAAAGGGTGGCATTCAACTTCACCCAAGCCGAAAAATTTAAACAAAGTTATGACAATTGTCTTTTGAAACTGAAAAGGGATATTGTTGCTTGATTTCATGCCTCCTAGGATGACCAAATTAGACAGGTATTGTGACACACTAAGAAAACTGACAGGTGATGAGAGAAATGCTGAGCAAAGGTGTCACAATGATAACACTCTACCTAAAGTCTTGTCAAACCCAGGAACTGCTGAAACAGTTTGGATGGACTGTAATGCCCTCAGACCTAGCATCTAGCGAATACCGCTTGTTTCCAAAATTTAATAACGACTTGAATGGAAAACGTTAGAAAATCAAAGGTGAAGTTAAAGAAGAGGTGAATCACCAGCTCAACAAGTTGGCATTGGAATTTTACAATGTGGGCATTGTAAAATAACAGTCACATTCCGCCGACCCGCAAATAGTACCAGGGTAAGCGGACGAATACATTGTTTCAAGTTAGTCGTGACCTAGCTATGGCAGCGGGTGGCTCGCGTTGCAGAGTGTTAGACGCTAAGTAATAGTGCAGCGCATTATTCATCAGGAAGAAGACTAATTTCGTTTAGCTGGGAAAGTGTGTGTGATATATAAAGTTTGAACTATACAGAAGAACTTTAATTGTGACATTGAAAGTAATTTGGTGCAAAGCTGACTTAATTGTTCATTTCCTTTTATCTGAAGAATCTTGCAACCAACTGATGACAAAGTGTCGAAAAGCCTTAATATTCAAAATGTGGTAGTGGCCAACCGATTCGATGTTTCTGAGTAATTGCAATAAATGTGAGGTGGACTTAACTTTCTGATCTCGTACTTAATGACTTTTTTCTAATTATTTATCCACCTTTTTGTGTAGGGCTGGTTTGGTACGCTACCTGGCAAGCTACGGTGACAACGAGCTATTTAAAATTAGATTAACCTGCTTCTAGAACTGTGTCTTTGAGAGAACATATTCTCCCAAGTATTAATTTACCATAATTATAAAACAGCAGTAAAAGTCTTACAGCATACTGTCATTTAACCTCATTTTTTCGGATATGACCTCAAAAACAGTTAAAGGGCCTGAACACACAGAATTAACTACAAACCATTTTAGAAGTATTTTCCAGTAGTTCAGTAGTTTAAGAGTAAGAAAGCACGTTATGAAGAAAGGTTTAATTAAATTCGAAGGTTGCGCTATACAGAAAACAGTTTTTTTAAGAAAACAAACATAATTTTAGAGCCACAGTAATACCTTTAACTTATTTTATTCAGTATAAAAAGATAGATCAAATATGAAAAAAATAGAGTCAATTACTAAATAGGAAGTAGGGGTTTTGGAAAGAAAACCAGATTTTTCCGATTTTACAATTTCGGCATTCTGCTAAATTAAGTATTTGAGAACATAGTCCATACATTCATTTTGAAGATAAAACTTTGCTGAAAATGAGAATTCACCCTATTTGTAAAATTAAATATCATTTAAAAAGCTACATGAAGGAGATACTGTAGCGATTAGATAACATAAACAGTAGATGGGAAATAAAATTTGATGAAGATTGACACTTGTTTCAGCTTGATGGAAGTAATTACTTTGGAAATATTTTATACTGAAGCTTGGTAACAATTGCAACCTACCAGGAAGAAGGTGGGTTTCACTATTAAATACTATCAGGAACAAGTTGAACTTACACTGAAAGTTGATTTTTTTTTTTGATATTAGGATGGCACGGAGGCTTACGAATTGTAGAAGCAATTATAAACTTAGAGCTTTTTCCTTAAAAGCTGCAACACCTAGGAGAAAACTTCTATAATATAAAATAACATTTAACTCATGCTTTATAGCATATAAAAATTTCAGGGCAACTGGAATGGAAAAAAAAGATCGCCAAAGGTCGAAATTACGGCACGATCTCCAGATTCTATAAATAGGAGACAAGAAGGAAGCAAGCATTATTGGTATTATTAGGGCATGCATATCATATACAAGAGTGATGGAGGAAAACTTTTAGTAGTTGTGCAACAATGGTGCAGGTCAATGTAATGGACTGGCAATTTTTCACTACGATCGGGGGATTAGGAGGAAATTAGTTACTGAGTGAAAATGACTAACCTGTAATCATTTAAATTTTGGATCAAAGTCTGATGCTTCTTCTGAAATTCTCTTACCGACAAATGTAAAGAAACTTTTATTGCAGTATATCAGTTTTAAAATCATCAAGAAGTCTTCTGTTCATTTATTTTGGACATACCTTTAACTGGAAAGTTGAAACAATGGTTTGATGATGGCATACAATCAGTAAGGTACCAGGCACGGTTAAAGGCGGAACTAAGTGTGCTGTATAATCCCCCTAACAACACTTTGTATTTCAACAATACAAAAGCTGGAGGAACTTCCACAAAAATGATTGGGTCAAAATAGCAAATACTTTAAGATTTGAAATGATGTATTTAGTTTTGGAAATAAATCTTGCTATGTATTTTTAAGAAATAAGGGAACCTTACTTTACAATCTGCTCTTGTACAATAATTACTTTCAAAAATCAAGATGGCCGTATTTCTTGTCCATCTGTAACAGCTATCATTAATTCAAATGTAAAGAGTAGTGTCCGTAATGTTCCAGAACATTTATCCATCCAACTATCTATATAAAAATGGAGATGAAATTTGAGAACACATACAGGAGTTTTAGACTGATCTCTATAAAAAGATACATTTATCCACCGGGATTCAAATTATTGGAACAACATTTCTTATAATATGCTTAATTTGACATAAATAATTTCCAATGTTGAAAAAATGCAATTCCATATAAATTATATATTCCCTGGAGATACTACTCGGCTTTTTTTATTTCATACAACTCACAGATCAAAATCTGTTATGTCTATTAAGAACAGATGACTAAAGAAAATATGCATTTTTAATAGCAGAAAATTATACTTCTCTCTCTCTCTGTGTGTGTGTGTGTGTGTGTGTGGAAATTTTCAAACTGAATTTTAGAATTGTGAAAGTGTTCTCATAATCATAATTTTGAGTCAAAATATTGCCATGAACAAGTCATCTGTTTACTTAAGTGATATAAAATATTTCTACTTTCATTTAAGAGCTATTAATGCAAAAATCCTACCTCAACTACAAAAATAATTAAACAAAATATTTGTGTAATATGAAAAAAATAACATTTGTCTTGAAAGAAGTCCACCATACACAAGAAACTAAAAAAAAAATAGATATCTCCTCGGAGTTCTACCTTTACATGTGCAGTGAAAACGCTTAATAGTAGATAATGAAGAGAAATGCTTTACCATCGGATTCAGCGCGCACCAATAAGGATATCCCTTTGAGCCTGTCTACATAAGTGGAAGAGACATGTCCAGTTCCTCTGTCATCCCACTGGCGGTCAGCATTGAGTGCATATAGCTTTACACGCCTCCGGGTGTCCGTCATGGCACAAATCTACTGTTATGCTCAGCTAACCCCTACTTCACAGCACCGGGAAATATCATCTGAAACAAAACATACTATTTAGTTAAAATAGTGTCACATCATGCATCTATTTTCATACAAGAAAATTCTATTTAAAGCATAAATGTAGGAACCAAAGGCCAATCTCTTTGCAAACTACTGAAACTGTAATAACGAGACAAACTGAATATCCAAAGTCGGCTATTATCAATATTCCCATTCTCATTCCCTTTGAAGTTCACTCTGTGAACCTCTTGTATGTATTAATCCCATTTTCTTTTTGCCTGTAAAAAAACATGTACATCTGTAATTCTGTTTCCACCTTCCAAGATTCATTAAAACGAAATCCTCATTATAATAGGTAAACAAAGCTGAGGATTAACTATCTTCCAATCTTAAGTTGCAATCGTAGATTACATGTAGAAGTTGGCACTGTTCATGTTATCTATTTCATACACGCAGTTCAATGTTTTACCCACAGACATGGTAATTAATGTTTGTTACAAACCAATGCGCATATAAGAAATTCAAACATACTGATATGTTTAAATCTTCCAGGGTAGCTGCGTGTGTTTAGGCACCACCACACTAGATCGGGGAAGTACAATAAGAATAGGTTTGAGTCCTGAACCCTGGTAATCCTGACTGTGGTGTGTAGTTACTTTCCTGCTATCACCTAGGCGAATGCTGAGACGGTTCACAATATCCACCCCAAACTACATATTTCACAGACAAATGTCAACAAAAACATTCCACTCTTAGGATAAACGCTCCACAGATCTAACAAACCTGGCTCTAACTACATTGGGTCTTTCACCTCTCCCCCTCCTTCTCTCTTGTGTATATACTAGCTACATAAAGCTGGTGTTACAGTGCATACTGGGTGTAATGAGAGAAAGATAAATTGAAATGTTTAGACAGAAAGATACATCCAAACATCTTAAGTGACAATACCCAGGCAATAAGCACACAGTAGAAAATAAGTTTTGGGCTGACTCCTTGGTCACATAGAATGATTACATTTCTTCCAGGTAAACACACAATGTTCATGTGTTTGTGCGCTTGATCACTGTACCTGAACCAAAAATTAATGTGATATGTTGAGGCCATTGTTTTGTGGTTGCTTAAATAATCGAATTGTTAATAAATAACAACTAAAATTTAATGTTTTGAGATTGAGTTTAGTGAACTATTAAGAGTCAGGTTGTCACTTTAATAAGCTTCTGCTAGCACCCTGTCATAATACTTATACAAAATGGTAACACCAGAATTTTATAATTACTGATATATTTACAACAGTTAAAACCACTATAAATGTTCCCCACCACATTTTTTACATAGAATACTCTCGAAATGTTCTTAAAGTGGTCATTTTCCAATTCATGTTGAAACCATTATGATGATAACTACAAATCGCGGTGTTATACAGTTAATGACAATTAATACATTTGAATATAATACTGTCATTATCAGTGGAATTTATCTTTGAAAATCAGCAAGAAATGACTTTAAAATTACATATGCAACATTAAAAATATTATAAATCAAAAGGAAAGGGAAAATGACTCTCACCAAAGTTGAAGGCAGCGACGGGAGAAGCACACTTAAAACACAAACACAAAAAAATACACAATATTTCGGTCTTAACCCCTCTTCATGTTAAAGAGAATGAGTCATGTGGTTCGGGAGGTGAGCACACGCCGAAGAATTGAGTAATATTGTGTATTTTTTGTGTTCGTGATATGTGCTTCTCCCGTTGCTGCCTTCAACTTTGGTGAGTGATGAGTCATTTTCCCTATCCTTGTGACTTATATTGCCTAAAGACGTTTCCTTTTTCCTTTGTTTAAATAAAAATATTAAGGATGAATATGAACGGGAATCACCAAAAAAATGAGATTAAAAGCTTTAAGAGAAATCCTGTTTACATGAATCTGTTAAACTCTTTATCTCAACACATTTCCATCCTCCAAAATAGAACTAGGTACATAATCCATTTTAAAAAGAAACATGTCAAAATATATACAGTACAGATAATTTTGCAGTTTTCACACTCATACCATGCATAATCCACACTTTAGTAAAATGATCTTTAGCTTTTTTTGTTTCACTTATGTTTCAAATTCTTTCTCATAAATGTCTCACTTAATAGCAAAAAATTGAGGTATTGAGATAAAGATAATTTTTTAAAAACAAATTCAATGAAAACATTTGCTTGTCCATTCTATAATACTCTCTCTCCAATTTGACGACAGCCCTGCCCCATTTTGCTCTCTTAGCACAATGTGTTACTATGTGTCTAATATACTTGGTCACTCAAAGTATTATTTATCTGCTTTTTCACTGTAATCACCCCGCCCCCTCCTGTGGAAAGTGACGAGTTTGCTATCTAAAGAGTTGCCTCACACAATTTCTTTCCAAGACCATCTTTATATATACTATACTAGTGTAAGGCTGTTACAATTTATTGCACATCGTCATGGGTCTAGAATAGTTCCAGTTTTTAGGATCAAAGATTATGACAGGTTGACCTGATCTGACCAAATACGAACTTGACCCGTGTTTCACTCTTAGGGTGTATAAAATCCCTTGAGCTTGAAGAACTCAGAAGTATTAACAGGCGTAGGTATTAAACACAGACAGGGGCAATTGTGCTATCGTACAATTGTTTCGCATGTATTTGTTTTATTTTTTAATCAATTATTTGCATTCATACATAACCGTAAAAAATATAACATTGATTTAAATATCAAGATATAACATCAAAATAAATATTTTAAAACTGAAATCCAGTTCCGTCGATCTAAACGCTTCCATTTTGGCCCGCTGCACTGTGACGTATAAGTACACGACTACATTGATGTGTTGTATAGCGTGGAGTGTTTCATCTCAAAACTTTTATGTTTCTAACTGATGTCGATATGGAAGGAGGTCAGAAACCGTGTTATAAACTGATGTCGATATGGAAGGAGGTCAGAAACCGTGTTATAAGTACTGTATTGTACATATCTGCAAAAACACTATAAGAAAGGCACCTTATTAAGTGCATTTTCTTGTCCCGTGAGATGCGAAAAAAGTGGTGTATGGCTAAGAGAAGAGATAAAATATCTGCAACTAGTTGTTTATATTGTTGTAAAGAACATTTTAACGTAAGTACTTATAATTTCTGTATTTATGTATTTTAGGAAATGTAACATAAAAATTTGTTACCTATTCAAACTATAATCATATCCTACGTAGTTAATTGCAAATGTTTCATTGGTATATTTTTTCAAATCATTTCTTACTGAAACTTAATCCAAAGCAAGTACGAACTTTTAAAGTTCAGACAGAAATTTTGTGAAACACTTTCCTGCTACTTTATTGTGTTATTAACTTTTAAGCCAGTTAAACGGGTTCAGCGGAGTGTTCCGGCATGTCATTTGACTGCAATTGTTTAAAGACAATATCATGAAACCAATGTAATATGCGGCCTGGACAAAATAACATTTCATCAAAGCCAAACGGACGTACACACTGGACATGCACAAGGGGTGATTTGTTCTGTTATTAGTGGTTGTGGTTACGTTCAAACGAGGCTTAGACTGGAAGAAAAGTGTCACAGGAAATTACACGTGTAACACGTTTTTGACAGTTGATATCTTGAGAACTAAGCGAGATTTCGAAAAAGTTCTATTTCGATTTTTCTCGTGCTGTCAGCATTTTAACCTAACCACAACCTAATGATGGTGCTGCCATTTTCTGTGAGGTGTAAAACCAATCTTTCGTGGAAATTAACACTGTAAATTATAGCTAATGCTAACTGTCTAATCAATCTGACTTACTAAAAAGGTAAAAAATTAATAATTCAAATATCTATGACTTAATTACCTTGCAGCTTTCACTCCTCTGAGCTCAGCGGCCGTAAAATTCGGAATTGATGCATAATATCTTGTCATCATGAAAGCATAAATTTTTGGAATATTATCCGACTGTGATTTCAGAAAACCGCTTTGTCATTATTTGGTGTGCGTATTATAGCAAGAATACAATATCTCACCAGTTATGCTGATATGTTAAGATAAACTTCAATACGATTACAATGACCCAGCAACTACGCCTTTGCTCACAATAATATCGTGTACTTGGTCATCATGATTCGATTCGACCAATAGCATTGTGTTTTGCGAAGTTACATTTCCCTTGTATTTTTAACACTTTTGATTAATTAAAATCAGTAAATAAAAATCGAATAAACAGGAAAAAACGTTATAGCAATAATTCTACACTAATAAAGTTTTAAAATAAAAATACTAGATGTAAATTTGAATTTCATGCATATTACCTATTCCTGTTTGCTTCGAAAGCATCACATTGTTTTTTTTTTATTATTGAGATTGGGCATTAATAATGTAATATTTGGTCTGTAACAGCCAGAGAACTTAATACAGCTTCCAGATTATTAATCAGTTGAGCAACTGTGAAGAAATGAATTGCCAGAATACTCGATTCAGTAACATATTTGGTCTGATGTCCACTTCAAACAACCTAATAACTTACGTACAGTGAACATGAACAAAGACCATTAACGAAAATGGTCAGTAAGAGACGTAAAAAGCAAATAAATCGTGATTTATAAACTTTGGTCAAGCAACAACTTTAGCGAAAGTTTTAATTAAATTGAAATTTAGCCTCGGCCAGAATGCAACTGCCATTTGTGGTTACAGCAGAGACCATGAGTAATTTAAGTTTTTTTATGTTGCTTTTATTGGCAAAATGTTACTGAAAAGCATTTCCATGTTTTATCAGCTATTGATATTCTTTTAACTATGAAATGCTACAATGAGCAAACTTAACAAATGTATTATGACAATTAATTTGGTAGCAGCTGCTTAGCTATCAAATTGTGGACATAACATTGAATTTCTTCTAATGATTTCTCTGATGGCTGCTAATTTGCAAGCAAAGTGAGTGACCGAGTTGAGGAAATAATATAGTAGATATATCAACAGCATGTGCATCTGATCTGTCTGGTAACCCTTCCACAGCTATTTCAGTGTTATGATTGTAGTTACTTTTGTGTGTGTTGCTGTAGAATTTATAATCATAAGACTTCAGCTTTTTTTGTTGGAAAAATGTTTCATTCTTATAGGGCATTTCAAGAAAAAAATTATGAAATTCCCACTTCCTCAGTTAACATTGGAGAAGCTATCACCTTTTTGTATTCATCTACTTCTGCTTAAAGTCAAGTTTCCTTGAATCTTAGATGTGGCTTCGCAATCAGCTTTGATAGAACATAGACTCAACCCTTCCACAAATCCCAGATTGTTTATATACTAATATTCTTAGGACAATTCCAAAGTTTAAGCACATCTCTTTTTCTCTTATAGTTTTATACTTCATTTACGTCAATAGTAATGGGAAAATACTGGAGGCAAGTAAAAGGAAGGGATTCTGCTATCACCTTCTCAAGAAACCATCCCAGCATTTACCTCCACTGATTTAGGTAAAACTATGGAAAACTGATATCTGGATTGCCAGACAGTGATTTGAACTTGCGAGGCCACATTGTTACCACTCACCCTCCACGCACGGCGGCACATCTTTATCTTATTCGCATATCACTTGTGGTATAAACACTATGATCCATGAAGCAGCAAGAGAACTGAAGTAACAAAGGCCAAGGAGATGAAGGAAAGAATTTAAAAATACTGCTCTCAACATTATGTGTGCTGTTATGTGGTAGTTACTTTTGTTCTTTTCATTCAACAAGTTCTTCATTTTATTTTGAGAAAAAAAAATATGCAACTGAATAATTCAGGAAAGCATAGTAAATAGATTTCATAAACTGAAATTTAAATTATTAGTTTCATTCAAACGACTTTAGATTTTTGGTCTAACTGACTACAAATGCCTGCAGCTTTCAATTCTGCATATATTAAAATATCCTTTTTTAATAAATGGAAACCCTTGTTAAATCTACAAAAACTAACCTCAAAGCCTGTCAAAAATGACAGGTTGAACAGAGTGTTCTTCTAAGTCATGACTTCGCAGCTGTTTTTAAAACTAAAAACAATTGTTATAAAATAGCTCAATACTGTTCCTCACGCATTGCGCGGTAGCAAATCATCCTGGTCCAGGTTGTATTTCAACCTACCACAAACTCCGCTAAAATTGCCAATAGAAAATCAATAATACAAATTACACCCCAATTAATACATGCACTGTATCGTATGTTAGTGACATCATGCATCACGATATGTACTTGATCCAAATTCTTCTAAAGTGCTTATATACTTCTTTTTTGTAACCTGTGAATCAGATCAATATTACAATGTTTGAATGGCTGACAAAGTTACTTGTGGCTGAAATAATAATTCTCAGTTATGCCATGTAATATTAGTTTAAACTGTAGTCTAGGCTGCATAGATCGCGATTAGTGTGGAACTACTTTTGTTCAAATAGTGTAATAATTTCAGTAACAGGATGCTCATGAAAAAATTTAAATTACTCATGCCCTCTGCAGTAACGTAAAATGCCAACTGTAATTTTGACCGAGGCTAAATAACAATCTACTCAAAACTGCTGCTAACATTGCTAATCCAAAACTACAGCTTTTATCTTACATATCTATGGGCAAAGAATTAAATAAATACTTCTATATCAGACTAATATTAAATAAATATAAGCAAGTAATATTTAATATGTCAATTTAAATGAAATTCACATTTTTCTTTCAGTGTTTTGACAACTTATTTATTCACGGATGCTTAGCTCAATAGAGCTGTTATTAAATAATACACATATCCTCTCTGGTCGTTATCAGTTGGGCAGCAGAGGTGGAAAGCATAACAGCTACATTGTGACCAAGATTACATTTTAACAGTACGGATTCTTCAGCAATGGTGAATTTACCATGGTAATTTATTTCAATCTCTGATCACCTTACCTACAAAAGATAATTTTCCTACACCGTTATGACTGAAACGAAGTGCCAGCTTGTGATCATGCTCATCTTTTTCCTTCCATGCACCTCTCTTAATTCTTCCACCAATATCTTTCCACACATCAATATATGCCTTTTACACTCTCATGACACTCCTATCTTCTAATGCAGTGGTCGCAAATGGTGTTCCGTGACAAGGTGAAAGGTGTGCTGCGAAATTTTACCCATTATAAGGAATTAATTGCCATTTTTTTATTAATTACATTTTAGTTCCATGTACCGCGAATTGTTACGTATTGTCGTATTTTAAGAAATTAATGTAAAAATAATCGGCACCGTATATGTGACTTCTTTTGAAGTGAATAAATCCCACTTCTTACTATTACTTCTGTTCCATTATAGCTGTGTTGGAAGTTCGTCTTGATATTTTCTATTACAATAAGCAGACTATTTTATTTCTTCAAGATGGACAAATTCCTTGAACGAAGTGTTCCGTCTATGAGTGAAACTGATGAAATCGTTGAGCCAGAAAGAATGAAACAAAAGTTAATGCAGCGGAAATATAGTGATAATTACTTATCCCATGGGTTTTCTTGGTGTGATGAAAAAACGTTCCCAATCCCCAAGTGTATCGTTTGTGGTGAGAAACTCAGCAAAGCTGCAATGGTTCCCAGTAAATTGAAACGACATTTGTCAACAAAAGATTCTTCTCTGTCAAACAAAGATGTCAATTATTTTCGTACGTTGTTGGAAAATAAGAAAAAACAAAGAACTTTCATCACCGCTACAGTACGTGTTTCAGAAAAAGTACAGGAAGCTAGTTATAAGGTGGCGGACTTATCGTAAAGGCCAAGAAACCACATACAATAGGTGAAACGCTGTTAAAGCCTGTTTGTAAAGAGATGGAGAGAATAGTTCTGGGTTTAGAATCTGCTAGTGTAATTTCAAAAATTCCTCTTTCTGCTGCCCAATCAGTCGCAGAGTTATTGATGTCATGTGATATTGTAGACATTATGAAGGAGAAAATCAACAAGTCAGATGTTCTCGCTTCAGATCGACGAGTCCACAGATATTAGTCGCCATGCACAACTTCTGGCATGCATTCGTTACATTGATGGAGATGTAATTGTAAGTAATTTCTTGTTTTGCGAAGAAATTCCAGAGCAAATTACCGGTGAAGAAATATTTCGTTTGACTGATTAATATTTGCGCCTTAATGAATTAACATGGAAGTAATGCATTAGTGCTTGTACAGATGGAGAGGCTGCTGTGACAGTCCCAGTGTAAGGATTTGCAACTAAAGTACACGAAGTAAATTTAAAGGTACGATGCAATCATTGTCTCATTCACCGTGAAGCCGTTGTTGCTAAGTCTCTGCCACCTTCTCTGAAAGATGTGCTGTGCGAAGTAGTAAAAGTCATGAACTTCATAAAATCTCGGGACCTAAATTCGAGACTTTTTTCCGTTTTATGTCACGAAATGAGTTCAGAACACACTACACTCCTGCTACATACAGAAGTACATTGGGTGTCACGAGGAAATGTGTTAACGTGAATATTTGAACTTAGAGTAGAGGTCCAGGCATTTTTGACTGTTGAAAGACATAAGAATGCAGATTTATTCGCAGATGGCGATTGGGTATTTAAGTTGGCATACCTTTCTGACAAATTTTTATACCTGAGCTGAACATCAAAATGCAAGGTAGGAACGAATATATTCTTATTAGTATGGATAAGATTAAAGGATATGAGAACAAGCTAGATTTGTGGTTACAGAGGATTGAAAATGGGTCGTGTGAGATGTTCCCAACTGTATGGTCACTTGACGACGGTAATAAAATTGTGATGGACTAAATTAAAGGACATTTCGAAGCATTGCAGCAGAGATTCAAAAAGTACTTTGGAGAAAGTTTTGAACATTTCGACTGGGTTCGTGATCCATTCGTTGCAAATTCGGAACATCTTCAAATTAATATTCAAGAGGAACACGCAGATTTAAAAGCTGACAGAACTTTGAAATTAAAGCTTCTCGGAGTTCCTTTAGATACATTTTCACTAACAATAAGGAATGAATATCTGGCTATCTCTGACATGACAGTTAAGGTTTTTATAGCCATTTCCAACTACATATTTATGTGAATTGGGCTGCTCGAAATTGACTGACATTAAAACATCCAAGAGGGAAAGACTCAAGTCCGTCAATGAAGAAATAAGGCTTGCATTGTCAATGATTTCTCCACAAATCAGTCACCTGTGTGTCTAAGCAGGCACAAGTGTAACATTGAAGGTATGTGTACAATTATTTACTTTAATAGTAATATAAAACTGCCTGATTATTAATTTTATGCAACCGCTGTTTGTAGCTATAATTTTTTACGTGTTAGGGTGCTGTAAACACACACCCCCCCTTTTTTTTTTTTGCTCAACCACCCATCTGGTATGGTGTGTCGCAAGATTTATGGATAACCTTATGGTGTGCCGCGAGATGGAAAAGGTTGTGGACCACTGTTCTAATGAATCCATTCCAGCTCCTTATCATATCAGTTACCGATTACTTTCTGCGGTAGTTTTGAGGGTCAAATCTAGCAACCATTCAGTGCAACCACCCAAAACATATAGGTCTAATACTACACCACCATATCTGACCAGACCAAAGTTTTGGAACCAAATTCCTTTACTTCTTTGCTAGATTTTCTCATCACTCTCTCCAACAAGTGAAGGGTTCTGAAGCCTATTCCTACTACCTGTCCAATGCGTCCTACCCAGTTGAGTTTATTATCAAATGTTATACCACGATATTTACATTTCATATCTTCAACAAGAAATTCTTTCCCCACCTCAAAATCATAATCAACCTTTAGTGTTTTATCTGTTGACTTTTCTTTGCATTTTTCTTTATAACATTGATCTAACCATCTACATATCCTATCCAGGTCACCATGCAGCTGTTCAAAGTCTTCTCCCATTTTGATCTTATAACATTATGTCATCTGCAAACAAGCCAACTTCTGATAGTAAACCATCAACACAATCATTCATTAAAATAACGAATACCAATGGTCTCAATACGCTACACTGTGGCACTCCCATCACCACCACCACTTCTTTTGATACTGTGTTTGCCACACTAACGTTTTTGTTTTTTACCTTTTAAAGAATTTTTCCACCCAGTGAATCATTTTATCATCTACTCCAATAGTTTTTACCTTATTTAGTACCATTTCATGGTTCACTCAGTCTATAGCCTTTGAAAGATTTAGTGCTATACCATCAATTTGGCCTACCTTGTCTGTTCCATCTGAGATATCTTCCATATAGCCTACTGAGATTTGCATGAATATCTTTGTCTCCAGTCATGTTAACTTAAAACCCACTTGTCAGACATTTCTGATGTAGTTGCATACCAATCTGTCCATTAATTTACCTTTTTGTGATGTCAAACTGATCAGCATGTAATTTTTGACGCTATCTGTCACCCTTCATTTATAGCAGTACTACTATTGCACTATTCCAATCCTTTGCTAAGCAGAAAGTATCCAGACTCAATTTGAATAATATTTCAAGATATAGTACAATGTCACATCCCACTTTCTCTAAGATATCCGCCCCTTTTGTGCTTTTTTTTAGGTTTCTTAGTTCCTTCACAGTAACCTCAGAATGAATTTGAAATCTTTTTATCTGCTCATTTCTAATGGTGGGGAAGCTCGTTCTCCAATTTGCACGCTCCCATTCCTGATTGATGGTCCCTAATGGTCTCATCAAACACATTACTTAATACCTCTGCCTTTATCAAATACTCAACAATTTCTTCTTCATCCTTATCTGTGTAAGTATCACAACACCCTCCCTTCTCTTCAAATTTCTAATACAGCAGTAGAAATTTCTAGATGCGTCCCCTTGCAATATTATTCTTCATAAACCCATCTTCAGCCACATTCTTTGCTATTATTAATTTCTTGTTTGATTGTTTCAAGTATTCCCTACTGCCTTGCTGTCTCTCAAATGTGTTATAGTCTCATCTCACCAATCTATTTAACCTCCTCACGTTCCTGTTATATTATGTACATTCTATGCTTCTCTTTATTTTCTGTTTTGAAATAAGTATTTCTCCACCCTTTTTTATTATCTCCTTGAACTCTTTTCACTTTGACTTCACTGTACTTGTGCCATCCTTCCATTTGCTGAATATTTACCTGAAATCTCTCTTTAACTCCGAAATTTGTGCATTCTTATTACCGTACCTATTTCCCCCTTCAATTTTGGCCAATTGTTTACCGAATCCTCCAATATCCATCAGAACTGCTTTATGATTACTTATTCTTTCAACTATTTGACATCCCACAGGTTATAATAGGTCAACACATTTTGTTCCCTTGTGTTCTGCTCTACCACTTTTGTAAAGCCTCCTTCCCATAATAAGGTATTTGTAAATCTCAGAGTTCTAAATTGGCACAATACACATATAAACAGACATCTCGTTATGGGGTTGTGTGCATGGTAACTTTGAAGAACTTACTTGCAGCCATGACATATGGCACCTTGGTAGCTAATGTGAAGTCTTTAGTTATCTGTGATATAGCGGGAGAGAGATGTTTGTTTCAGGCATGTGGTGACTGACCCAGAAAGGGACATGTAGAGGTTGAACAAGTATGTTTTGTACTTAACTGTGATTTTGTTGAGAACTTGGTCAGTGGTTCTGCCATAAGACATACTGGGATATCACTGGAGTAATGACCAAATTTCAATATATACAGGGGTCATATATTTTCAAAACAAGATCAAAAATGTTGCAGTTATAAGTGCTGACAGAGGACATGAATCAGCACACGCACTGCTGGCAATACGTAAAATTCAACAACAGCTGCAATCACAGCCAGAAAAGATCATTGTTATTTCTGTTGGTGCTGCTAGTCACCTCAAAAATCGTTACCAACTGTTTGAAGTAAATAAGTCACTTGTGCCAATGGAATGGGTATACAATGCTAACGGACGTGGGAAGGGGCCTTGTGGTGGTATAGGAAGCCTGCTAAAACACAATGCTACAAAATATAATATTTTCAGACCAAGTGCAGAGGCAATTCAAAATGCCGAGGACTTTACAAGAGTGGTGAAGTCATACATCTCAACAGCCATCATCCTGTTACCCAAAGAGAAAGTTGAAGAATTCTGCCAGCAGAAAATAGAAGAATGTTCCAACATGTGCCCCTGTGAAATGAATTCGGAAGACACGTGTGGACTCACAGTAATAGGTGAACCTATATTGCGAGAGCTTTAAACAGCAAGAAAGAAGAAATTTAATTTGATGCTGAATTCCAACCAAGATCTCTGAAACGAAATAACATTCAGATTCACAATTTACAAAGAGGGGTGTTTGTGGACTGCATATATGACTGACTGGCAGGTTGTGGAGGTCATAGATATCAGTTGTGAGTTAAATGAGGTCATTTAGAATTTTATGTTCCCACTCGGACCAGCTGCTGGATGTAGATTTGCAACGCCACAACCAGTGCTCACTTTCAATTCACAATGTTTTAGATTGTGGTTTAAAATGCCATGTCAAAGGCTATATTTCCAGGATTTTTCTTTGGGTGAAACAAACATATACAGGTATATTGCTATTACCTAAATTTTAACACATGTTAAATTCAAAAACTTTTGAGACTATGAAGGTAGGATTTTTTTCTTCACCTGCCTGAATTGTTATAGACTATACCAGATGTAACTAGCAGCCATTTATCAAAACAGCAGGCTGCAAATGATGAAATTAAATAATTTATTATGTTAATCAGACTCTGTCTTTAATTAGGCACCTATTATTTAACACATTTCCAACCAATCAAAAATATACTAAACTTCACAGCAAAAAATATGACTCTGAAAGTATGTTTTTAGTATCAAACCATGCTCAAAATCATTATTAAACATCAAACTCAATTTATACACTTTTTTTTTAATCTATCCAGCAGCAAACAACAAATATCTTACCTCAGCAAGGTGAACAGCTACAATTCAAAGCCCAAATACAAACAAATAAAAGGAGTAAAACTAAGGACCTTTTTTTTCATAACGAGTTAACCAGTTTGTATCGGTCACCTTTTCCACATCTTGGTTCACCACCTGAAAATAGATGGGAAATTTTGGTAAAATTTCACTTCCAAGTTAGAAATGAACGTGATAAAATGTTACTATATATAACCATAACAAAAGTGGTGCCAACTTTTGTGCACTAAAAGTATATGTTAAAATAGAAATGTTAAACTTTTAAATTCAGGTGAAATATTAAGCATTACTTTTCTAAATAATAAATCAGATAGAAAGTGAGCAGTAATGCTTAATGGACTGCACAATTACTTTTTTATGTTTACCAATTTTTCATGTTGAATTGTACATACATCAATATTGACATTTTAACAAATCTCAAAAGCTTTTCAATTTAGTTCACTGAGCACCGCCAGATTGGGTTCATCTCCCAAACCAAAAATATGTTGCACCCATGGTCCTCTCACAAATTTCACATTACCAAGAGATGAATTTTAATAAGAGTGGTACAAAAAAATTTTGGCCTTGACCAAGGTTTGTGTTATACATTGTTCTAAATCATAACAGCAATTTATAAAATATTATACTCATTTTTTCGTTTAGGGGCAACAACTGCTAAATTTTCATGAATTTCTTGTTTTATGGTTACAACCGCAAGCCCATCTCCGATGAAAACAATTTGTATCACCCTATCCAACATATAGAAAAGATATCTCAGTGTTAGTCCCTACCTAGATATCCAGTTTATCTTCCAACTTTCTATATTGCCTCTTCCTTCATCTCTACCACTGATAAGTGCAGGGCATTTTCAATACTCTCCGACAACGAAAAATCTCTACAGCCAATCTGTAACCTGGATCTCTCTGGACTACTTTTGCTACCCAGATGTGTCCTGCTTCATTGAGGCAGTACCAATCTGCCATCACCAAGTTGCAAACTGACAATTAACCCAACTCCAATCATTCCAGCAAAGTTAAAAACAATCATCTGCTGTTTCTAGACTATCTAAGCTTCTCTCTAACATTAACTAAACACCTTTACAATTTAACCATCCTACCAGCCAACACTGCACTGCTCATTATTCAACTGTTATCACCACCCAATTACCTCCACTACCTTAATTCTCTGCTCACAGCATCTACATTTGTTAGAACATTCAAACTATAATTAATCAATTATGCCATTTTTTTAAATCTTCAACCATAATCTATTTGTTTCCTAATAAATGAATATTTCCATTCCCATTAGTCTCTGTCTTTTCATCAAAATCTATCACAAATGTAATAGTAGGTTATCTGCCAAATGCTTGTCTGTTCCAGCACCATAGACTATATACAACATGCAATTTTATATTGAATAAGGCCACAACATTTAAAGCCACACACTTGTACCAATTTTCCTCCATTCCTGCCCGCAGATTTTCAGTATTGCCCAAGTAATTCCTATGGTCCTCCTAATATTATTCAAGTTATTTTCCCTATAATTCTTAGGTCTGTAGCCTCAGATGTCTCTCTCAAACTATCCTTGATAAATCCTCCTCCAAACATTTCTACTGGAAACATCTCCTTCTCTCAAACTCATATCTAGATAAACATCTACACAGCCTAGCACAATCCTGGATATCTGACACATTCTCACCTGTTTCAATCAAATAAGAACTAGGTAGTCAATATCTGAATAATACAAATTCATTAAATTAAACATATCCAACTTCTCATACTCAACTGGCCTTCAAATCTGGTCAAACAACAAACCTCTTTCCCCACACTCAAATTAAAACACAGAAGCCAAACCAGAATGAGCTCAATATTTCTCACTTCATCTTAGGACAGATTTGTAAATTTTTATGATCCGATCGATAGTAGATAGCTGCTTAACATCCCCTCCTGAATTACACAGCAGATATAAGGAACTGATGAACCCAACTATCGACAAACACAAACAATAAATCTCCAAGTTCCTTTTTCTGGTAGTTAATGAACTTCAAATCCAAGCTCTTTATTGAGAATCCTTGGATTTAGCAAGATAAAATTGTCCATGCTACACTTTGAGAGCCATCCAAATATTTGCTTTAAAACCTTTAAGGAATTCTGGAGGTTCAAACCAGGGTCTTATCAATTCCCAGATCAAAACAACACCTTTCCAACAAGATAAGAACTGCCAATGAGTCCAAATTTTTTTTTGTTAAATGCAAGGGAAACATTACTGTAAAAAAGATACTCTAAGAAAACTCTGACTTATACATGACAATGCAATATAAGAGTTGATACTTAAAATGAAAATGACAAAAACTTCAATATGCAAAACCAATAGTCTGATTTACCAATCTCAAACAGTCTGATGGAAAAGGACATCAAATATGAAACTTTTGTTTCACTAAGCATTCTTATGCAGAGCAGGTACCTAGTAACTAAATATAACAGAGTTATTTCCTGTTCCACAGAGAAAAACCAAACTCCAATACTATATGCAAATACCATAAGATAGAGACAGTGACTGGAAACTAATAACAAATTTGTTGTACTTGAAATCATACCGTTATTTTGACAACAAAGTATAATAGATATCCATACTGAGGGTTTTGCATTTAATAGGTCTTATTGGATGCAGAAGACCTCACATTAATACAAACAAGATGATCTGAATGGCTGTTTTTAAAATAAATAGTAATGGCAAATCATATTTTACAATTAAAAAAAAAGAATGCCTGATCTAAAACAAATATTTTTATCATTTATTTTAACATTTATAAATATCAGAAAATTTTGAATTTCTCCAGGGTCATGCCACAGGTAGATACACAACTGTGCCATTTTACTTACACCTAGTGCATTCCACATGACTGGCAAATGCCACATTAGCATCAGTTCATGAGATAGGGGAACCTACTTTGCTTTAGAAGCACAGGAAAATCACTTCTAATTTATACGTAATTATGTGGGTGGAGAGCATGACATGCAATCATATCTGAAATATCCCTGTGGAAAGAAAGGTAATTTGTTAATTAACATGGGATTGCGAATCTCAGAGGGCAAGACTTTTTAGGTGAAATAGATAAGGGAGGTGCAGCTGATAGTGTAGCACTGGATATCTCAAGGATATCCTATAAGAATGAGGTGTAGACTAGTGCTAAGTAACGTTAAAAGTATCATGATAGATGAGAAAGTGGCTTTCTGATTAGAAAAATGCCTAGAAAGAAAAGATAAGAAAAAAAAAAGATGTGGAACTGGTCTACAATCAAAAGTTTAGTTGGTAATGGATGTCAATACTACATAACAGTATTAAAATGGGAGATGATTTGAAACAGCTACAAAGCAAGATGTGTGAGTGGAAACTTTCCCGGCATACTGTTTCAACGTAAGCTTCACGAGTGTTCAGCCAGATAGTGTCCTAAAAACACAACATTTCGACAGCTGGCTCTGCTGTCTTCACCAGCTGTGGAAAGCTTCAGGTGTTGTCAGCTAGAAGTCACCGCCTAGACTGGCTTAGCAGAAGTCCATAACTGATGAAGACAGCAGAGCCAGCTGTCAAAACGTTGTGTTTTTATTACGCTATCCAGCTGAGCACCTGGGAAGCTTGCATTGTACAAAACAAGATATTTAAACAAGACATCTAACAGCATACATCATCAAGAAATGGTGATTGATGCCAAAAATAATCATCTTATTAGGTTCCCAGAAAGAAAAAATATTTGTATGATTTTTTTAAGGACAGAGGAATTACTTGCCGATGGCATATAATGTAAATATCCTGCCGTATCATTTGCTAATAAGCTCAATTAGGAAGGACCCATTTGGTAGCTATTTGAGAAAAATTAAAAACTCCTGCATGAACTGGAATGGTAGAAGAGGGAATTTACCAAGAATGTAAGGATACTGGAATATAAAACCCGGTCAGTTCAGTTTTTGTCTATGGTGGGATAGTATGAGATCCAAATTATGAGATTATGTGAAAATTACCTTACAACAATCAGCGCTTGATAATAAAGAAGCTAGTTTGGGAATCACTGGAAGTGAACAAGGTGAAGAGTGTACTGATAATGTGTAAGGCATATACTGTCAAAGAGGCCTGCATGGATATTGGCAGTTGGTATAAGGGAAAACATGACACTTCATTTAAGGCATAAGGAACTGGGTTAAATCTTATTTATAAGACAGGGGGTTAAATAAATCATTTAGGCATTTACTACAGATGTCTCCTCAAACACTGAAAGAATATAAAATAAAAATTTGTGCAATACACAAAGTCGGTGTATTTTCATAATGTCACCAGGGCATATACTCCTTCACAATTAATAATAAATGTTTCCATTCACATCACCAAAATAACACCAATGCCAAATGTTTTTTCCTTCAAGTATGATGAGTTAAAATTTAAGAAATTGGTACTAACATATCATACAACAATGATCCTATGTACAAGATGAATTAATTTGTCAGTGAAAAATGGTATGCTCTTAAATTATTCCATCTAGTCTTATCTTAATATATTCACTGGTGTTGAAGTCTAACATGTAGAACAAAACTGAAATTGGTTTGGCATAAGTAAGAGAATTCTAGGCTATCTTGCAACATACATCCGGTACTCCTTAGACAATACTGTGCTCGTTTGGTTTCTAGTCAGCCGTGACCATAGGAATAATTGAAACGCAGATTTTTTTCCATTTAGGTTTTCATTTAATTGTGATGGGGTACACGCACTGGTGGCAATTTCTTGTATTGTAGTGTTTATATCACACACAAACATTAATTTTAGTGTGATAATGTCAATTAGATTTTTTTTTTTTTTTTTTTTTTTTTTTTGATTTTTTTTGCAGCATTTAGTTAGTATGAAATCGGTGATTTGTAATGAAATGATACAGATTTACCAATCATTAATAACAGTATTAGTAACAGCTAACAGTATCTGTTAGATTACTTATAACTATAAAACAAAAACAGTTAATAATTCCTGTCAATAAATAACCAAATGAATTGTCAAGTAAAAAAAAAATAATCAATTTTCTCTTGAATCGGTAATAGCACAATCACTGGGACTCATCTAGGAGTTGTTAGTTTGGTCTGAAATCTGTTGCACATGTTCGTTTGGTGATACTATTTAATATATGTTGCTCTTAGAGGTGTAAAATGTATAGATCTTCACTCGAAAAGTGCCTTAACGCTGTAACTCGAGCGTCTATGTCCACTTTGGTCCAGGCTGCATTCCAACCTATCCACATGGGCCGCTAACGATTCTGCTTGAAAATCATGATAAATGTTTAATAAATCCAAATTTCTGGCGAATTATGCTTGAACAACAACAACCAAACACCATTTTGGTACAGGCTGCATTTGAACTATTAAAAATAAAATTCCTTCGACGTAATGCTGGAACAAGCATATTGCCGCACTTTCAACCCAAACATAAGCTACGTTAATATTGCCGCATCCTACTTTGATAAATGCCGTAGAATATTAACATCTTGGGAATAACATGCGGATATGTTTCTTGAAGATGTACGAGTTATCGTAGGACGTCGCGTATGTGTCCGTAAATGAGGCAACCAACGTTCACTTACGGTTCAAAGTTTTTGTTTTTTTTGTAGTGTGTAATCTTTTCCATATTTATAATTTTATAACAACATATTCCCAAATAATATCATTCAAAAAATGTGGTCATGGTCATTTTACTTCGCTATAAGGCTTCTCATGATCTCGCGTATAGCGTTACGGCACTTTTCGAGTGAAGTTTGTGAGGTATCTATACATTTTACACCTCTAAGAGCAACATATATTAAATAGTATCACCAAACAAACATGTGCTACAGTTTTCAGGCCAAAACGGTAATTCCTTGATGAGTCCCAGTGATTGGGCTATAGCCCTTGAATCTTATACAGTTTTAAGCTACACATTTTATATTTGTTTGCAGATTCCTCAAATTACACCTAACAGAATGCTTAACTCTTGCTGTACCTACCGAGGTAAATGACTTTAACACTTTAAAGTAGATTCTGTTCATTGCCAGCGTAGTAAGGTTTCTTTTTTTTTTTTATTTGCAACTACAAAATTATATTGCCTCTCAAAATAATTGAAGAGAGTATAAGTTCATATCTTTTCTTTAAATAATCATATAAATTATGAAAACTGGGCAGTAAGGATTTGAAAGTAACTGTTGTTTTTATCTTAGTCTTGTAAACATACCGACTATTTCACCAAACTATGAGATTTAAATTAATATTTGAAACAATAACAATACTTTATGGGCTAACTAGAGACAACGATTCCTGATACTTCATTCCACCACGCAGAGTAATACTGTGAAAGTCAACTGCAAGACATCTTAATTTCAAATAGTGTGCCCAAGTAGGTTGTAATATACCTCACCACTAGTATGGTCCAAAGTGGATTACAACTCAAATAGTCTTGTGAGTGCCTACCATAACATCAGTCCACACAGCAGAATTGTTAACTCAATTTAACCCTACAGTACTTCTATCTGATATGTAGCTGGAAATGATGTATCTACACCAATTTGGTTACTTGCATAAATATTTTCTATTGTTAAAAAAATTAAATATGTAGTATCAATATATTTTTAGATTCTGACAACCAATGAAGTTGATGTTACTCTTTTACATGCTTAAGAATTTGCTAATAAATCTAATATAATGCAGAATGAAATTAAAATAAGGTATGTAGGCCTACCTATCTTACAAAACTTTGTCACACACATTGTCAATTGCATTTTAGATAATTAAAATTCAAACAAAGGAAGATAACTATGTGACTTATCAAAAACCATCATTCACTACCCTTGTGGTTAAATCATACAAAGTAACCTACTGAAAATTTTATTTTTTCAGTGTGATTTAATGGGAGGGGGCAGGGGGGGGGGACCCTGAAGTCCCAATTGTAAATCTAAGCAAAAATTATATTTGACAGACACAATATACATCAATCATCTGAAATCTCTTCAATTGTTGGCCATGTAAAATGATTCAAAACATTTCACATGCGATATGCAATACAACTTAAGTAAATACTAACAAAGTGCAAACAAAAAGAAAGGCATAATAAAATTTTAAAATAGCCTCCTCTTAAACTCATATTCAATAATTTAAATGCTTTAGTTCATGAACAGCTAAAAAGTCATGTTCAATATTGCCAAATACAAGATATTTGATATAATCAGTTATGCCTAAATTGAGATATTCACTGTGAAGTCAACAACCAAATTCAAAAGATCTTTTATATGTATATACACGAAAAATTGCAGTATTTATAGTCTGAAACAAAAATCAAGGTTTTCCACTAAAAAGAAGTAGAATTTTACAATGTACACTCTTATGGCCAACATTAGCCACCAATAGAATATACTCAAATAACTTGTGTGTGTTCAGATGCCAGTGTCACTTCGAAACAGTAAGTTTAAAAACACATATAACATCCTACCATCTTGTCACTAATTAGTAAACATAAAAGAAAAGTTTAGTATAAGTAGGTTAGCATACAACCTAACCTAATACACCACTCACACAAAATGCCAAATAAACAGATAGAAAAAAATGTATGTATAAAAAAAAAAGAGATAACCAACACAACAACACTGATGTTATAACACCCGCACCAACTCACTAGCTCAGGAGAGCGATGCTACTACTAAATCGCCAAACGTGATACTTCAAATACTAAGGCAAACCATGCTGAAAAAAATGTTTTTCATAATGAATTTTTTCATAGCAGCGAAACCTACATAAATATGAGTTAACGTTCCAGTGAAAAACTGAATTCATCCCTTCGACACTTACGAATATGTTCATTAAAGAAACGGTAAGCATTCTACTTAGAAATTAGTCTACATTGAAGTCACATATTACAACAGTTCTAACAGAATTCAACATCCTGTTATGCACAAGAAATAAAAGTAGCATGATTGTCATTCTAACACGAATACACACACATAAACATTCTAGCTTATTTTTGATCGTTTACCTAATGCCTAATACACTGACGTACTCTTGTAAATCGACACAACACTGAGCGCCATGTTGGATTCACAACAACGCTCTACGGGGTTCACAGGAATAAAGTGATGAATACCCGCGTAATACAAAATTTTATGGTTCAAAAATTGACGTAAGTCAGAGACGGAAATCAAAATTGTTGCATGTGTAAGTTCACTCACTTGGAGAGGTATTTACTTACACTTTCTATTATTTAACCAAATAATGTAGCCTCAAACTGATTTAACTTTATTGTGACAGAGAAAATAACTACCTACTGCTGCGATCAATAAACAGTTGACATTGTATAAGCGTGACGTGTTAATTTACTTCCATGACAGGAACGATTTTTGTGGCTGACTTACAATGAGTATATAGTGCCTATATAAGTTACGAGAGAAAGAAGGTAAGAGTGTCATGAGATAAGTTCATAAAGTCCTTGAGATTTATACGCAACTTAAGCTGAAACATTCGTAGGTCCTATTTGACAATAAGTAAAGATTATAATTGTTAACCTTAACCAAAAATTGTTCTATCTATAATATCAAACAAATGTGCTTTCAAGCGTGCTCTGTGGACGTAGATTCGCAATTTTAACATAATGCTAATATTCTGTATCAATACATTTAACTTCTAACGTAAACAATTTGCTGAGTTAGCTGGACAAATAGGTCGCTGCGTATCTTACTTTGGTATTGTATCTGTAGTCAAAGACTGTGATGTATGTACGAAGTTATAAAACCCATTTACATTCAGTAAACATCAATTTAAAGCATTGTCTGATTTCAAGTGAACTGAGCAGGTACCACTGAGAGTGTCTAAAATTCGATATGAAACGGTGATCCGAAGGGAATCTTCCTACAATCATACCTTTACATTAGGCGAATTTTTATTTTAGATTCATCACTGTTTCAGGTACATTGATAAACGCCTCTGTCGATAACCTATTCCACAATAAATTATCGTAGGTAAGTAGGGAAATTGCCACTGTGGCATCAGATCCAATTGCAATTAATAATGCTAATAAAAAATTTCAACTCTGATATTCGGCAAAGCAATTGTCAGTTATCTAACAAGCGGTTTGGTGGCTCAGTGGTTGAAGCGTGTGATTGAATTTCGAAAGGCCCCCGGTTCGAATCTCCGCCTCAGCGGGGATTTTCATAGGCCAGAACACTATCTTTGTTCTGATTCCACGTTAAAACTGTAGGTCCCCTGTACCTGGTAGAATTACCAGGTTAGACAAGTGCAGCCGCGACAAGAGAGTGTATACGCGGAAAATCGAATCTTGTCTCTTGGCGGTCCGATCCTACGGGTAGTGTTGCCAACCGGTAAACTAGCTGCCCACCAGATTCAACTGCTAAAACCACCAGAAAACCACTAACATAAAGCGGCGCTACTCTCATAACCACTAAATTTTCCGCTAAACAAATATTTCGTTATTACGAAAGAAAATAATGGGTATATTTTTAAAACAGTTACCTTCATTATTACATAATACACATTAAATGTCTATAATTGATCAGTACATCAACATGTAAGTAGTAATTCAATGAATCATTAACAAATTATTTAATCAACTGCTATTCTATATTAACTCATCTTCTTCAGATGATGTTTTAAGGGCAGCATGACTATAAAGCCCCCCCCCCCCCCAAAACGAAATCCGCTCAAGCTCCCCCAAACCAAAATCCTAGATCCGCCACTGTTAATAGGTATTTCAAAGTCATTAATCGAGTAAGGGATAGTTGAAAATATTTATATATTCAAACGTTTCTATTAATTATTTTCATCAATTAATTTTATTGGTTGAAAATAATAAATAATTTCTGCACAAACACCATGTTTAGAAGAACTTGAATGGTTTAATCATTTGTAAAGTTGAATATCACAAAGTCAGAGTTCATTTTTGACTAAAACAATATATCAGTGGTCATGATATTACGGAACAGCGACCATTTTTTAATAAATGAACATTATTAATTAAAATAAACGAAGAAATCTATTAAATATTCTTAGAAATCTAAATCGATCAGTCAACTTCATTGTTTCCTATGCAGTAAAAGTAAATACTACTGAAATAAGGTAGAAATATATTTCGAAAAGTGTAAGTGTAAGTGGCTTAGTTTTTTGATTTTTCATTAATTGAAACTGAATTCTATTGAACCACTAGCAAAAAAGAAACACTAGAAAAAACCACTAACCACTAAAAACAATATTTCTCCACTAAAAGGGGGGTCGAAACCACCAGTTTTAGTGGAAAATCCACTAAGTTGGTAACACTACCTACGGGGATTTCCCAGTCAACAATACCATACCATGGAGGAAATATTTCCTTCCTCCATGTACCATACCAGTTTATTTATTAATTTTTGGGACTGCTAATCTTGAAATTAGATTTCGTTGCCAGAGTAAAATGGTTTAGTCAGTATAGTAGGTTTACGTTTAACGCATTTTATTCTGTAAAGTACTTTTCCATTTTACCTATACTGACAAATGTGTAAATAGGTTTGAAAGCCTAACTTTTGTGGTTTGCAAAAATTTGAAAGCCGGCGATAAATCGCAAATTTGTTTATACTTCCACCATATTATTAAAACCAGAGAAAAATTATGTGACTCAATGATTCTGCAAGTTTTAAGTTTCTTTAAGGATGAGATAATCGTTTTCAGGATTCTGTATCCGAAGGGAAACTGAGATACATTGTTCTCGCTCCGCTATCTGCTATAACAGGCCTCCAGAAAGTAAACGGAACAGGCTGCAGACATCAAATTTGCACAAATAATGTGTGTTCACCCAAAACCAAATTTCGCATTTAAGAATTATTTTTTAAGGGCTCTCACAGACATAAAAGAACCGAAAAAATCGAATCCTAGCGTGTGGGGTTATCAACGTTTAGAAATCATTAAGGATAAGACTAAGATATTTTTTTAATTTTCTCTTACTAAGAAATAATCACATGAGCCGCCAATTCTTTTTTTTTATGTTGTTATTTAGATGCTTGAAATTTGTGACCATACGTCCACAGTGAAAGTAAAAATGTCGCACTTTCGCAAACAAACCGACAAGTTAATATACTATCTAATAAGGTCTAAAACAGACACTGCGGATTTTGCCGCCCGGGATTCTAGTCGACGCATGGACCATTGCTGATCGCGCAAGGATTTATTAGCAGCAGTCAAGATATGGAAATGTTCGACGAGTTTTCGCTTTTTTCCAACTACAGTACTTCACAGGCCAAATAATCACTTGCTGGAAGTTGAGAATGTTGCTACCGCTGAGTGGAATTATCAACACTTCCGTGCTTATGCTGTCAACTGTATGAACATTCATATAACTATTGGGTACGCTATGTATCTGACTGGAAGTAACGCACCTCTCGAAAGAGTTTTTTTGTCTAATAAATAAAATATGGATAAGTGACAAAAACAGTAAAAGTATCGCAGTATTGAAAGCCATTTTGATTACCAGGACTAAATAAACAATATCCAGTAATGAGTTTCATTCCTACCTGAAAACTAGACCCGATATTTTGAAACAATTTTTCTGCCGATAAATACAAAACAACTGCCTAGTTAGACATAGGATGTCGGACACTAAGGCTAAGTAACTCAGCTAACGTGTAATGCATACTACTTATTTTAATTGTTCTTCATTTTTTACTACAAATTAGTAAAATACGAAAAACCATTCTCCTACAAAATTCCTCAGACGTCACACTCTGAGAAAAAAAAGAAAACCCCTCAGGCGTCCCGCTCTGCAGAGAAATATAAATGGTCATGTTAACCATACTTTACATTAAAAAATATATAAATATAGTTAAAATAGCATGATTTTTAAATAACAAGCAAAATAAGCAAAGGGTAGGTCAACATGGAATGAAGGTAAATGCCAATAAGAGTCAACTAATGAGATACACAAACAATAAAAGGTTATTTATGATTATAGGGTGGGGTCAGAATTGCTTGAAGTGTAAATATATTGGCATAACTAAATAAACTGGGTAGAGCACATTGAACATGTTGCAGAAAAAGTTACAAAATCCAGCATTTACTGCATTTAGGGGAGAAGGTGATGAGAGAATATAACAGAGAAGTTAAGGGATTGGATTACAAAACTTTGGTAAGACCATTGGTGTAGTTTGGGACCCAGATTTTGGATAACAAACATAGGGGCGTACATAGAACAGCTACATTTGTTTGTGGAAATTATGGCAGGACCCAGTCAGTAGCTGATATGATTTAGGTGCTGGATTTGGAATCACTGGAAGACAAGCGGAGGGTGAAGAGAGTGCTTGGACTGTACAAGGCATATGTTTAAGGTGACAAAAACGGGACAGTTCTGATTTTTAACAATTTGTCCCGCGGCGTTTTAAAGAAATTCTCGATTTTTTTAAAAGATTGCACGACAAGCTTGGGAACGGCGGGAGAACAGGAAGGGAATATACGGCTTTCGGCGGCCATATGACTATTTCGCCAGATATGAGTTTTATATTATTTTTGTTAATTTTATAATGTTAAACTTTAATAATAACAAATTATTGTTGGGAACTGATTACCGAGAACTGCTTATGAAAGTTCGCATTGTTTATCAGTTGTTAGATTTCGACCACCATTGTTTGAACTTAATGAACAATGGCATTTTAATATTGGCAATGACGAAAACATTTTGTAACGGTCTCTCAGACGATACACATCGTACTGCGTCATCATCAATCTACATAAAGGCCTGGTGGCTACGTCACAAAACCGTTCTGACGTCACATCAGTTAGGCCAGTCCGTTGACAGTCAGCCATTTGTTAGTTGTTCTGCATGCGAAGTGTCAGTCGTTTTTTTCGCAGTTTAATGTTTTCTACGATAGTTATTAGTGAATTGTTACTCTGCAGAAATGTTATACACATCTTGCGTTCTTAGATGCAATGGAAATTATCCAAAGGGACTGAAAAATGTGTTATTTCCATCCCCTAAAGTATGTGCATTACACCGGCGAAGTATATCTGTAATGCACAGAAACTTTACACCACAGTTTCTTCCATAGTAAGTTTCTTTCTGCATTAAAAAATACATTTTTCTTTCTTCTTGTATTTTTATTGTTAATTAACAAAAACATTAGTGGCCCGTCAGCTCTATAAACATGAGTACACTTCTATAACACTGTTCATTTGTATTAAATTTTAGAAGTTGTTCGACTAGTTCGTTTATACATACAATATTCGAAAGTAGTTTACATCGCGATATACGTAGTCATTCGCAGCTTATTTACTCAGAATAACCAAATTCCTTATATCTTATGCTGTAAGAAGGTAATTCTGGTCCAGGTTGCATTTCAGCCTAAGCTCGATCTCTGCTATTATTGCCATCACAAAATCAAACAATACTCACACACCTTATATGCATCAGAACTACATTTCAAATAGTTGCAACATTTTCAGCAACTGGAGTTCTCGGTTTTCTTTAGAATGTTTATAACTGATACAATTATCTCTTCGTGGCAGGTTTTCAACAAAATTTTGCAAAAGAAGGACAATTTACAGTGATAGGATGGATATCAGCATCCAGACACAACTAGAGGCAACAATTAAATTCAGCACTACTTACAAACTGCTCAGATACACTTTGACTGTTAAACTTTCAAGAGAAGAACTTGAATAAAAAAAAGTATTAGATTATATGGGGCTCTTCTTTTTTGTGGCCTGACATTTCCAGTGTATAATAATTCTAATTTCAAGCAGACTAACTCCCTCCTACTTTTTTTGGCTTACTTTGCATGAATACTGTGACCATGCAGTCATGGGCGCCGGGAGGGGGGTGCAAGGGGGTGCAATTGCACCCCCCTGGCATCCCGGGTCGCCCGTAAATTTGGGCCGATAGGGGGTGGGGAGCACCATTTACGGCCCTGGTGCACCCCCCTGGATCCCGGGTGCACCCCCCTACATCCCGCATCCCGGGTCGCCGTGTGGTCAGTAGTAGACCTAAAAAAAAAAAAAGGTCGCCCGTAAATTTGGGCCGGTAGGGGGTGGGGAGCACCAATTACGGCCCTGGTGCACCCCCCTGGATCCCGGGTGCACCCCCCTACATCCCGCATCCCGGGTCGCCGTGTGGTCAGTAGTAGACCTAAAAAAAAAAAAAGGTCGCCCGGAAATTTTTGGGCCGATAGGGGGGGGGGGGGCACCAACGCAGCCCTGGTGCACCCCCCTAGAAGCAATCCTGCCGGCGCCCATGCATGCAGTGCTAAAAAGATTTAAATGTGAATTATGTATTAAATCTGCATTAGCTATGAGAAGCTATGCCTGTTTAAAGGGGCAAAACACTAATATTTCATCATAGATTCAATAAATATGAGAAATTTTAATTACATCAAAGTTTATAAATTAATTTATTGTGATAAAAATAAGTATTTTAAAAGTTTTCATTTGAGAGACGTCTGGGCAACTCGTAAGATTTAAAGAGGGCTGCTTTTATTCTCAGTAATTCTGGATCTGAAAGAGGCTATTCAAAGGACAGTGTTCTGTTCAATTACTGGAACAAAGAATGATAGTTATTCTTCAGTAACATAAGAAAAATCAGACTATGAAAAATTCAATAAACCAGTTTTCTAAAAGATGTGTATGATCCATTTTAATTTAATTTCAGTGACTTAAATGGATTCGCTGTTGATCAGTTATTTTTACTCTGCATTGTGCTTATGTGATATGCATTTGTGACTGTGAAATTCTTGCTAATTAAATGCTGCCCTACTTCCAGTTAAGCCTTAAGCCAAACTCACTTGTTTACTCTTACCGTGTGTGAGCGTGTGTAAAATCTGAAAAAATTCCACTTGTTAAATAATATTATTATTTTAAAAACCTATGTTAGCTGTTGTATTTGGTAAAATATTTGTGCTCTCATCAAATTAAACAGATATTGTTTATATGTCTGCTGAGGTTTCATGTATGTGCCTGTTAAAGTGCAGGCTGATGGAAAAAAAAACAAGATACTGTGGAAGGGGAAAACAAACTCACGATCAATTTTTCTAATGGAAAAGAAATATCACTGAAATTGTCTTTATCAGAAATAACAAAAGATTCGTTCATTTGGCTAAAATGGCTGTTAATTGTTGACCAATATATTTTCAGATGAATAAGAACGTTGAATCATTGCAAAGTTTATCGGAAGTTATAATAATATTTTTCAAACACTTTTGCTTCTATTTAGAAAAATGTGAAATAGTGCCCACCTATGATATTTTGAGGTAAAAAGCTAAAAAGAAGTATTTGTAGCACAACAGAAAAACAATTACTATAATATTTCACTCGTACTCTTCTGTCGCGTCTGACGGGGGCTTGTGCCTGACGTCACGAACTGAGAGGCCAGCCCTTCTCCTCTAGGTGGTGGTGACTGCGTGCTACTGCTAGCTAAAAAAGTGATGTCAACAAAGCAGCTATTCGGATAATGTAGGTAAGTAATTTATTTATTTATTTCATAAATACATAAATTTTCTTGAATTTAGCCGACAGTACTCGTATTATTTATATTTTATAGTGGCGGCAAAAAGTCTAGGGCCGGCTTTGAAAGTGACACGAGTTACGTGAAGGCAAATTCAGAGGAAAAATATTACAAGTTAGTTTTGTCATTATTTACAAATAAATATAGAATTAAAATTAAAATAATTTAAAAAATATAATTACTGTATCTTATAATTGTAAAATACAATTTGAAACAGTCCGGACACGGAAAGTAAGGTGAAATAAGTATCTTATATCTTTAAAAGAGCAATTCTTGTATATATAGACATATCTATGGGGGTGTCCCTTATAAGAGACAAATTTTTTTTTGAAAATTCTAATATACCCTTTAATTCTTTTTAAATCACCGTAGCTTACTTACATAAGAAATTTTATCCTCGTACGATGACGTGTCGAGTTGATCCGAAAGTTTACCAAAAATGCTTATTTTCAGTATTGCTTGATATGTCATTAAATATTTAAAATTTTGTATAATTCTGGGTTAACTATGAAATCCAGACAACAAAAAATAATACTTCATTTTTTTGTAAGACAAAAGTATTTAAATTATGAGGGGTATTTTTTTAGGATCTCTTTTTTACGGTGAGGGTACATTTTTTCGGTGTTTTTGCATGAGAATTGTTTCCTTTCCTCATCGGGTGTAATTAAACCATGAAACACATGAATTAATTTTACTGCTATGTCGTTCTGATAAGATACCTTTCTTTTAGTCTGTACAAAATTCTCAGTTCCTGAATAACACTGCTTTACATTTTCACCCGGGAAACAAATGTTCGCTCTTCGCGGATATAAATTCGCCGTCGTTTTTCCTAAAACAAAATATAGGCAAGCATTGATCAAGTTGCAAAAGATGCAAAATAATGTACAATCAAGACAGCTAATTTTTCATGCCATACAAAATAGAGAAGAATATTTCTGCCATCAAAGGAGTGTACCTTTCTACAAAGTCAGATGTACTTCCTTTTCTAAATTACGTACCATTTTCCGTTTTGCGTTCCTTGTTCAATTTAGTTTGAAAACTTAGGAAGCTATCTTGAGTGAATAAATGGCTCTTGCCAAATATCACGCTTGATGCACTGCACGAGGATGCCTTAATTTCAGTTCTTTGCCATTATCTCCACCCTCAAATATAACTCATAGCGCAATTAGTTCTCTGTAGTCGTCTCTCACTAAGGATTTTTGTTTTAATTCAGCCAAATAGAAATGAAACAACTGCTCAATTTGTGTGTCATTGAAATATTTTTTTTTCAGAGTACTTATATATATTTGATGCAGTCATGGAAAAAGGTATCAACTTTCTTTCTAACATTTGCCCCAGAAGTGCCCAGGCACCAATGAGACGATCTATGTTAGATGCAATTGTGTCACAGCTTATTATCTGAACTTTATCACTTACTCAGAGCATTCAGAACAACTTCACCTTGCTCTTTATCACAAGAAGTATTTCCCTATTACGAAATGTAATTATGAGATAGATTGGCAGTCGTTATTCTTTGGAATTTCTTACGCCCAGACCAGGCAACAACTCGCCATTCCAATGAATGGTCACTACTTGGGACACGTCATTTTAAAATCAGTTATTAGCTTCTGCTCATTCCTTCCTCGTTTGTGTCCTCAATCGTTGAACGGAAGACTTCTTCAAAGAAAAATGGTCAATGCTAACTCTAACTGCCTCCACGATAACGTAAACTGAATCTCTTACACTTAACTGACATGTATCCAACGCAGCTATTAATTTAGGAGTAATGATATTTTTGCTTCTGCGCTTTGTAGCAGTTCCTAATTGTATTATTTCGGGTGGGTTTGTTAAATGCTCTTCATGATGTTCTCCGGAACTAAAAAAATGTGTAATTGAGTTGTTCAGATAGCATTAATAAATCATAGGACGCTGAAGAGCTTGACTATTCGCTGGGCAACATCTATTTAAGTATTGTTCTCTTTATTTATTTACATTTGTTTTACCCTTTCTTCTTTTGCAGCTCGTTTTCTACGCACACCAAGCAACCTGGTGTCCCTGGCTCTTTCTGTAAGATGATTTTACCCTCCTTTGTTCTCATCCTTTCGAGGGCGTAAGCGTGTGCAATACCATAAACATTATCCAATTCACGTTTGAAATCCTCTTCCTTCACTTATAAACATCCAGAGATTTGCTTTCATTCTTTTTGAACTGTCTCCATAATATTCCCCAGAATATAATGCACTTCAATTTACCTTCGCGTTTATGCTCTTATATACAATGCTAATCTGGAGTCTGCGCTCGTCGTCTATAGCTACTGGCTAGAGAACGGTCACGTGCCAGCCGTACTCGCCACCATATTACATTCATTACTTCATGTTGCTTTCTGTTTATTTACGACAAATAGATGCAGAAACTCATGTAAGGAGAATGGTGCTCGATGCTTATGTTATATTATCTGCATCAGTTATATGAATTAGCTTAAAACATAACCTAAGAATTTTTTTTGGCAGTAGATAAGAAACAATGAAATTTATTAAAATTTCAGAGAAAGTTTACACGAAAGGTACATAATCGCGAAATGTATCAGTCAAATAAATGACAGTTATTGGTTTTTGATATTATACTTTCCGGCATTTAAAGTAAAATGCATTTATTTGAATAAATAATTGCCAAATACTCCGATAATCTTACCACAGTATGGTACTCATATCACGAAAAATACCATAAAAAATGATCGTTATTCGTTTTTCCTTACAAGCTTTTCCAGAATAAATTCCTTCTACAACCATAGGTGATACCCGTCGTTATTCATATGAGGGTAATAGAAACTATGATTTTAGAACGCCGATATTCGTGGAGGTTGTGGTTAAGTTGACCAGAATCGCAACTGATTCACTCTGAAATCAGTGTTTAAACAATGTAAACTGCTTTCATAAGCGCTATCTGTGTTACTAAAGGTATTAATTCATGCCAATGAAAGTAGTTCCATATTTACTGTGCTGAATTGTGCCTGGACCAGGAATATCTGATATTACATGGTATAGCAAAAGTTTTTGGGATTCCGAATTTATTTTTAATTTGTTTCTATACTTCCGTCGTCAGTGATTCATTTGAAGTTATTATTGTATTGCTATGTGAACTGCTAACAAAATACGTAGAACATCATAAAATTAAGGTTATGAGCAATATGTAATGACAGTTCCGTATAATTAAGTAGCTCAAAAAATGTTTCACTCAAGTAAACGACAATTATCCGTTATTGATATTGTACTTTCCCTCATTTAAAGTAAACTGGATTTATATAAATAAATCAGGATTATCGGAGATTGCGATTCCGCCAGGAATTGGCGTCATAACACTGCCGTGGTCGAACAGAAGATTCCTCTAGAAATACTTTTCGAAGTAAATTTTACTGTGTTATGCTGGTCCAGACTGTATTACAACGGAATTACTGCTTGAAAATAATGTCTTGCGATTGACTACAGCAGTATTACGACGTCATTACTGTATGTTATTTTGACGGAATCGCAATCTCCTGTAGACCCCATCGTTATTCGTTTTTTCTTACAAGCTTTACCAGAATAGATCCCTATTACCACCATTGCTGATACCCGTCGTTATTCATATGAGAGTAATACAAGCTATGACTTCCGAATGCAATATTAGTGGAGGTTGTGATTAAGTTGACAAGAATAGCAACTGACTTATTTTGTTACAGCATAATTCACTCTGAAATCAGTTTTACAAACAATTTAAACTGCTTTCATAAACGCCATGTTACTAAAGGTATTAATTAATGCGGGTGGAGCAGTTCCACATTTAACGTGCAGAATTGTGCCTGGACCAGGAACAAAACTGATATTACATCGATAACAAACGTTTATGGGATTCCATTTATATATATATATATATATGTATATATATTTCACTGGTTCTAGACTTCCATCGTCATTAATTCAGTATAGGTTACTACTGTTTTATTATGTGAACTGCAAATGAAATATGTAGAACATTACAAAATCAAGGCCATTAGCATTATTTAATAACAATTCCGTATAATCAACCAACTGCAAAAAAATGAACTGCCAGAATATTGCATTCAAACCGTCATTTTTGACAGGCTCGAAGCTAGTTGTAAATAAAAATAATAGCACTCCTGAAAATTGGTTGTTTGCATCTCCTAATAAAAAATATGCTATTTCTGACACTTCGTAATCCTAAAACCATCTATTAGAACAGAAAAATATGTGATACCTATTCAAGAACTGTAATGACAGTAACAATCACGGCGCGTGCCACTGCTCTTGCATAACTTATATGAAGATGATTCGGTGCAAGTCGGCACGGGTTACGGTTCTCAGAATGGCGTAAAATTTTATTTGTGAGTGTTTTAGGGTAAAATGAAAAAAAAAAATAGAACGAATGCATTACAAAATTTTGACTCTGAAAAATAAGGGACATCTTAATATATATATAAGTACATATGTACATATTTGGGATCTCTGAAACGGCTCTAACGATTTGGATGAAATTTCATATTTAGATAACCTTTCGTTTTTTAAGTTTACATAAATAGGTGTCTTCCCTGTGTTTTACAAAAAAATCAATTCTTGTGTTTGGTATCTCGGAAACGGAGCTAACGCCGTCTCCTAGACGTTTCAGGTACCTGTAAGCTGAGCTGAAGTTAGTTAAGTTCTGTTTGGTTACAGCAAGAAACTCTACACTAGCTGAACCGTGCAATAGTATCGTAGTCTGTCACCGAATGGTAATATAATAAAGTGGAAATAAGTAAATGTAAGTGTTTACCAACGAAATTTATTTTATTTTGAAGAGTAGTAATAAATATCACTTTTACTGTAAAAATTCGTTATAATTAAATACTACATGTTTAATCGTAAAACATTTAAAAAGTAAATGTTTAAAAAATATTGGCTTTGTCAGATGTCCTTTTTTCAATCTTTTTTACTTTACAAAACTTCTTTGCAAACATTATTAGCTGTTCTAATGTGATCATCGTTCACTTTTTGGCCATATGTGTCCACTGTCCTGAACACAAAAGTAAATATTGATGAATCTACAAAATCGTGAAAAAGGCACATATTGGTGTCCCCATGAAAAATGATAAATACAATCTTGCCTTTTGAAGCGTCTGACCTGTGCTTCATTAATGTTCATAACGAAGGTTACTCCTATTGAGAATTGTTTTCTTATTATTTGGAACGGTACGGTTCATCAGATGATGTAACGTTAAGGCCAGGTATGAGCATAGGTATTTGGTTTCTTGGAATCAGCTCTAACCTCATCTGGTAGAAGTTTCAGTTACCAGTAAGTCTGCTGATGTTCTCTTTGGTTAAAACAAGGAACTGTGCACCTCAAAATGCCTGGGAAACTTTCAGTTTTTTTTTTTACTTTAATCGAACTTTACTCAAAATCTAGAAAATTGAACAGATCGGTCACCCCGGTACTAACAATCTAAATAATTTACTTTATAAGTAATTTGATTTATCTAACAATAAAACATGTTCATGTAATTATGTATGCAATTATGTAAGCAATAAGTATACAATAATTTATAATATAATTTAATTTTTTTAGATTTTTAACATAATGAGCAAGAAAAGAGGATGCAAATTCAACTATGATTTAAGAAGTGAAATTTCTTTTCTTAAAAAAAACAACCACCAAACAAAAAAAAACAACAGCAATTGCATGGTAAAATGTGAGAAACGTAATGGTGAATTTTCTATTTCACATGGCGGGAAGAATGATATTTCAAAGCACTAGGAACATAAAAGATATTTAAATACTTCCGCATCTTCCTCCAAAATACAGGATTTTTTTCGGAATACAACTTATAGGGAAAGAAATTAGCATAAGGACATGTCTTTTCATGCTATTAATCACAATCGTTCCTTCAGATCTACGGGCTGTACATCACAAGTTGTCAAAAAGTTGTTCAATAAAAAATTTTGCCTGTGCTAGAACAAAATCCGAGGCAATTTTGTGTAAAGTGTTTTCCCCATATGGTTTTTTTTTTCAGAATCTAAGAAAAATCTAGAAACAAAAATTTTTTTTATCCATATCTAATCATAAGGATATAAAGTTATTTCCAACCATTATTAGAATTTTTTATTCGAAAAATAGAATAAAGAATAGAATTTTAGATTTCATTTCTTGGCCCGGCGAAACTTCTGAAATAATTTCAAGTTCCATTATTAATACTTTGGAAAAAAAAAAAAACATAAAATGATTGCATTTTGTGCAGACAACACGAACACAAATTTTGGAGGAAAATCGAGACGTGGTACGAATAATATTTTTTTATAATTTAAACAAAAACCATCATCAAAACATTATTGGTGATGCTTGTGCAGCGCACGTAATACATAACGCCATTCAAACAGTTGCTGACTTGTTGCCCGTAGATGTGGAAAATATATTATTATTTTTATATATAAATACTTAAAAATTTTTGTGAAACTGCGGAAATTGAATATCAGTAAATACTTGGATACAGTAAAACGCGCTGGTTAGATCTTTCGCCAGCTGTCAAAAGAATTTTGAAAATGTACGATCCTTTGAAATCCTACTTTCTACCACACGATAAATGTCCTAGAATTTTAGAAGAGCTTCTGAAAAAGAATCTTCAAATATTTCGCTAGAGTTTGTACACAATCAAGCAGATCTTTTTCAAAACGCTATAAAACTTATTGAAGGTGACAAAATTTCAGTAATCAAAGTAGCAAATATAGTTAATAATTTAAAATTTCAGTGTCAAGAGCGGTTAGAAAATAAGTTTCTTCCGTTAACTATCCGTAATTGTATAAGCCAGCTGGAAGAACAAGGTGCAATAAATTGTGCAGATATCATGAATCACGATAAAAAGTCCTATAGCAGCTGCAAAGATTATTTAGAAGAGAGGATGGTACATTACAATGATATTGAACATTTTCATTGGGTTACATTAAAACAAGAACTTAATTGGAATGATGTGCAAAAATCACTCGATCATATTACTCAAAATTTCACATACAATAATATTTCAGAAAATGACCTTTTTAATGAGGTATCATTATTTTTTTTAAATATGTTGATAAGGAAAAGGTTAAATCTTGGGCATTAGCAAAAGTCTCAATAGGGAACAAATGGTTAGAAATATTTCATCATTTTGAAACAAACCATGTTCCATACAATAATGCACTAAAAATTGTGGAATACGCGCTGTCCTTACCAGGAACTAATGCTGCGACTTAACGCGTTTTTTCTACTGTAAATAAAGTGTGGACATCAGAAAAATCACAATTAAGTGATGAGACTTTGAAATTCATTTCATATGTGAAATTTAATTTAACAAATTCTTGTGAAAAAATTCATGACCTTTTAAACAATGACAGCAATCTAAAAAAAAAAAACACTGAAATGATAATTATACCAAATAATAAAATAATACTAAATTTTTTAATGTATTAAATTTGTAAATTGTACTTATGTTGAAATTTAAAAAAAATATATTACAATTCTATGTTTGTGTTCTATGGAAATTTTTGTTGTTCCATGTAGACCAAATTTTTAATCAATAACCCCTCCTCTGGTCAATGGTGTCCCTCTTTACCAATGTTAAAATCTAGTCACCTTATATATGTTGATGATGGGGCTTGGTCGAAAAATGGATGCATGGATGGAAAAAGATGACCATGGGTACAAGCTGGCTCTCGATTTCATGCCTAAGGGTATTAGGTAAAGGTATCATGGATTGTAACATATTGCCAAATGAAATGATGAATACTTTACCAAAAACGCTGAGGAAATTTAAAATCGAAATTCGTAAAGCGCAAAAGCAAATAAGATAATTAAAAAATAATAAGAAACTAGTAATTAGAAGATTAAGGGAATTACCACCCGAGCATGTGCTTCATTAAAAGTTATTTTAAAAAAATTATTTAACCATATGTTAGTAATATTTTATCGAAAGTGGATTCTATACTAATGGGTGCAATAGATATTATTTTATAAAAATGAATGGAATTGAAGGACTACACTAAAGGTGCAAAAAGCAAACCGTCGCGGCTTGGAACCCAACGCTTGCTTTCGCACCTATTACACAAAAATAATTGTATGTGAAAGTCAATAACAGTACAGAATGCTAATCATTCGAGGCTGTCATCGCACTTGGCCGGTTTTGATTTTTGCTAATGTGTTCATATGTTTGCTTAACTATTTAAAATTTTGTTATAACTACAACGAGTAACAATGATGGAAATTACACACAATTTGTATTTGATTTCATAGTTACATGATCAGTTTTTAGTCCTATTTGAAGAAGGCGAAAGTACGGTCTCCTATAGGAAATATATGTGACAACTGTTTGCAGACGTTTCACACAAACACGTTAGCGCCTCTCATCGCAATATCGGGGTGTAACGTAGACTAGCCTCCTCGTGGTACACCCTGGGCAACGTGCTTGCACGGCTAAATAGTCTACACAGTCGGCCTGCCAGACAATCCTACAAGATCTCCTGGCAACCGGAGCACAGTTATCCTCATGTCACTTAACGGTTCTTATCAGAACCAAAAGGCAACAACCCTTGGACCTTCACTAAGGGTTTTCTAACTTAAGATGGAAGGAATAAGCCGATCAAAAAGGGATTGCCTTTCAAAGTTATTACTTGACCGCAACGTCGATATAGCCTGCATTCAAGAAATCCACTATAAGGATGATTTTCAGCTGAGTCTGAGAGGAAAAATACAAGGCTACAAAATATTATGTGCCACACATCATCAAAGCTACGGGTGCGCAACTCTGCGAAATTCTATTATCAATGCCGCCTCATCTCAGCATGCAGCGAAAATAACATTCACATTATTACCACGGTGGTGAAAAACATTAAAATTATTGATGTGTATAAGCCCCCTTCCGTCTCATGGCCGAGTGAAGTTCTACCAGAGTCTCCGGGTTATGCATATTGGCCATCACACACATTGGAAGTACACAGAAAACAACCAGGATGGAATCAGGCTAGAGGAATGGGCGGCAGCAAATAACATGAACTTAGTTTTTAACCCGACAGACGCAGATACTTTTAAATCAGGAAGATGGAACACCGAAACCAACCCAGATCTATGTTTTGTCTCACGTGATGATCAAAGCCACTCTCTACCAACTACAAGACGAGTCCTACAAACCTTTCCACATAGTCAACACCGACCAGTCTTGCTAGAAGTTGGTCTAACAATTCTCATAGTTAGATCTCGCCTTTACCTGGATGGAACTTTGGGAAGAATTTGCCGGTAACCTGGATAAAAACCTAAGATGATTACCTCCATTAGCAAAAAATTACAATAGATTTGTCAGAGTAACCAAAGCAACAGCTAAGAAGTCTATTCCTAGAGGATTTTGAAAAGAAAATATCCCTTGCTGGAACGAAACATGCGGGATACTATATGATGATTTCCAACAGAACAGGCGTACAGAAGTAGCCAACGAGCTGTTGCAGAACCTGGACAATGTCCGTAAACTCAAATGGAATGACACGGTGCAAACCCTGAATTTCAAGAAGTCCAGCTGAAAAGCATGGAGCCTCCTTAAAATGCTAGGTGGAACCCCACATAACGATCAGGCATAGCATCAAGTCACTCCAGATCAAATAGCAGGTCGACATGCCAATATGTCTAGAGTGAGCGCCGATAAAAATCATACTCGGAAAGTGAAAAAACAATTGTTCCATCTAAAATGAAAGTACTCTGCCCCTACAAACCTCTCATCCCCTGTCGCCGATATAGAGGTGGCAAGGGCCATCAAACAAATGAAGAATAGGAAGGCTCCAGGTTTTGACGAAGTTCATCCAGAGTTCCTTACACACTGTGGAAAACATACCAAAAAATGGTTGGCCCGCTTCTCTACTAACATACTACAGACAAGTGTCATTCCTGCGGGTAAAGATCATAGCCATTCTGAAGCCTGGAAAAAGTCCAGAGAATTTTAGACCTATTTCACTGCTAAGTGCTACTTACAAGCTATTTGAAAGGATCATCTACAATAGAATCAGTCCAATTATTTTCGCAAACCTCTCAGTTGAACAGGCAGGTTTCAAACCTGCAAGGATCGGGTCCTGGCCTTGGAAACTCACATAGAAGCAGGATTCGAGAGACGATTGAAGACTGGCAGCCTACGATACAGTGTGGCGAGAGGGCATGGTATACAAACTGCTGAACATTTTGAAGTGCAAAAAAAAAATCACTTGTCTGATCAATACCATAGCTAACCGACCTTTCCAGGTTGTCTCAGACAATAAGATAAGCAAAGTAAGAAGAGTGAATAATGATCTGCCTCAAGGCTCAGTTCTTGCCCAACTTCTTTTTAATGTTTATATTTCCGACATTCCTCAAACAGAATCCAGACAGTGCTCTTACCCTGACGATCTGGTAGTAGTGCAACAATCTGATAACGTTCAGGAAATTGAAAATACTTTAACAGCAGACCTCAAAAGCCTGAGCAACTATTTTAGGAAATGGCGTCTCGTACCCATTTCCAGCAAGACGGAAACTAGTGTCTTCCATCTTAACAATCGGGCGGCGAATCTCTCACTTGAAGTTCTTCTTGATGGCACTCCCCTCCGACACAACCCCTTCCCCAAGTATTTGGGAGTCGTAATGGATCGCACCTTGTCGTACAATAAACATCTAAACAACCTTGCAGCAAAACTAAGAACCAGGAATAATATTTTGCAGAAGTTAACTGGCACCTCCTGGGGAGCATCCGCCTCCACACTCCGCAATTCAGCACTGAGCCTTGTGTATTCTGCAGCTGAGTACTGCTCATCTGTCTCGATAAATAGCACCCACGTCAAAAAGATCGATACAGTTTTGAACCAGACAATGCGGATAATTAACGGATGTATCAAGACCACTCCACTGTACTGGCTACCCGTTTTGTGTAACATCGAACCGCCTACAATAAGACGACATAATCTCCTAATTTCCCAATATAATAAGATCTGTCATAACTTGGATCTGCCCATCCATGACGACATGGATAATCAGTTTGAGAGAATTAAATCAAGAAATCCAAGCGTAAAAACTGTACAACAGCTTATATCTGATAATTTTAATAAGAGAGAACATGGAGATTGCAGTGGATAGCCTCAGCTCCACCAGAATGGCTCTCCCTGTTTAACAGTCAACAGGCACTAAAGGGACTCGATCTTCCTCGCGAGACCTGGGCAGCTCTTAACAGAGTTCAGAGTTAGGTCTGGTCATGGCAGATCTGCTTCATCTCTGTACACATGGGGAATGAGAGATTCGCCGAACTGCAACTGTGGTGAGGAAACACAAACCATCCGTCACGTGAACTTTGATTTCCCACTTCGGGCCTTCAGGGGATCACCAATAGACTTTATTAATATTTCAAATGAAGCTCTAGATTGGCTGCACCATGTTGACTTTGAATTTTAAATTAACTTAATGTTAAATTTTATTATTGATTTTGTGCATGGCCATAAGATAAATAAATCGAAATATCAACCTATCCATCACGATTTTCTCTACTATCTGACTATAAACCAGTCAGAAAAGTGGGGAAAAAGTCATTTGAGAATGAAAAATAAGATATCAATAAGATCAGGAATCTGTATATTATAAAAATGTCAAGACTAACTTCAGCAAAATCGATTTATACAAGAATGGTTTGGTTTACCACAGATCGGAGTTATTTTTGATAAAAAAAGTGTATAAATTTGTTTTTGCTTCGTTATGTAGTAATGTCATACATAACTGGAATCAGGTAACGTTCCATGTTTTTCATTCATAGATCAATAATTTTAGGCTTTTCGCTGTAGTTTTAAACTTCAACAGAGATGAAGACTTTGTCTAAAACCATAACGGGAAAATATGATAATAATATAGCTGCAGTAATTAATCAATATGGGTTCATGTATAAATTACATCACACGTTACGTGTGACGTAATGTATGGGTCTTTATTTTAAGAAGCTACTTATTCATATTTAGTTATTTCATTGATTATATTAGTCTGATTATAAATGAAAGAGTTGTGAAATGAATTTATAACAATTATCGTGAGATATCAGTCCAAATAATTCTCAAGAAATAAACAAAATAAATAGTGTTTGTTATAAGCACTGTACCGACGAATATAAGAGCTGTTATTTACAACAATAATCATGAGATATCGGTGCAAAATTAATTCTCAAAAAATAAATGTAAATGTCTCAAACTATTTTTGAAAATTTAATTTAATTTATTCTCCGGTGATAATTTCCCTATACAAGTTTAGCTTTACAAGTTTCATAAACTGACCATTCATTATAACTTCATCATGACCAAACAGACGGAAGATGTATCTGAAATATAATGGACAATTCAAAAATCTTTTATACATATAAAAATAGACGTGTGTTTTCCTATATTTCACTTTTCAGCCACTACTAATACAGATCACTGGTGTTTGTGTGTGGAAGTAGCATGGAGTTTTCTGTCGTGCACAACGTTGGTCGAATGCCGATAGCTGTGGGGATGTGGGAGATGTGATGGTTAAAAGTGGTCGATGCAGGGCATTTTCGAATTTAGACCAAAGACATGTCTCTCCGTATATGTCACTCTGCTGCAAAACTACATAGCATAGAACATTGGTGTTTGTGTTTGGTAGTCGCATCGTGTCTCCTATCGTGTACTATGGTGGTTAGATGTCGGTAACTATGCGGGTGTGGGAGATATGATGGTTGAAAGTGGTCGACCTGCGGTACTTTCATATTTCTACAAAACACGTATGTATCATGGTGTTTCACTTTTCAGCCAAAACTGTCTGGTGCAGATCACTGGTGTTGTGTGTGGTAGTAGCACACAGTCACCCGTCGATCATAACGTTGGCCGAATTTCGGTAATTGTGGTAGTGTGGGAGATATGATGGTTGAAATTGTCGATCAAGGATATTTTTGTATTTCGATCAAATACATGTGTCTCCGTATATGTCACTTTGCTGCCACATCTACACACCATAGACCATTGGTGTTTGTGTGTGGTGGTGGTATCGTGTCTCCTATCGTGTACAATGGTGGTTAAATGACGGTAGCTATGGGGATGTGGCAGATATGGTGGTTGAAAGTGGTCGACCTGGGCGCTTTCATATTTCTACGAAAAACGAATGTGTCATGGTGTATCACTTTTCAGCCATAACTATCTAGCGTAGATCACTGGTGTTTGTGTGTGGAAGTAGAACAGAGTCATCCATCGATCTCAACGTTGGCCGAATTTTGGTAACTGTGGGAGTGTGGGAGATTATGGTGGTTGAAAGTGATCGATCAAGGATATTTTCGTATTTCGACCAAGGACATGTGTGTCCGTATATTTTACTTTGCTGCCTGAACTACATAGCGCAGATGACTGGCGTTTGTGTGTGGTAATAGCATCGAGTCACCCATGGTGAGCTATGGTGGTTAGATGTTGGTAGCTGTCAATCAAAATTCTTTACAAACACGAACGAAGTCGTGGGCACCAGTTAGTTCTTAATAAAACAACACCCCGTCCTACACGAACGGCCATAAGACTATGGAACTGAAGTCTATTATCGTAAAACATTGTGTGCATGTTTCACGAAGTCGATGCTCATCAGTCGTCCTCACCCATACAGCCCCACGAGAAAATCTATCAGTTCAGAGTTTAAAGTCAAAATATTAAACTCTGATATTAATATATCTAGTGGTCAGGAAGACCATACAAGAACCAAGTCACCGTTTTGTGTCCTCCGCCATTCGGATGTCGACAATCCCCTTCCCCTTTTGCGTGCTCCAGTCTATTCCGAAGTCTCGTTCCCGCCATCTGGATGGCAGAATTTATGAAAAAAATATTTAAAAAAATCCCTTATTGGGTTTTATCTTTCCCAGACGTTCACGAAATTATAAGGGCATTTTTATTATGATTGGCATTGCGCCTTCGCATTACTTCGGCGATAATCTTTGCCGTACGGAAATCGTCTATCTCATTCCCACATGCGAAATGTCTTACTCTAACGCATTATGTTTGGAAAACAGTGAATCTCTATCTTGTTTGCGTCACTACATTTTATATGTTACTAAAGCTTAGTCTTCGCCACAAACCTACGCAGATTGACATGAACCGGGCTTTTATTTTTCCAAATGGAATGGCCAATAGGGTCGAAGACGCTGGCCACCCGGCTTTTAAGAGACATTCATCTTCAGCGCTCTTTTGTATTGACAGGGACGCAGGTCCGTCGTCTCTCCTATTGTTTGGGCAGTGCACTGTGTCCGGGAATAGCATTCCTCACTGAGCAGTGACCTAGCGTCATTCTGCTACGTTTCAAGGCGAACACTCGACTTTCACACACACGATACGTCTCCTGCTATTTCTCGCGTACTCCCTTGCCTTGTTGTATAGCACTTATTGACTTACTATTAAACAACTGTACGATAGACTTATGATTATAAAATCCATTGTTTACTGTCTGTCGCAGGAGGCTGGCCTGACTCCATCAGGATCGTGTTTGGTTCATGAGCATTAATTTAAATGACCATTGGTTCTTTACATCGTTCACTGAGCTCCGGTGAAACAAAAAGACTCATGGAAAATAGTAATATCGCCTTGGTTCCAAAAATCACGCGGGAAGAAATATCCTTTTAAAAAAATTTAGGACTCAGACGCTCGAAGTTGGAGACACATGGGCGTGGGAGAAACCACTGGGTGAAGGGCAACCTCTTGATTACCTGCTGTATACCAGTTAGACTTGATGTGATTTTTGGGTTTCCACGCCATCTTATTTGTTTTACTCCGAAATTTAATTCCCTTAATGGGGTCTAAGTTGCTTCACGTCCGTAGGTATAACCTCAATTGCCCTACACGTGACCCCTGGGTGGTGCTAAGAAAGCAATAGCGATAAGATGAGACCGAACTGTCTGAATAGATCTCTCAGTCAAAGAATACACAAAAAGGAGTCAGAAGGTCCTTTTCAGGACCCACAAGCTCATAGAATTGGACCATCTTTACGAAATTGTCAACTTAATATCGAAGGAATAAGTCTAGCAAAATGTGAATATCTTTCCAGACTAGCACAGAAATATGCAGTCGATGTCATTGTGCTCCAAGAAATTCACAAGCAGACGAACAACAGATACAATGCAGAGGGAGAATACCAGGTTTTAAAGTACGGTCTCGCAACTAGTGTCAAGAATGATTTGCCAAATTACCGACTTCTGTCAGTAAACTCTGATAATTACATTTATGCCACTACAGGAAAAGTTGAAAACGTGACGATAGTAAATGCGTACAAGCTAGCTGAAACTAATTGGCCTAACTCTCCTTTTCCATCTTTACGTTCCATCCAACTTTAGTACTTGGTGACTTCAACAGTAAACATCACCTCTGGGGTTATAGCAAGACCTTAATTGTGAAGTACATGAAAGCTGGATGGAAACTGATATCCTGGAATTAATTTATGATGCTAAAGATCTGCCCACCTTTCATTCAGCTCGATGGTCCAGATAATACACTCTAGACCTATGTTATACAACCCAGCTCGAGAGTTCACTCAGTCAAGTATGTCGACCAGTGGTTAACGATTTTCCCCACAATCAACACAGACCTGTTATCCTAGAGGTAGGAACGTCTATACCTGTTATATGATCGCACCCTACACCAAGATGGAACTTCAAGAAAGCCAATTGGATTGAATTAGAAGCAGACTCCAATATCAGATGGATTAAGCCAACCTACAATAATTAAAGCAGATTTGTTGGGTTCGTTAAAGGTGTAGCTAGACGATGTATTTCTAGACGATATCGCAAAGAGTACATCCCTGGTTGGAGCTCAGAAAGTGAGAATTTGTTAATGAAATATGAAGAACATCCAACCTCTGACAATGCAACACACCTCCTTTAATCACTAGACGAGGGTCGTAGAAATATCTAGCATCGCTCAGTAAAATCCCTAGATTACACCCACTCTAACAGAAAATCGTAGTCTGTCATTAGAAAATTAGATTCCTCAAAACCTGTGATCAGAAGATCAAAAATGCCATCAATCTGAATGATTTTTGCCAAACACCTAGTATCAGTTTCCAAGAACACAAAAGATAAGCAAACCAAAAGGGATATCAGATTAAAATTATGCAACAAGAAAAAAAAAAAAACAGCCCACAATCTATTGAATTCTCCATTCAATTCCCAGAAGAGGAAGCCAAATATGCAATCAAACATATGAAACTGGTAAAAGCAGCTGGATTTGATGGTATATGTCCTGAACCCATATGGACCAACTACCACTGTGGACCAACTACAATAAGATGGCTTACCAACTTCTCAAATATCCTACAAACCGGAAACCTTCCACCGTTAATGAAGAAAACAAAAGTATTAACCATATTGAAACCAAATAAGGACTCTCCAAAAGTGGTAAACTATCGACCAATAGCACTTCTAAGTGTCACATACAAACTCCTTGAGCACCTGATCTACAATAGAATTTTTGAAGTGATCAATAACCACATTCCCATAAAACAAGCAGGATTTAGGCCAGGGAGAAGTTATAATGACCTGGTTTTTCCCTCTCACCACTCATATTGAAAATGGGTTTGAGAATAAATCAGTAAGTATGGCCACCTTTTTGGATCTGTCAGCTACCAATGACACTGTTTGGCGAGAAGGACTTCTGAAATTTGTGAGTGTTATCCCATGTCGAAAAATTACGGAACTACTTAACAACATGTTGAGCAATAGATACTTTCAGATATACTCTGATAACGACAGATGCAGAATATTTATACTAAATGATGGCTTACGTCAAGGATCTGTTTTAGCTCCCTTCCTATTCGATTTCTATACTCACAATTTGCCGGAAACATCTTCAAGAAAATTTACTTACCCTGATGACATCTGTTTGGTGAACCAGAACCCCAACTTTTCTGATGCAGAAACAATTTTATCAGCTGATCTGGAAAAGTTAGATGTATGCTTCAAGAAATGCTGCTTCCATCTAAATCCTCAGAAATCAGTTATATCGATATTTCATTTACGCAACAGATAATCGCACTATAAAGCAGAAGTCAAATTTAGAGGCCAACTCTTGCTGTATTGCAGCACACCAATGTATCTGAGTATAACACTAGACAGAACTCTAACTTTCAAGCAGCATGTCTCAAACGTGGCTGTCAAAGTCAAAACGAGAAATAATATTCTTTAAAAGCTTGCAGGTACTTCATGGGGAGCCAGTGCTCATGTTCTAAGATCCACAGCCTTAGCTCTGTTATATTCTGTTGCTGAATACTGCTGCTCATCCTGGATCAATATTGCCCACACGATGAAGATAGATGTGCAACTCAATCAGGCAATGCGAATAATTAAGGGATACATTCGTAGTACGAACACCATATGGCTTCCAATGTTAAGTAACATCTCACCTCCAGCGCCTAGAAAATCAGAAGCTCTCTTAAAAATCTGTAAAACTACGCTGTAGAACCCTCAGAAATTAAATTTGGTAAGTGTGGACTGAAAAGAAAACAAGATAAATATACAAGACAGCAAAGATTTTAAAATACTTTAGTGACAGAATGAGAGTTTACACATATGGTAGTGCAGAGCATAAAATGAGAGAACATGATGGATATTTTCTTAATAAAACGTGATGATAACTTTGTATACACTAAGATTACTGAAGAAATCAGCGATTATGAAACATTTCTGATGGATATAAGAGGGTTGAGTAAACTTGTAGTCAAAATCGGAGGTGGTTATAGGTATAATTATTTAAAAAGGCCACATGTTTCGAACCTGATGGAACTGATGACAGCTCGTGGAAGCAGAATACCAGTACAGTGGGGACAAGGTAGGAAGAGTTCAAAGAGATGATAAAAATGGGGGAAGAAATGTTACTTCAAAACAGATCCAACGTACTAAAATAGAATGGTGAAAAGGCTAAAGAGATTGGTAAGAAGAGAATTCAGCAGTTATGAGACAGCGACTAAGTAGAAAACGCTTGAAACAACTAAACAACGAATTAATAGTTGCGGGGAGCTAAAGATAGCTTTATAACGAATATTATGTGTGCGAGAGGATCAGTGAATGGTGTTTCTAGAAATTTTTGTAGTTATGTTAGAAAATTGAGGAGTATAGAATGTATACAAACAATTGTGGATTAGGAAGGAGATAAAGCAGATATGGTTTAATGAGACAATTGAGAACTAACATTCAGGAATGGAAGGATGAAAATCTCAGAAGGATTCATGTAATTGTAAAAAAGGGGACTAAAATTGTGAACTACATGATGAGGATGATATGATGGAACTAAAAAGTTAAAAACCGCAAAGGGGTCAGTATGGGAAATGTTACTACCTACTTATTAAACACTAGAATTTACCCGCCGCTACACACGCGCGGATATTGGCGTGTTTAGAAATACTGTACTCTCTTTATTTTAATTCCAAATATTATCTTAGTAAAACAAAATATAAATTTAATTTAAAAATTTTCCTATCTTTTAATTAATATCTTAGATTCGGTTTTCAAACAATTGTTTGAAAACTTTTTTGTTACACTTTTATTTTAACACAGTATACCCAATAAAGGCGTACCGAGAATCAGTTGTCCTTTTGATCAGAAATTTGAAACACACTTTCCCGAGGAGGAAAAGTGCTCATTAAAGCAAAAAGAAATGTATCTTAGACATAAGGCAACTCGAAAGTTACCGTCTGCGATATTGTTGGCCGTACAGTCGTCAACCATTTCTAAAAATAGCTTTACCGCTAACGACAGAATTTGCAACAACGAATCAAAAATCGCTTGCTAGTTTTTGTAATATCATATATATACATTCTTATGCCGTGGGTAATAACATGTAACTTCTATGCATCTATCCAAGTTTCGAGCCATCTTTCTTTATCGTATCTCAGAATTCAAGTGGTTAGGTTGAAATGTGGTCTGGACCAAAAAAAAAAAACATGTCGCCAATGCCACACGGTAATATAGGCTCGCACAACGGTTGTTTTGTTTTCGGGAGTAACGTCATCACTAACAGGACACTCATTAATGCATCTTATAAATTACTAACAATAATTGAATTCCCCATGCCTTATGTTATTGCAAGAACATTCTGGCCCAGGCTGCATTTCGATCTAACCACAATCTGTATTGATATTGCCGCTTCAAAGTCAAACGATGCAAATACGCCTGAACATATGAAATGCTAAATATATTTTTGGTAATGACAAAATTGCCTATTTCAGAATTCAAAGTATATGTGACATAAATTATAACAATGAATTTCACCATACAACTTCAAGTCTGAACTGCAAGAGGATTAAAACACGCGAAATAATGCATTGACTGTGTTGCGATGTAATTATCATTCTTGTTTTCTCCCCAGCGGTTGTGGTTATGTTGAAATAGGCCCGGACCAGATTAAAAACGAAACTATATATATATATATAAATGATTTTTTATTTCGGATGTGAGGTAAGTGAGATCACTGTCAAATTGCGGCGGCAAATTGTGTATCGATATTAAGCACGAAATTACCGTAAATATTACAATTCTGTTATTCTTATTGAAGAGTTAATATACACTGAAGAGCCAAAGAAACTGGTATAGGCATGCGTATGCAAACACAGATATATGTAAACACTCAGAGTACGGCGCTGCGTCGGCAACGCCTATATAAGACAACAGGTGTCTGGCGCAGGAGTTAGATCGGTTACTGCTGCTACAGTGGCAGGTTATCACGATTTAAGTGAGTTTGAACGTGGTGTTATAGTCGGCGCACGAGAGACAGGACGCAGCATCACCGACGTAGCGATGAGGTGAGGATTTTTCCATTACGACCATTTCACGAGTGCACCGTGAATATCGGGAATCCGCTAAAACACTAAATCTCCGACATCGCTGCGGCCGGAAAAAGACAGAAGTGCAAACATTCCGCAAATTACTGCGGATTTCAATGCTGGGCCATCTACAAGTGTCAGCGTGTGAATCATTTAACGAAACATCATCAATATGGGTTTTCGGAGCCGAAAGCCCTCTCGTGTACCCTTGCTGAGTGCCCGACACAAAGCTTTACGCCTCGCCTGGGCCCGCCAACACTGACATTGGACTGTTGATGATTGGAAATATGTTGCCTGGTCTGACGACTCTCGTTTCCAATTATATCGAGCGGTTGGACGTATACGGGTATGGATACCAACCTCATTAATTCATGGACCCTGCATGTCAGCAGGAGACTGTTCAGACTGGTGGAGGCTCTGTAATGGTGTGGGGCGTGTGTAGTTGGAGTGACATAGAACCCCTGATACGTCTAGATACGACTCCAAGAGGTGACACGTACGTACGCATCCTGGCTGAACACCTGCATCCATTCATGTCGATTGTTCATTCCGACAGACTTGGGCAATTCCAGCAGGACAATGCGACATCCCACAGTTCCGGAATTGCTACAGAGTGGCTCCAGGAACACTCTTCTGAGTTAAAACACCTCCGTTGGCCACCAGACTCACCAGATATGAACATTATTGAGTATATATCGGATGCCCTGCAACATCCCATTCAGAAGATATCTCCACCCCCCTCGTACTCTTACGGATTTGTGCACAGCCCTGCAGGATGCATGGTACCAATTACCTTCAACACTACTTCAGACATTAGACGAGTCCATGGCACGTCGTGATGCGGCATTTCTGGGTGCTTGCGGGGGCCATACCCGATATTCGGCAAGTGTACCAGCTTCTTTGGCTCTTCATTGTATAATTTAGTGATTTGAGTTACGAATTCCGTTTATAGTCCAGTAACGGAGTGGTTTTATCTTGCAATATATCACGTAGAAGATTTTTTTTTCTTATCTTGTATATAATGGTGATAGTATGCAGAAGCCAGCTTTTCGACCTCCAACACCCTCGGCACTATTTTCTGTGGCCAAAAAACCTCAAAATGTTGGTACTTTTTCAGATTTTCGTTTATAACTACTTGCTGATGAGTCCTAGCAAGAAATACTCTATTTCCAACTTGAAAGAGGACAAAATTTACTATAACTTTCGTAGTACAATTTCTTTTCTAAATTCAAAACTAAGCGAGTGTAAGCACCTTAGAATTTTGGTAAATTCTAGTTTGCCTAGCTTTAAGCATAAGGGAGGGAGTAAGCTTTCCTTCAAACATAAGGTTTCATTGCAAATACATGTTATGGAAGGAACGTTTCATATAGAAGCTGATACCACAAGCTAATTCATTAAATAAACCATTTTAAAAAGCAGTAAAGACCCACAACACTTAATAAAAGTGCTAAATAAACATGTTTTAATAGTAAAGAAACTTTAAACTAACCTGGAATGGGTAATCCATTATTATCCAACTTGCAAACAATAGATTTTAGCTACGTGAGCATTTAACCTTTCTGAACACTTTTAAATGAAGTAAAGTAATTTTAAAATAATAATAATTCGAAAGAAAGTTAAATTCACTAAAATTCCGTAGTTTTAGACAGTGTAAATAACGTAAATAAATTTTTAAACACATTTTCAATTTCAACATTTTTTTTTATTTGTTCCCAGTAATTTCTCGATCTAAAAAATAGATTTTCTAAAAGAACCAAAAATCTAGTATAACATATTTAAATTTCAGAACATTCCATGCAGTCGAATAGATTTTATATACATTTTTAAGATTATTTCGACATTAAACGCACATGGTTTCACTTGAGATTTATTTGCGAGTAATCCAAGTCACTTACGTAAATAAAACTACTGTCAAAACACGTAATTAAATTCAAAGAAAATTCCGATAACTTGACGTTTTCGATATAAACAACACAAGAATAGTTATTTAGTATAAACAGAGTTGACTTCTGAAACATTTCAAACCCAATCTTCATAGATTCATAACTTTGCAATCTAACCACAGATATTGACAAAATTTACATCACTGGAATCAGGAATTAACGTAGAACACCTTGGCACTAATTTTATTGCGATAATTTGCAATCCAGCAGGATTACAAAAAAAATTGGGTTAAATTCAACCTAAAGATAGAGAAATCCCTATTACCGTCGGAGACTCTTTACCAATACGCCGTTTAAACTAAATTCATTTTTAATCAGACTAATAATTCGAGAATTCTCACTAAGCACTTTTTATGTACCTTGAGGACAAGACTATATACAGTTAAAGTTTTAACACTTTCTATAATCACAATCATTTTACACTATTTTGAATAAGTGTCCGTATACATGTGGTATGCGGATGGTGGTATATAAGCAGGCGCCTAGGAGAGGGGGACTGTCTTTTCGGTTTCGTCTTTGGTCTTTACTCCGGGAACGCTATGTAAGGTGAATCTGCGTCGATAGTCGCGGCGTATGTGTTGGTTTCTAGCCGGAACTGGCTGAGCCAGGCTAGGAACGTGTGTCGGCCATGATGATTTTCTTTGCAACTACCATGAACTTGTGAATTTTCTTAAAGGGGTTTTCGGTCGGTATTCTCTTCTCTCCATAACTTTGCAATTTTTGGAAATGTTTGTTCGATAGCCTACTCAACTGTAGAATGCAAATTTTTAAAAATGTGACTTTGAAAATAAACTTAAATTTTTTATTCAAGTGAACTTTTTGTGATTTCTTAGTAGACTGTAACTTTTTCTAAGTTTGTGGGTTAACAAACTTGGTGGCGACCATAAAGCATTTCAGTTGAGAATTCCAGGCAGGCTACATGGTCATTTAAAATTATTAATATAAAGTCAGAGAATATTTTTCTAATCAATTGAACTTTCAGTTAAGGTACTAAGCTTATACTCCACCCCTAGTAAAGCTTAATCTCTTACACGAGATGCAGTTCTTCGGAAATAAGCAAAATTTGACACTTTTCCTAAAAGTTGGGTTTTTACCCACTTTGTCGCGCAAAATGATCTGGAACACCTGTATATATAATTCATATATATGTATTTCTGTATGGCATAGTATATCTATGTACTATACTTCGGGATTACTGATGGTAGATTCAATAATCATATGACATTCTTGGCCGGGAGATCCCGAAAGATTGTTCGGCCGCCAGCTGATAGTGTTTTCGATACGCCGCGCAATGCACCCATTTGTGACTATCTAACCTAACCAGGTAACACTACCGGATATAGGGAACCTACAGTTTAAAGTGAAATACAAACCCCAGAATCGTTCTGGCTTACTTCATATTACATAGCAAGCGGAGTGGCAGAGCTGAAGGTAAATGGTCTTTGAAAATCACAGCTGAGACCAGGATTTCGATCTCCAGTCAGACGCCTTAACCAGTGAGCTACCATATCGCTGTATTACTGATGATAATAGAGTGGAAATGAATGCAGGATGTTATGGCGCAAAGTTATTAAGTTATAATGAATTAGTAGTAAGTTAACCACTGAGCTACCAGTCCGTTCTATTAATGATGGTACTTGTACCAGTTTGAAAAACGGATTTGTAAGAATGAAAGCATAATGTGTATTTACGCAGTCAAAATTAAGTCATAATAAGTCTAAAATTAGTCATAAACCCATTTATTTTCCTTTTTAATGATTTGAAACACTGTTTTCCGTTTGAATTTGCTCCGAACTTCAAGGGAACAAAATTGTCTTCATATGAAGCATTTACATCTCTTCGAGATGCAACACCCACATAAAAAGTTTTGTTGTGGACGAAGGATGCCTCCTGCATTAGGCTATGTGGCATCGTAGACCTTGGCTGCATCTGTGGAAAACATGACGCCTATTTGACAACGCACTATTGATCCAACATCACAATTATATTTGACGGAAACCGAAGTGATGCTGTGCAGAGAGGAATAAAGTCGTCTGAAAGTTTTTGTAGTTTGAAAACACTAGATACTTTAGCAGACATCGTTTTCAGTGAGGAAACAAGTGCTGCAGTGATGCATCAAATGAGAGCAGCAAAAACCGTGTAAAGTTGTGCTAATGCAAAAACTGAAAAAGGAGGCATTCAAGTTCAACAGACCAAACAGGATGCAGCTGGATTGATCGTTGACGCAGCTATTTCCCAAGCAGCAAAATTTGACAGTGTGATAATTCTAAGTAAGTATACTGACTTTCTGGTTTTACTAATGACCCTTGGTAACACTTACGAGAAGTTGTACTGCCATAAACCAGGGAAAGACAAGGAGGCAGGTTTATGGTACTCAACCACTTCTTTCCAATTTGAACCCACACATATCCTCGTCATCCATGCATTTACAGGATGTGATACAATATCAGCATATTTCGGCTATGGGAAAGAAACATTCTGCTGCCTCATTCAATATCGACCACACCTGAATGTAACATGCATGGTAACTTCTCAGAACTCCTAGCCTTCAGAGACCATCATCTGGAGAAGACGCAGCGGTACAGCTCATCGTGGAACGGTACAGAAAAATTGCTTGCGGAACATTGGAAGGCTCAGTTACGAAATGTTTACGAAATCTGTCCAAAAAATGCATTCAAGCTAGCACTGTTGCCACCAACATCAGATGCGGCAACGTTACACTATATATGCACGCACCACCAAGTGCAAGCATGACTGGGTCGATAAACTTACCCACTGGCATGGGGATGAAGGAAAGGATCGTCCAGTGCTATACCAGTTACAATAATAAACGCATTCGGAGGGAATCCCCGTCCGGGCATCCAGATTTGGGTTTTCAATGGTTTCGCCAAATCACTCCAGGCGAATGATTGGATGCTTTCTTCAAAATGCCATGTCCGAATTCCTTCCCGTTCGTTGACCCCAGTCCCATCCTGCCTCTAATAACCTCGACGTCGACAAGGCGTTAAGCCATAAGGAAAAAAAATAATAAAAGACGCTGCACCTGAGTCTACTCTGAAGTTTGTATCATTTTCCTGCAAGAAACGTACTCCACAATGCAGCTGTCACTAATCAGGACTGCACTGTTCATCTGCTTGCAAAAACTGCTCTGGCCCGTCTCGTTAAAACATTCCTGAGAATGAAGGAGAGGAAAGCTGTCGAGGAAGCTGTTCCTGATGCAGTGAATGAATGAGACACAATTTATTGATAAGCCGGGACAATCCAAACGGAAAATAAATTGATTTATGGCCAATTTTTTACTTATTACGAATTTAATATGACTTAATAACTTTGCGCCATAACATCATGCATTCATTTCAGCTCTATTATCATCAGTAATAGAGCGATATGGTAACTCACTGGTTAAGGCGTCTGACTGGAGATCGAAATCCCGGTCTCAGCTGTGATTTTCAAAGGCCATTTACCCGGCTTTCAGCTCCGCCACAGCTTGCTGTGTAATATAAAGTAAGCCAGAACGATTCTGGGGTTTGCATTTCACTTTAAGCTGTAGGTTCCCTATATCCGGTACTGTTATCTGGTTAGGTTAGATAGCCACAAAGGGGCGCATTGCGCGGCGTACCGAAAACACTGTCACCTGGCGGCCGAACAATCTTTCGAGTTCTCCCAGCCAACAATGTTATATGATTATTGAATCGGCCATCAGTAAACAAAGTATAGTACATAGATATACTATGTCATACAGAAATACATATTTATCAATTATATATACAGGTGTTCCAGATCATTTTGCGCGATAAAGTAGGTAAAAACCCAACTTTAAGGAAAAGTGTCAAATTTGCTTATTTTCGAAGAAATGAAGCTCGCATAGTTTTGAGTTTAGAAAAAAAATTGTACTACGAAAGTTGTAGGAAATTTTGTCCTCTTTCAAGTTAGAAATGGAGTATTTCTTGCTAGGACTCATCAGCAAGTAATTATAAACGAAAAACTGAAAAAAGTACCAAAATTTTGAGGTTTTTTGGCCATAGAAAATTGTGCCGAGGGTGTTGGAGGTAGAAAACTTTGTTTCTGCATGTTCTCACCAATATATACAAGATAAGAAAAAAAATCTTCTTCGTGATATAATGTTTGTGAGACCCCCTTCTTACGACGAAGTTACTGGACAATTAGCTATATTTATCAAAATTAGTAAAACCGCGAAAGTTTTAACTAAAGACAAATACAATATAAACAATCCAGAGATCAGTATAGTCATTTTTGTTTATACTCTTCAAACGCATCACTTTTACAATAAATTATTATTAGTAACGCTTATGACGCCTGATTCAGGTATTCCGTTTATTTACTGCTTTCAAGAAAACTGAAAAACTAAAAATGCGAAGTTAAAATATTAAACTTAATCCTAAGTTAAGTCGTGTGATATTTTTTCAGTTTTTTTTTTGTGCAAGAAGTAAACTTCCGTGGCCCATAATGTTCTATCTAGAAATATAAATAATTATTTCCTCCGTCCCTCGGTACATATAAGTCATTAGCTATTTCCGCAGATTTTATTTCGGACCATTAGCTCTCAATATTTGAAAACTGCATCCAGATTGTTGCAGCAGTTTTTGCCCAATTCCCGTTCAAATAATGAAACACGCGCAGGTTACCTACTATTTTATAATAGTATAGATGGATATGATATTATTACATACCTTGAAATATTGTTTACATCGAGTCTGGAGATTTGCTCATCATAGGACTGGAAAAGTGCTATGGTAGTATCAGTAGAAAAAGGAAGTGAGACAAATAGTGTTAAAAAATACAGGCCTAAGAGATGGAGGCAATGTTGGCACACTCTTAACGATGTGAATCGAGGAATGTTGAATATATTAACAATCTCTGAGCTAGAATGCCCCATGCGGCTAGCGCCAACTATAATCATGTCGTGCGGCCATAATCATGGTAGAAAACAAGAGTGCAAATGAAAGCAACTTTATACGTTTCTTTCTCGGTGCTACCATCATCTGGATATTTGCATCTTCCTATCCTATTACTTTTGTCACTGAAGTTTACATTACAAATATAACGGCATGTTAACAGCTAGAGGGGGATGAACTAGACAAAATAACTACATAGGCAGGTCAACACTGAATGAAGATAACAATAATAATTGCGTGTGGACGTAATGACCTGGCGACAGGGTTTGTATTGGCTGCGTATTCCGCCCCTGTCGTAGCCACCTTAGCCTAACCAGGCAATGCTACCGGTTGCAGGGGGACCTACAGTTCAATGTGGAATCCGAACCACGGAAACGTTCTGTCGTTCTGCACAATACACAGCAATCTGTACCGGAGGTGAAGATAGGGTTAAGGGCCTTTGAAAATCCCTGCCGAGACACGGATTCGAACCGGAGACCTTTCGATCCACAGTCAGACACCCTAACAACTGAGCTACCAGACCGCTCGGAATGAAGATGTACGCTAACTGATTACATACGCCGTTATATTGATAAAAGTTCTTTGTGATTATAGGGTGTGGAGGGAATTGCTTATTGAAGACGTTAAGTGTACATATCTTTATATATTTGAAAGTAAACTCAATTGGGCAGTACACATTGGGCAGATGATATTAAAAGATTCCAAAGTTCTTTATTTTTTAATTGCTTGACGAGGGGATGTACCAGTGAAGTGAAGGAATTAGGATATAAAACTTTGATCAGACAGTTGGTTGAATATGGTAGAATAGTTTGGCACCGACTTTTGGTGTTTCGAATATCGGAGGGGATGTAAAGGATGGCAGCTAGATTTTGTATGTGCAAATTACCACAGAACACCATCGGTGATAGATATGATTTGGTAACTGGTATGGAATTCATTGGAAGATTGAGAATGGTGAAGAAAATGCTGGGAGTGTATAAGGCGTCTATTGGTCTGAGGCCTTGATGAATATTGGTAGAAGAATTCGGAATAGTACAAGGAAGGGAAGTGATGACCATTACAATAAGCGAGCACATGAATAATGGAAAGTGAATATTATCTGTTCGTTGGTAGTACATTCAAGATAAATTATGAAACTTTTATCAGAACCACTGAAGGAATTTGACGTTAACTTCATAAAGAGAAATGGTGGTTGGGTGGCGTTATTTCAATCAATTAGATTCAAGTTTAAAAAAAAGAAAATGATGGAATAGGAAACCAAACGTACAGGGAAATTTTCACAGGATCATTTGTCCCATCGCAATTAAATTAAATTAAATTTACATGTGAGTTCAAAAGTAAGATAAACACGGAAAGTAAATAAAAAATCAGTAATAATTCACAGCCATGCGTATCGGATGAAAATCAGTGTTAGACGCATTCAAAGTTACGACGAGTAATACATCAGAAATTCTTATTGGCTTGAGAATATTTTTGTATTCGTACTCAACAAGGAAACAGAAGTTCTGTGGTTTGTAGTAAAAAAGCCTTCGACGTCTAGCACCTCGTGGACTCAAGGCGTAATTCCATAACCTGTGGGAGAACCATTTTATACTAATTTTGTGACTGTATCTTGCAGTTTCTTTCTTCAGATGAGCCGTCCATTCCCCAACAGTATCAAATTTTTGTGCCACCACGGAGGACAGGTGAAGACACTCTTGCCTGTGTGCATCTAATTCTTGATTCGTTAAACAGTGTATATAAACTTTCCAAACTACCAGGCTCGATTTCTACGGGATAAGTCTGTTATAACCATTATGCGCCATTTTAAAACATGCCTAATGTTGATAGCATTGCCTGAACAATTGCTATGTTGGCAGATCATCATCTACTTTTGATGTTGTCATCGACACGAGAAGAAGAAGAAGAAATCATCTACTGTCTCCACTCACACAATCCTCTCACAAACCTCTTTATTTACTTCTCTCTTCCAGCCAAATCTTTTTTCTTCGCCAAGCGTAGTCCTTTCCTCTTTCTGTACACCTCTCTCCAATCCTTTTAGCTATCTCTCTCTTTCTTCGGTCCTTTGTTTGTTTATATATATGATGTATCATTTTTGATATTCTATCTTCCCCTATTCTTTACACGTGTCCATAGTATTTGAGCCTTGTCATCACTCCTACTTTAACCTCCTCGCTCTTTATCGTGCCTATTCTCCATTTTTCCTATTCTACTTCTGAAGTTAGTATTGGCATAATCATGACTCAGTAGACTCCAATTTTTTGAATCCGCTATCTCGTTATTAAGGTGAATAGTCAGAAATTTTGGTTAAGGTGCTCTCACATGAAACACACTTAGACTGCGTACATCGCCCTCCCTTATTTTTTAGTATGGTTTTGTTATGGATGTGTAGATTTTAAGACTCCTCTCCCATTGAGACATCTAGGTGACTGATTTATCGTCCCAATCTGATCGAAGAATCCTATTTCAAGCATACAAAGGAAGCCTGAAGACTCTAGAATCAAGTACTAACAGTCAAACGGAGGCATTTACGAGTAAGTTTAATACGTAGTTGTTGGTTGTCTTTTATTTAATCTATTTTCAAAATGATATTATATACACAATAATAAAATAGTCCAGAGTCACCGCAGCCTCCTGGCCTCAGACCAGCTAAACTAGATTTCAGTTCCATAAGGAACTGTACAAATCAAAGAAGATTCACCACACACATCTTGTTCCAGAGTGTTTAAAAATATTGTTTCCCGAAGACTGTAGAATGGCGTTGAATTATTTCCTATCAGATAGGAAGAAATTTCCAAGGTAAATGTAATAGAGCTGTTTTATACATTATATACAGAGTTGGCATAGTAATAATTTGTTGTCCAAGAAGATTATTTTACACCTTCAGGGACTATTGCAGATTTAGAACTGCTTCCTTGAGATGCCAGAACTCGTTCATCACGAAGATCCTTACTAAAGGATGCCCGCAAGGTTCCGTTTGCGGTCCCATATTCTGGGATATACGGATGGAACCAGTGATTGAACTATTACAAATAATACCTGAACTTCTAGGTCTAATAGCTTTTGCTGATGACCTTTTACTACTCGTGGAAGGAGCAACAAGAGCAGAAATTGAGTACAATAGTAATCTAGTACTCAACTGCTTTAGCCAATGGTGCAGTAAAGTCAAACTGAGTTTAGCCCCACATAAAACAACATTTATGTTGCTCAAGGGCAAGCTGACTCGAAAACCAACTATAAGAATCGACGGTAAATCAATTTGTAGAAACCCAGTGTGCAGGTACTTAGGCATTCAATTGGATGAATGTTTAAACTTCGATGCCCACTTAGAGAAGACAATAGCAAGAGCAGTGGCGGTCATGAATAAAATCATTAATATTGACCAACGAAAATTTACTGTTCCAGTCCAAACAATAAGACGCAATTTTATCCTCTTTAGTGGGCTACTCAGCAAGTGTGTGGGCAAAGCATCTAAGAAAAGTAAAACTAAATCAGCGAGTCAGACGTGTCCAACGAGGAATACTTTTAAGATTGACAGGAGCATACAGAACCGTGGCAACAAATTCATTAACCGTTGCCATTGGTGTATGGCCACTGGACCTTGAAGTAAGGAAATGGGGTGCCATATACTGGCTCAGAAAAGGGAAACAACATAAGGTAGCAGAAATTGTAGGCAGCGAAGCAACATCGGAGACGAACATTCGGAAGCTTCTATTGGCGGAATGGCAACAAGAATGGAACAACAGTGAAACAGATCGAAGAGCATATGATATGTTCCCATCCGTAGAGGAGAGGTTAAAGTTGAAGTACCTTCAGCCCTCTCCCGGATTGGTACACTACATTACAGGTCACGGGCCATACAATAGCTGGCTCCGAAGTCGAAATATTGTGGACTCAGACAGGTGCGAATGTGGTGAAGAGAGTACGCCGGAGCACGTGGTATGTGAGTGTGAAATAACAGCCAGTTTGAGAGAACACCAACAAGCTCGGCTGCAAGGTAGGAGAATATTTGACATACTGCGCGACGAAAGTTTGTGGCATTTGCTGGACGAGGCAGCTGATCTAGCCTCAAAAGTTTGGAAGGAGAATTTTATAAAAAGGAAAAATGCCGAGCGGAATCAAAGGCCACAGATAGCAGAAGAGGAGAACACAATTACACTGGATTGACGGAAGATATCCTACGAAAATGAGCAACATCAATCGTCGGAGGAACTTCAGTGTGCTCCAGAGAGGCCGTCTTCTGAGCGACAACTGGGGCCGTCTTGGTATTCCAGGAGGTCAACTCTTGATGGCCGGGGCGGCTGACTTTGCTGCCGGTTCCAGGGGACTCTGCCTTTGGAGCGCACACAACACCAAGAAAAATGAACAATAGTGGACCGAAGTGCGGCTGTGACAATTGGTGGTGGTAATAGTAGTATTAGTAATGATTTTAGTAGTAGTAATGTTAGTAGTAATATTACGGACAATAGCAGTAGTAGTAGGTTTAGTAATGGCGTGGTACCCATTGTGTTTAATAACAGTAGATGTAATAGTTATTGGGAATTGAATCAAAATTTTCTTTAATTCATTGTTTATTTGTTAATATGTTATAAATATATATATATATAAAACTTAACTTAGTCCACAACCCGAAGGTTGGTTGGATCCTCCAGAATGAGGCATACTAAGCCATTGTGTCAGAGGTAGGACGGCCAGTTCCTTTCCTCTGGGACCTACAGTTTAACGTGGAATCCGAACCATAGCTCACATGATTAAACACAGCTCTGCCCGGGGCAGGAGCAGCGAACATTTTCAAAGCAAGCGCTTAGGCACTGAGCTAGCAGAAAGCTCATAAAATTAATAGTTTAGATTAATAATATTTCCAATGTAATAAAGGATATTTAAAAATACTTCAATATAATGCTTTTTTATCTTACATAGTTTCTTCACCAAAGCTGATGAAGGACCTTTTGGAAGAACAGTATTATAATTGGGATGATTTAATTTTCAATAGTAAAAAACAAAGTTAATCCATGAAAATGATAACTGAAATAAATAATTCTCCTACCAAATCTGAGAAAATGTGGAATTAATGGGATGATGCATATTGTAGTGTCCTTCTCAGACCGAGAAGTAAGAGCGGGCAGTAAAAGTTTTCTGGATTGTGAGTAATCGTCGAGCCTAGAAGTCGACCACTGGTTCTGATTTGAATATTCGTCATAGGTTGTATAATGCACTGACGGATGATGCCAGAATAAATCACGGCCAATGGCATTTGCGTAAGCTGAGACCTGATAGCATGTGTGAATATATAAAATAGCTACATGGCTTCATAGTAGAATCAACTTGCGTGTGGCAGGCAGCTTATGGGCACCTCGCAACCGAAACTAGTTGGAATATTAATACGATTGCCTTACTAGGTCAATTTCCGTAATGTCCACATTCCCCATTTCAGTAGAGCCCGCCTTTTTATCTTCTGGCTGCCACCATCTTTTTTGTCTGCGGCCACCTCCCTGGTAGCAACTCAGGTGGCAGACGACCCCGTTGGTACGTTGAGAAATACTTTCCAAGAGAGAAACTCGCTGGAGCAGCCCAAAGAGTTTTAGTAGATACTCGAAAGTTTGTAGAGGGCGAGGCTACTTTGCCGGCGTACTGTATGAGGTCATTTTAGCAACATGGCGCTTGTTAACCAGGTGATATGGCCGACCCCCGCAGCGTAGGGGTAGCGTGCTTGCTTCTCGTTGCAGGGGTCGCCGGTTCGAGTCCGGCCTAGGGCATGGGTGGTTTTAATTAAGTGTTGTGTTCGTCTTGTGTCGTCCTTACACATTAGAGAAAATAATAATACTTATAAGAAATCTGTACATTGTAAAACTAACAAACACATTGAACTGGCTGAATGGCTAACATGGCCGAATGCCATTTTAAAAAATAAAATCAAAAAAACCTGGCGATTTGCTGTTATCGTACTTCTGTAGCCCTCAGCAATTACTTAGCTACTTCGTGCTCAGCCCGCCTGAATACTAACTTAAGAAACACGTGTTTTCTGTAATACATATTACCTGGATCTCCCCTTTACCTACATCCGAAATCCACTAGGACATCCTTCTTAAACCCAATTTACCAAAGCATTTCAACACAATTTCCTCTTAAGACTGAATACAAGAATTTTTCCGTTCGTTGACTTGTGTTATGATGTTTGAAAGCAATTACAAAGATGGAGTTTGTTTCTGTTTCGCTGTGATAGGGTTCTTCTTTATTGTTGGTAATAGTGCTGATCTGAGAGCGACAGTAGTTAGTGCCTGTGGTTGCAGCGGCACGTTTGTTTATATTTGCAAGCAGCCAGTGAGTACTTCTGAGCCCAGCACTGCGCACTAGAATGGCGTGGCGGTCTTGCACATGTCCGCAACTAATCGTGTCCGCGAGTTCCCACAGCTCTGCCATCGTCAGAAACACTTATCGAATCATATGTGCTGATTATTCTCCTAATTGCTAGTAGGACATTAACAGTTTAACATTTCTTGCTCTCCACTTAAGCTTAATTTGTTCAGACATACATTTGTAGTATCTTAATAGTGTTGATACTGTCGAGTTTATGTTTGGTACTTCCTGATGTGCATAGATGAATTTTTAATAATGGGTATTTGTTTGTCTTCTTGTCTACTAAATTCGCACATTAAACTTCTGGGTATAGAGTTGACCCTTTAAAAATCCAGTTCCCATTTATCTTACTGTTGTAAACGATGACGAAATCATTTATTTTTTATGCTCTTAACATTAATAACAAGGAACTTAAAGGGCTTATTATTCATTCTAAATTACGGATAATTAAGGGCACCCTCATGATACGCCACTGCACGAGCAAATATTTCCACTTATTTTATATTGTCAGGTATAATACTTAAATGACTTTACATTATTTTTTCTTTTCCTTTCATATCACATTTTTCTTAATGTACTAGACTCCGACTATTTGAATAATGTCAGATAATCATGAAATTCTGTTTACAATAATCAATAACTATATATTATCTTATTTTATTCGATTATGACAATCGATTTCCTTTTTACTTTGGACAGCCATATGCTCTCTACAACAATGGCTACATTTTACCCTTTTCTTTTCAGTACTTCGAGTGCTTTTATTCTAAGCTATAATAATTTACTTAGTCTTAGTTTGACATGATAATACAAAAACTACCAAGGGTGATCTTCATGATTTAAGTATACATGTAATGGCCACTTAATTCTAATTCCCGTTTTATGTCCACATTAATCAACATTCCAGTTGCTACCGTGCATATTAACTACTTCCCTCTTTCTTCTTTGATTGCGCACAGATTAACTCCTTATTTTATTCCTTGATTCTAACAGGACCATAGACGTGTCGTTATTTGTTTTCTAATGTTACCAACAGTTAAAGAGTGTCTCATGTCACTTCCTGTCATGACTTAATTTAAACGCTGTTTTTCGTAGTGAAAGGTATAATAGTTTACACTTAACATTACCTCCCCTTAATCTATTTGTTCCGCATTTCTCACTGCTAATGAGTACATTTATCACGCTTTACTGAATGAATTCTTACGACCGATAGTGGTGGGTGAACGGTTAACGTTCTGGCATCGCATTCGGGAGGACGCGGGTTCGAATTCCCATCCGGGCATCGAGATTTTGGTTTTCCATGGTTTCCCCAAATCACTCCAGGCGAATGCCGGGATGCTTCCTTAAATAAGGCCATGGCCGAATTCCTTCCCGTACCTTGTCACTAGTCCCATCCCGCCTCTAATGATCTTAACCGTCGACGAGGCGTAAAGCAATAAGTAAGTAAAAAAACTTCTTGCGATGATTCACTCATTGTCCTTATGGCTATTTTTGTTTTATAAGTAACGATTCTTACTTTCCTATAATTAATCCGGTAAATTACTATATGACGTTTGGTAGCTATTCGTTCATTCTGCTTTCATTAACCATAGGAAGCTTTGTGTAAATAATAATTATAACATCTGTGTGTACAACTTCCTGCAAAATGCTTCAGAATCTTTTTGCGACGTTAGATCACACGATCGTGGACTAGCTCTTATGAAATTGCCTGATCAACCTAAAGACAATTACTATCACTGATGAAAACTTTTTCGTCCGATGATCTACCACCACACCGTCGCTCTCCGCATTACTGAAAACGCTGCCACTTCTAATTTCCCAATTTCGTGCACAACCCGTATTTGAGCGGATACTTCTTTCTGGATCGGGTTTTCCCTTGTATATTAAATTCGCACCTCCTTTGGAGCCTAGGTTTCTTCACATGTTTTAGCGACCACCTCTTTCCTGAAGGTTCTTCGATCCTCTCTCTCTCTGTCTTTAGTTGTTTAAGACTATATCACTTTGTCTCCCACAAAATACCAAATATCACTTTTAATATCACGAACATCCCCTTGGAACTTTGCTGAGGACTTCAAATAATTTTAACTCCCCTTAACTTATTCTTTTTTCATAACCTTCATTCTACCCATAAGAGCATGCGACTTCTATACATATTACTTATAAAATCCGTCATATAACAACTTTAACATTCAAGCTCATCCATCTCTCCTGACGAATTACTGCTACGTGTATACATTTCTCCATTGTCTACTCCGTTCAACTGATTATCAAACTTTTTATTAAAATTCATTATTATACCGTAGTTTCCACATGTGGAGTCTGACATTTATTTTGCAACTTTTTTCCTTGTGGTTTTACGCGTCGTCGACATCGAGGTCGTTATAGGCTGGAAAGGACTGGGGTGAAGGAATGGGAAGGAATTCGGCCACGGCCTCTTGGAAGAACCATCCCGGTATGGAGTGATTATGGGAAAGCATGTAAAACCAAAAGCTAGATGGCCGGACGGGGATTCGAACATTTTTGTAACTGTTCTATCAGGATATTTGGATTTTTCCTCTTACATCAACAACAATATAACCTCGATTACTTCCTGTAGACCCTCATTCGTACCACAGAGACCTCTTGTTGAGTGCTCCTTATAACCTTCCCTTCTATCTAACATATATTTAGCCGGCCTTGGTAGCGTAGGGGCTAGAGTACTAGCTCCGCGTACCGAAGGTCGCCGGTTCGATTCCGGCCGAGGGCATGGGTGTTTAGTGTTGTGTATTTGAATGTCTTATCCGTGTTGTAGTGTCCTTGTGTCAATACTTGATAGCAACAAATCACATTGAGCTGGCTGTATGGCCCAGTAGCCGAATACCATTAAAAAAAATCATATATATTTAATTTCAATCTTCATTTTTTTAATTTAATTGTGATGAAGCGCAAGCTCCGGTAGCAAATTTTCTACACACCCATATTTCCCCATTTCCTGTACCCGCCTACCTTTGCCCTCTTCAAATTTCAGTTTTAAATTCTTTCAACGTTTTTGGTAAATTATTCCTCATTTCTCTTGGTAACATATTCCAATCCCTGACCCTCTTACCTACGAAAGAATATCTTCCCACACCTTTGTACCTCAAATCAAATGCCAACTAGTGGTCATGGTCACCTTTTACCTTCCGTGCACCACCTTACACCAATCTTTCCATGCCTCATCACCAATATACGCCTTGTACACTCCCATGACTCTCTTCACCCTCTTTCTGTCTTCCAATGAGTCCCTTTGCAGCTCATTTATCATGTCGGTTACTGATTGTGTCCTGCGATAATTTCCAGAGATAAATCTACCATCCCTTCTTTGCACCCCGTCCAACTCCTGTATTTGATACCCTAAATGTGGGTATTCAAACAATGGTCTGTCCCAATTTTTTACTATCTGTCCAATTTGTCTTGCCCAGTTGAGCTGTTTATCAAATGTAATACCAAGATAATTACTTTTCAAGTCTTCATCAAACAATTCTTTCCCCACCTTATAGTCATAATCTTTTATTTTTTTCTTTGTATCTTTCCCCTTTTTTTCCTACTGCTTTACGCCTCGTCGACGGCTAAGGTCATTAGAGGCGGGATGGGAATGGGGACAAGGAATGGGAAGGAATTCGGCCATGGCCTTTTTGAACGAAGCATCCCGGCATTCGCCTGGAATGATTTGGGGAAACCATGGAAAACCCAAATCTGGATGCCCGGACGGGGATTCGAACCGGCGTTCTCCCGAATGCGGACCAGAACGTTAACCGTTCACCCACCACGCTCGGTATCTGTGTATCTAACAAGCTTATTCTTCTTTGGATTTATCTTCATCTCATGTTTACCTAACCAGGAAGATATCCTTGTCAGATCACCCCGCCGCTGTTCACGGTCTACCGTTTTGATCCTATTATGTAGCATTATACCATCTGCATACAACCTAACTTCTGATATTAAAGCATCAACAGAATCATTCATCAGAACAATTAATAGCAATACGCTACCCGATGTGACTCCCATTTTCACTTCCTACCCTAACATTTTGCTTTCTACCCTTTACGAATTCTTCTACCCAGTGAATCACTTTCTCATCTACTATAATAGTTCTTTCCTTATTTATAACCATTTTATGGCTCACTCTGTCGAAGGCCTTTGAAAGGTCTAGTGCTACACTATTAATTTGATCTTCCTTGTCCATTTAATCCGAAATATCTTCCATATGTCCTACTAACTGAGATTCACATAATTAATGTCCAAAGCCATGTTGCCGATGTGAAAACCACTAACGCTTCTCACATATATTTCTGATGTGGTTGTATATCAATCTATCCATTAATTTACCTACCACTGATGGCATAGTGATTGGCTTAAAAATTTTTCGATACTATTTGTCATCCCTACTTTATGTATCGGTACTACTATCGTACGTTTCCAGTTGCCTTGGTTAACGAATTTGCAGAATTTTATCTAAAAATTTTGCTTAAATAATTAAATACAGCCCGAGGCATCATCTGATATGAACTGGCGGGGATATTGCGCCAGCGTTTCATCTGCCGAATCAATCAGTTGTTTGAAGAGTACTGGAATTTATTGAAGTTTGTTTTAGGAATGAAACAGGTGGTTTTGATAGGAATGCTGCGTCAAACACATCTGCTTGGTGTCGATAGGGCCTGAGGCAGAGTTCGAGAGGAGGAGATTGTGTGGAGGGTCAAGGAAGGGAGGGGGGGGGGGGCAGTATCTGACCTTGACTAGGCGTGTGTGAAAAATGACGTCTCTATTCCCGGACAGATCATTTTCATCTTCGGACAAAAACGCAGCGTGGAGCCAGTTCGTATTCAGACACGAGTCCGGATGCCACTCAGGGCCGGCGTTAGCGTAGGGGGGGGGGGGGGTAAGCTGGTCAAATGTACCCGGGCCCGCCGGCTGACGGGGGGACCCGATCACCGGCTGCAGGGGCCCCCAGCCTCGGAACCAAGAATCCGCCCATTATAGCTCGACCAGTTTTTAGAGCTAAAAAATAAAGGCACCCTTTTTACCCCGGCCCGAAATTCCTAACGCCGACCCTGATGCCACTGCATCATTATTTACATCTAACTATCATTTGACAATGTCTGTCGTTACAGACATAAATAATTCAAAATGCTCCGCTAAACAGTAAACGGATAAGATTGAAACATTTTTCAGAGCTCATTGACGAAACTTTTTGTTTTATTTTTACACAAATTGTAACAGTATAACACGTTATGCTGAAATGGATATTGTATTTATAATGATTAATTTGTTCCAGCGCCGTGATCGAGTAGAATACTTAAAGTTTCGCCCTCGACAATGACAAATTGGCCCCTCCCATTGAAGATATCACATGTCTATTAAGGAATTTGTTTCTGTAATCCGCACTCGCGTTCCTTTATTAAGATACTGTACGATACTGTGTGGAACACTTTCAGCGAATCCAAGGCTATGCCATCAATGTGTGGTAAGAATCAGCTACTTTCATCTCTTCACAACAAAATAAGCCACGAGTCATTCTTTCTAAATCGCGTTTAGATGGAAACAATTATTTTGTTTTCGTCAAAACTGTGGTATGTTTAAGAATTTGTTGCATTATAGGGCTCATCTGAAGACAAACTAACTTTCTTTCCTGAAGAATGGATTAACAGCTCGGCTCTCTAATCGGTAGCTACTTTTTTTTTTTTTTTTTTTTTTTTGTTTCTAAAAATATTCGATAAACAAAGGTTAATGCTGACCAGAATTCCATCGACACTGAATTCTCTTCCATAGTTTCTAAAGGTGTTCACAAACATAATTGTGTTAATTTTGCTGGCCATAAGTACACATAGTTGCCCACGACACACACACCCGAGCATTTTCTGCAAAATTACTTTATTTTGCAGTTTTGGTGAAGTTTTTGTCTTTTGACATTTCCTTCAATGTTACAAGATGCGTATCATTACTGTTGGTGTGTCTTTGTTTTCGCTCTGAGATATTTTAATTGTCTGTCACTATTGACAGGGGCCTTTTGTGCTTGTCAAACGTGGTCGAGTACTGTCCCAAATTGGCTATGATGGGATTCAGTGATTTTCTGGTGGCTCTGTAGAATGTTCTTGTTACTTTGAGGATTCGCTCCGAGAGTAATGGTATCCCTGCGGCTTCATGCAAGGGGGCTGTAGGGAACCGGCATGGCACATGTAGTGCACGCCGAAGTGCGCGGTTTTGCATTATTTGCAGCCGTTTGATGCTAGTCTTGGAAGCATACCCCCACACTGGACATGCATACTCAAGGATTGGGCGTACGAGACTGCAATAGATGTTGACGCCGGTGCTGGCTGACAAGGCACTGTCCCTGTTCAGCAGGGGGGTAGAGTTCTTGAAGCCTAGTTGCCACTTTCCTTCTTACCTCTTGCGTGTGTCTTTGCCACGTCAGGCGAGAGTCAAGGACTACGCCGAGGTATTTAACTGTAGGTGACCATACGATATCTTCCCCGTTGAGGTGCAGGTTTGGTGTATGGTTTCTCTCGCGATCACGCTTCCCCAGGCGTCTCGTGAATAATATTGCCTGCGTCTTGGCGGTGTTAAGCAAGATCCTCCATCTCCTGGCCCAAGCTTCTGTTTGTTGAAGGACCTCCTGGAGCCTCCTAATTGCTGCGACCTTGCACCTGTGTGCGGTGTAGAATGCCGTGTCGTCGGCGTAGAGGGCTGTGCGAACTGTGGCAGGGGCTGGTATGTCGGCAGTGTATAGGTTGTATAACACTGGGCCGAGTACCGACCCATGTGGTACACCGGCGTTGATGGGTCTACGAGATGAGATGCCGCTGCCGACTCGTACTTGGAAGGATCTCCCAGAAATGTAGCTTTTGATGAGCTTTACCAGAGGGCCGGGGATGCCCTGTGTGTAAAGCTTGAATAACAGCCCACTGTGCCAAACTGAATCGAACGCACGGGCCACGTCCAGAAGAACTAGCGGGCAATAACCTCTGTGGTTATAGGCCGCGGTCGCACGCTCGACGATTCTCATGATTTGCTGTGTTGCAGAGTGACCCCTTTGGAATCCAAATTGATAATCAGGGATTATATGCTCCCTGTTAATGTGGGCCTCCAGTCTCTTGAGTACAAGTCGTTCTAGTACCTTACTAATTGACGAAAGCAAACAGATTGGTCGATAATTTTGGGGGAAGAGGGTGTTTTTCCCCGGCTTTGGTACTGCAACCACCGTGGCCCGTTTCCAACAGCGAGGGAAGAGCTGGCTGCTTATGATAATGTTGAATATATCAGTGATGTGGTCGACGACTTGTTGGGGAAGATTTTTCAATTGTTGGTTACTAATATTGTCGATCCCAGGAGCCTTCCTAGGATGAAGCCGGTTTATAATGCTGCGAACTTCTTCAGGTGTTATTTCGTCTATGGTGTAGTCTTCATCATCAACTGAGAGGAATCTGGTCAGTCGACGACGGATGTCCGCAATTTCATCCTCATCATAGTCCTGAGCGGATCTGAATTGCCGCTCAAAATGATCTGCCAGTGCATTTGCTTTGTCCTGGTCGCTAAACACTATGCCCCTTTCACCGTGCAGCGGTGGTATTTTTGTTTTCCTCTTGGTGAAACGCCTTGTTTCTTTCCATAAGGTACCGTCACTAATTTGGAGGGTGGCTAAGCGTGCGGACCATTCTCTGTTGCGGTGATCTTGGATCGCCGCCTTCAGCTCTCGCTGCAGCCGATTGAGTAGGCGTCTGGTGTCGGGACGTCTGGTTAGGTGCCATTCTCTGGCAACTCTGTTTTTGTGTCGGATCTGCGCCAATAGGTGTGGAGGTAGTTGGCGCGATTGACTTCTGTCGACCGCTGGAGGCGTGGCTCTGTTTGCAGTGTCTAAGATGGTTTTTGTGACCTGTTTGATGGCTGACTCAAGGTTCATGGCGTCAATAGGTCGCAGTCTTATCATGGATTCCGCTACATCTGCTCGGAAGCTGTCCCAGTTGGTTGATTTGTAATTGGATGATTTATAGTGGCTGGTCTCCAGGGGCCGAGGTCGATTTCAATTATGACCGGCGAGTGGTCTGAGGATAGCCTGTTCATCGTGGTGGTGGAGACGTAACCAGTGATTCCTCGTGTCATAACGATGTCCAGGACGTCCGGTCTACCACCATTCCAAGGATGATGTGTAGGCTGCTCTGGTCCCCAGACTAGTAGGTTGTGCCGACGTCCAATTCTGTGTAGTTGCTGGCCTGCAGTGTTGGTCACTCTGGAGTTCCAGTCAGTGTGTTTAGAATTTAAGTCTCCCCCTATGAGGAGTTTGCCTCGAAAGTTTAATATTTGGGTGAAGTCATCTTCGATTAGTCTTCTGCTCGGTGGTCTGTAGGCAGAGACCACCGTGACTGGCCGCTACTGGTTTGCACCTCGATAGCCTTTGTTTCCAGCTGCTCTGTCTGGGGCGAAAGCAGCTCATGATGAGGGATGCCGTGTTTGATGTAAATTGCAACACCGCCTCCGGCTGTTGGTCGATCTTGCCGGTAGCAGCAGTAGTTGGCAACTGTGGCTCTGAGGCCATGTTTGAGATGTGTCTCAGACACGAGGCATATGTCTATATCCTCGTCTCGTAGAAATTGTCTGAACTCACCAATTTGTGAGTGGATGCCGTCAGCATTCCAAATGCACATGGTTAGTCCTTGTATATGCGTTCTAGCCATTGTGGGGAGAAAGGTTGCCAGGGTTGTCGGTTGTTAGGGCCGTCTTAACTGCGGTTGCTATGTCCGCGGCTAGTTGGTCGAATTTAGTGAGAAGCGTTGTCACCATGTTGAAAAGGTTGCCTACTATTGTTAGCATTTGGTCCATCGTCCCTCCATTCGCAGAATCAGAAGAATTTCTGTTGTGGTTACAATTTTGACATTGTTGGCCCAGGTTTGGGATGGCTGCTCTTGTTGGCTGCAGGTTTTTGTTTCCCTTGGGGTTGACTTTGACCAGTGACGGCTTCAGCAAAGGAGGTGATTTCCGAGTGGTCGATTGGCATTTGTGCCTCACTCTTCTTGCTTCCTTTTTGCTGGCCTTTGCCATTCTTCTGAGGTGGGTTCTGGGCGTTATTCTTATCTTCTCGTTGGCGCCTGTGTTGGTTGGTAGCTGATGATTCCTGGGCAGGTGTTTCTTCCGCTTTCTTCTCTGCGTTCGTCTTCTTCTGATCCTTGTTTGTCTGGGTAGAGGTGACACCCCGTTGTCTATCTCGGGCGCGTTTGAACGTTGGACACCCCTTATAGCTCGCGACATGGCTGCCTTTGCAGTTAGCGCATGTCGGGGCGTTTTCACCCTTCCTCATGGTGCAAGCGTTGGACAGGTGCGCCCCTGCGCACTTGACGCACACTGGGGTATGTTGCAATGTCTCGCAACATGCCCCAGGGCCTGACAATTATAACATTGAACTGGGCCATTGGAGGACCTCAATTTTTCTACTTTAATCCGTAGGGACATCAGTACTTACAGTTCAAACACTTTCCTGTTTTGAGGCCGATCTGGAAGCACCACAAGGAAAAGAGGCATTACTTCAGAGCCGCCAGGTCTCTTTAGTTGTGTTACTGTTCTTATGTCGAGTCCCAGCTCCTCTAATTCTTCCTTGATATCTTCCGGTGGCATGTTCGAGGGCATGCCACGGACGACGATCTTCAGTAACTTTTCCGCCGCGGACGGGAATGTATAATAAAGTATTTTCCTCCGCTGCAGCACTGCGGTGACGTCCAGGTAATCTTCAGTGTTGGATAATGTCAGTTTGACTTTATCTCCACCGGCGGACTTGGCTTGGAAAGGCCGCCCGTTCAGTGTTCCTTTCACCATCTGGTACAGTTCCTTGTATGTGTTGGGGTACTGTACCACGATGGGCGGGATCTGCTGTTTGGAGCTCTGCTGCTGCTGTTGTTGTTGCTGCGGCTGCTGATGCGGCTGCTGTTGTTGCTGCTGCGGCTTCTGTTGTTGCTGCTGTTGCTGCTGTGGCTGCTGTTGTTGCTGCTGTGGCTGCTGGTGTTGCTGCCGTAGCTGCTGTTGTTGCTGCTGGAGCTTCTGCTGTGGCTGTGTTTGTTGCTGCTGCTGTTGTTGTTGATGATGCTGCTCTGGTTCTTCCTGGATCAGCACGTCATATGGGTTGCTGAGTTCAATTCTGCCAGGGTCTAGAGTAGGCGGAGGTTTACAGGTGCGACGCGCCTCCGTGAACCCTGCACCGTCTGTTTGGTCCCCAGCTGAACTTGTTTTTCTGTTCTTGTTCGTGGATTTACCGCGAAACGGGAAAGTGGCGGATGGTTCCGGGAAACTGAAGGCACCGATGACTTTCTTCTTTCCCGCCTTCTTGTCTTTGCTGGTCGTGGCCATCTGCGACACAGGGATGCTGAGCTTACTATGGCTGGCTCTCTTCTCACTCCTCGACATCTTCGCTTTACCACCGAGGAGCGGTGAGGTGCATCGCTTAGTTGCGCGGGAGTCAAGTCCGTGGGCAGGCCCGGTTGTCGATTGCGTTGTGTGGATGGTCCCAGTAGTATCCATATTCGAATCCGAGTTCGGTTGCCAGGTTTTCGTACCATCTTGCGTAGCCGTCCTATTCATATCCGTTGCCAAGTCCGTTTCCGTTAGCCGGGTCGTCAACGTGGCCGCTACTGCCGCCGGCAAAGCCGAGTGCGGTGGGGCACTCGGCCCGCCTGGCGCGACAGCGCGGCGAGCACTTTCCTCATCGCACATCCTCACTCAGTGAATGCCAACTCGGAACTGCTGTGACTAGTTGCCCACGATTGCATACCGACTTTTACTTACTTGTGAAAAGAGCTTACGAGATAATCATTCTTCTTACAAAGCTTCGATGCTTGACTCTCGTAAATGCTTGACTCTCGTAAATCTTTCAATTTACGGGTGGGAAGTTTCTCAGCGCAGCATCACAATACTTTGATGACTTATTTCGTCATCCTAATGGAAACGTACTGATGAAATCTACAATGCCCTCAACCAACAAGTGGTGTTGCCACGGTCCCTGGTTTATACAAATCAGTTGGCCTATTAACAAACATATCGTACACATTTCCAAAATCTATGTGATTTCTTGAGATCAAGTGACCCAACCATCTTTATATGATCAAGATTCACCTGTCTTCACATTAACTTATTTTGTAATTCCTGCAAACAATTATCAGCAAATACACTGAAAATTATGTTTGATCTGGATCTTTGCGCTTTTGAAATTTTGAGTTTGTCATGGTTTTAGTCTTCTGTTTTTAATACGTCTCGCAAACAACTAGATTTACAATTCCATGATATGTGGCGCCTCTTTTGTTTATCGATTCTTGTGTCTGTGTTCTCAGATAGTATTTAGTGTTAAGATTTGTCCTTTAGGGGCCATCCATAAATTACGTCACACGAATTTCACGATTTTTGGAGCTCCTCCCCCGGGCCCCTCTCCTTAATTTTAAATTTAGAAATTATTAACTTAAAACAGCACTTATAAAATTATTTTTATATTTCTATTTAAAATATTTTTCATAAAATCAATAATAAATTAAAGATTTTATAAAACTGACAAATCAAATGAATGAGACAAAATTTAATCATGGACATCGAACTTATTCCCCCCTTGTTGACTCCCTCCCTCCCCCTCAAGGTGTGACGTAATTTATGGATGCTCCCTTATGTGGCTAAATTGTTGACTATTCATTGACCGAAGCGATATGAATTAAGGATGTAACGGATATCCTCAAGTGTGGAACTTTCGCGTGAAGTCCTACCTCCGCTTCCTCAATTTTTAATGCGGATGTATAGCGAATTTTTTGTTTATATTGCAATATATATTATTCTTTTCTCTTTATACGAAATTCTGCCCATCGTCGATTAGCTAACGATACCCAATTTGTTTTTTTCTTAAGATTGTGCAATAAAAGTAACAACGAAATGAACGGTGTTATTGCCTAAGCGACGAATTTACAAGTTTGAACTTGCATATAAAGTAAAGCGGCCTATTCACGGTCCAAATTGTAGGACATCCGTGTGGAACTAACCTAGGATGCGCTCACCCTTTCACGCTTCATGAAGGGGTCCAATAAAATGTTCCAAGCAAGCTTTTCCACTCGTATTTTCTTGTGGCACACCAGTGTCCTTATCGCACACTTGCAGGATGTTTCCTCCAATCATGATCCAAAGACATAGCTTGTTGGACGGCAAGAACCTATGTTGGATGTCTGGGAGTACAGCACCATCCAAAATGTACTACTTGTAGTCCTGTAACCCCGTTCACGACCCATCAATAGTCCTTTGGTCCAGGGACGTAGCTACTATGGGGCTAGGCGGTGCAGTGCACCGGGGCCCCTCGCTCAGGGGACCCCCAAATATACCTCAGGGGCCCACATCCTCAGCTCATGGGGCCCTACCAGCAACACAAAGCAAAAAAAAGGTCGCCCATCTGGCCTGAGGGCCCAAAATAAATTTTTTTGCACCGGGGCCCTTGTTGACCTAGCTCCGCCTTGCTTTGGTCCTACAAAATGGACCGTGAATGGGCTGCTAGAGCGGTGGAAAGGCGGGTGGCGGGCACGGAGATGTGCTGCGGGGTGGCCTTGTGTTTGCGCTTGAGTCGCGAACTCCGCAAACTTCATAAGACAAAAATTGTTTTTTAGACGCGTATGTAGTTATTTAAATAATTTAATTAACTTATGAAATCATCCCTAGTTTTTTGTTGTTGAAAGATGAGGCATAAAATAAATCAGTATGACATTATTATATGGAAATAAACTTTACTTAAGAGAAAATATAGATTTTGGCATAAAAATATACTTATTTTGATTTTAAGTATATTTAAAAAAAATAATTATAGATTTATTTCTCCACCTATGCATCCACTTTCCCAAAACATACCCATCCGCGGATGTCAGGCACTGAACATCCGCATGCGCATCCTAAAAAATGACCCGCGTTACAACCCTAATCTGAATAACAATCGGCGGTGGAATAATATTACTTTTGCTTTGTCATTGTTGAGTTACACTGATGGGTAGCATCTCCTCCGACTTTACTATAATCTTTCCGAACTCTTCATAATCTTGACTACATTGCTAGAGACTTCACTAGCATTTTTTTTTATGACTTTGTGCTTCGTCGATGTCACTAGAGGCGTGAAATGGTCTGGCCTTTTAAATGAACTATACCGGCATTCAGGGGGAGTGATTTCGGGAAACCGAAATCTGAACGGCTGGGAGGCGATTCGAACCCGCGTCCTCCCGAGTGCAAGGCCAGAGCGTAATCACTCACCAACAACGCTCGGTGGCTTTTTCTCCAATGTACGTGATGCTTTATCCTCCAGCTGTGGTAAAGCCATCGTGATTTATGCACACTGCTGTTTTCTTAGGGAGCGTCTATAAACAACGAAGCCCCATTTTGGCCTCCTCCGAAACCCACTCTTCCCCCCCCCCCCCATTTCCCCGCCACACGTAGCCTGTCGTGGCTTTTGCTTCTACCCTCTTCCCCCCCCCCCCTTCCCCCGTGTGGCACGTAGCTTTTTTTCTTTATTGATTTCAGAAGACATTTTGTTCTCAGTGGCGTAGCTAGGTTAACAAGGGCCCCGGTACAAAAAATTTATTTTGGGCCCTTAGGCCAGATGGGCGACCGTTTTTTCGCTTTGTGCTTGGGGGCCCCACTGAGCAGTGAAGGCCTTTTAGTGAGGGGTAGAGATAAAAAAAAAAAAAAAAAAAGTCGGCCAGTTTGCCGTGAAGGGCCGTGGGCCCTCTGAACTGCGCTTGGGGGTCCCCAGAGGTGCGCTTGGGGCCCCCTGAGCGTAGGAGCCCCGGTGCAATGCACCGCCTAGCCCTGAAGTAGCTACTCCCCTGTTTGTACTGTTTTCTGTTGTCACACTATTGTAAATTACGTTCAGAGATAATTAAATGACGGAGATAAATATTCACATGCTGTTGTGTTTTCTGTACGTTATTTTAACTGTAACAAATAATATAAATTAAAAGTTACGTTGTTTGTCTCTGAAACCTCCCCCCCTTTTTTTCTCTCTCGCGTAGCCCAGCTTAGCTTTTACCCCCCCCCCCCCTCTTTCAAAGACCTACACACGTTGTTTATGGACGCTCCCTTAGTTACTTTCCTTGTACAAGAAAAACGTCCTCAGGAGGACGATTGGTCGGAGGATTGGTTGCTCCCTTTTAACCCAGGGCACACCCAATTGTGTTTCTCATGTTTGTATATCTTGAAAAAAATCTTCGTGGAGACTCCTTCAGTGTACCCTCTCACTGCTGTTTAAATAACACCACTGTGGACTTTCCATGATTTGGATTTCAAGAATCTTTCCGCGGTACGATTGCTGGCATAAGTTAGGAGGCTACGACAGAGGTGTATCTAACACCCGGTAAGAATCTTTGTCATTAGGTCGCATGAAATTATTATTATTAATAATAAACATGAAGATCTATATGTTACCACTCTGCATTAGACTTTTAATACGAAATTGTTCAAACGAATTACCGATAGTTTCTTTTTCTAATTTAGTACTGCTTATCTCTATAATAAGAGTATTTTTGTTTGGGAAATGTGTAGTTTATGAGGCGAAGATTGGGGAAGAGACTGGGTAACTACATGATCCCGCGAAACTGCCCAAAAACCGCCATGGGGACGATCAGTGCGCGGATTCGGGATTTCAGCTCTGTCACTCTGAGAACACGTGTTCGACAGGTGCCTCATATAAAGTAAAAGAACAGCCTCGACAGGTGCCGCGGTCACTTTACAACTCTAGCACGACCTACGCATCAAATTTAAAAGGATTAGCCTAATTTAATCGTATCATTTGCTCTTTTAAGAACTGATAAGTATGAATTTCGACGTAGGCCCTATCGTTTTTTGATGATTTGCAAAAAAAAAAAAAAAAAAAAAAAAAAAAAAAAAAAACCAAAAAAACAATATGAACGAAGTAAATAATGTAGACATAAAATTACTTTTTACTAATTACAACATAGACATTTTCGGTACTGGAATTTTCTAATTTAATTTAATTTTTATTTAATTTTATTAGTAGACCTAAATTAAACAATTTTTGCATCAAGCCAAAATCAAACAATAATTTAGTATAGTATAATGAATCCTGATGTAACTTATCTTCATCAAGGTACCACACACGGTTTTGTCTGTTTATGCAGAAACATATAACCGTCTGAATTATGTCTTTTTTGTAACGCTTTTATGAAAATGATGGCTGAGAGTTAACCTTCAAGGAAATAGGTTTTCGAGTCCCGAACGAACAATTCGGATTTCAGTTTTCCATAGTTGCTCAAATTCCTTAGGGCGAACGCTGCAATATTTCATTCGTACAAACCATTGCCCTTTTCTATCCATTTCCTTGTACTCAATTCTACTGTCTACTAATGCTATTATTATTTATGAACCGTTGTCCTATTTTTTTTTTTTTTTAAATTAAAGGTTTAAAAAAATAAAATTGCTTCAACATCTGGATCGCATTTTATCGTTGTAACAGTATGAGAGAGAAGTTGTGTTATACACCATGCCATCAGCTAGCTGCCATGTTCTTCATTTGTTTAACAGATCTACATGTATACATAAGTCAGTCACATTAGATTTTAATTTCTTGTAATCAGTTTCGACTCAGGATTGTGAAGATTTTCATTAACCTCGACGTTCTGCCTGTTCTTATGTTAACGTTCCTCTAGCAACTTTTCACTGAACTGGTCAGAGGGACTGCTGAAAGGCAACACGCTAGAAACCGCCTTGATAAACTTGAAGTTAGATACTTGGCGAATAAATTCATTCATCTGTTTGAACATACGATCTTAACACTCTGACACTGAACCGCCGTAAGTTTTCACAATAGTAAATCCCTTCTTTATACGTAATTTAATCCCAGTTGTTAGAACCTGGAAGACGCATTGGTTTTGTTTAACTACTAAAGTTATGACGTGGTTCATATTCGTAAGGTTATATCTAGAAGTTTGTCTACGGATCTCTAACGTAATTGCGAGTTACTTTCAGCATGGTATATTTTTGTCACAATGTATGACGTTATGTCTATGAAAGTGTGTCCAGTCTTCCATTGATACATTAATGCTGGACTCTTCTCTCTCCAGTTCCTGCCTATCCATAAATAGACCACCAGCGGACGCACACTAGCGTATTTTCGCCTCACTCATTCATAACACGAACGGCCATGAGCGATGAAAATGTCAGATTTCTGATTGTCGTCACAATTACATTTGTCCACGCTCCACTGATGACAAAGGAGGCTAATAAACAGTACCGTCTAGATGAAAAATGTCAAATTATTATAGAAACGATTACAAACTCATTCGCAGCAGCAATAGTGAAGAAAAGCTTCTCTGCTGTCTTACCGCGTCAAAATAACGTTGTCTGGCGATTTTTCCTAATCATGCATCGCTTCCACCATCAAGCCCTCCAATACTTTAAAAAAAAAATAGAAAAAAGAGCTCCAAAAACCTACATCTTCAACCATGGTGGCCTTCCTTTTATCCGCTGCTCGCATCTGCACATACATTAAGAACTAGTACAAAACTTATTGGTGGTCACAGTAACGGGATGTCACGTGATTCATGTGTTTAGATGTACATCCATTAACATGGTTCCATCTGGAAAGAAACTAGAAACGAAATGATCGAAGACGTAAGGGAAGAGAGGAAAAAACCTGAGGTTTAATCGCCGGTATAAAAAACACCTTTTTGATAGTTAAGGTGGAAATTAAGGCTGTGGAACATTTTCAAACATTCCCGCTTCGTCTCGTATAGTTTCATTTACTTCCGACAGGTGACAGTGCTATACGGAGCTGTTAAAATGGCGTCTGTAACGGATGTGGGTTCCAAACAACGGGCAGTGATTGAGTTTCTTTTGGCGGAAAACCAGCGCATCTTAGATATTCATAGGCGTTTGCAGAATGTCTACGGTGATGTGGCAATGGACATAAGCATGGTGAGTCGTGTGTCACCGCCGCAAGGCAGTTCTGTCTGATCTCCCGCGTGCTGGCCGGCCGTGCACAGCTGAGACTCCTGCAATGTCGGAGCGTGCGAAGACTCTCATTCGAGACGATCGACAGATCACCATCAAACAACTCACTGCTCATCTTGACATCTCTGTTGGTAGTGCTGTCACAGTTGTTCACCAGTTGGGAATATTCAAAGGTTTGTTCCATCTGAGTCCCTCGATGTCTAACCGAAGAGCATAAAGAACAAAGGAGAACCATCTGTGCGGAACTGCTTGCTCGTCATGAGGCTGAGGGTGACAATTTCTTGTTACAGGCGATGAAACATGGGTTCATCACTTCGAATCCGAAACAAAACGGACAATAAAAGGAGTGCCACCACACCAACTCCCCTACCAAGAAAAAGTTTAAAGCCATACCCTTAGCCGGTAAAGTCATGGCTACAGTCTTCTGGGACGCTGAAGGGGTTATTCTGGTCGATGAGGTATATTGAAGAAAGGGCTTCAGCGTGTTCGTAGGCACAGAAATCAGAACAAACTTCTTCATGACAACTGCAAGACCTCTTACAAGTCTTCGTACCCGAGAGGAGCTCACAAAACTTCAGTGGACTATTCTTCCTCATCCACCCTACAGCCCCGATCTCGCACCGTCGGATTTCCATATGTTTGGCCCAATGAAGGACACAATCCGTGGGAAGCACTACGCGGGTGATAAAGAAGTTATTGATGCAGTACGATATTGGCTCCGGCATCGACCAGTGGAATGGAACCGTGCAGGCATACAGGCCCTCAAGTTGGCGTATAGCCGTAGCATTGAATGGAGATTATGTTTAAAAATAGTATTGTGTAACTAAAAGATTGCGAAATAAGATGGTGTATTTGAATTCGAAATAAAACAATCCCTGTTTCAGAAAAAAAAAGTGTTGCATTACTTATTGAACGACGCTCGTAGAAGGCATCCTCCAAGCAAGCGGTAGCCAGAGCTATCATTCGCGAAGTAGCATCTGCTATACGGTCAGGAAGCGAACGCATGGCCTCTGTCGTGACAGTCATCTCGAGTAACTGGCGACTCACCACACACTGATTGACGGCTCGCTCGTCCTTATTTTTGTCCCGGTGGTTCGTCTGCTTATCCAAAGACCTTCCCTTCAGTTGATTACCTGATAGGTTGCCTTCACTCCGTTTTACTAGCATGAGCGGACTTCTCCTTAGACCATCTTGCAGCCTTCGCACCTGACAGGATACCCTGCATTACAGGCTGTGAGTAGATCTCCGCAGTTGGTGATGTAGAAAGTAGGTATGTTGTCATTAAACTTCTCGCATGGGATAACACATATGCGTCCCATCGCATCGGACGCAGCGACATACTCGGGATAGATGGCCGAAATCTTAGTAGCTATAGCATTGGGTTCAAGACGTCCTCAATTTCTTAACAAAGTTGAGCTTCATTAATTTTACATTAAAAGCGATAGGCCTAGTGACCGTGGCTGGACACTGTGTCTACCTCCGCGACGACGGTCGACATAGCCTATGTGTGGACTGGCGGCGCTGTGTCTGCCCAGACAATCTGTTTATACCCAACTGCCGACGCGGATGAAGAGGTGGGTGGAGGGGTAGTCAGGCTGGGAGCTTCTCTTCCTAGTGAAGTCATATACAAGTCCGAAATATCCCTAATATGTTGTGAGACCATATGGCTTTTAACAATTGGCTTCCATGTCTGACTTAAGTTGGGGCCTTAATCCTGATTTATAATGTTTTCATCAGGTATTAATTCTATTGCTTCTTTCCTGATACTATCCCAGAAATGATCTAAATACCACATGCGTGTCATTTTGTCAACTAATGATTCGTGCCGGTTGTTAATAGTATAATATACGAGCTGTCACAAAAGTATCCTTCATCTTTCTTTGCTGGTGTTATTCTGCGTCATCGGACTGGTGGCATCCTTCGAAGTAGTCCCCATTTGACTAGCTCCTAACGACCTTTCCACTTTTGGAAGCAGTCCTGGAATTCGTTATTTGATATCGCCTTTAGAGCGTTCGTTGTATTAGTTTCGATTGTTTCTTCGTCGTCGAATCGGTGTCTTTTGAGCGGCATTTTTAATCTTGGGAACAGCCAAAAGCCGCAGGGAGCTACGTGAGGACTATACAGGGGCTGACGGAGCTGTACGACTTTGTGCTCTGTCAAATATTGCTGCACGATGTTCGATGCATGCGCTACCGCGTTGTCGTGTGAAGAAGCCAGTCTCTGCTTGACCAAAGCTGATGCCGTTTACTTCCAATTTCGTCAAGCAATCTTTTCACAACTTCAAGAAAGATCTCTTGAACAGATGGCTCAAGAGCCAACGCGGTGCTATAAAGGTTCCTCGTTCATTCTGGATCTTTTTCATATAAGCAATCTTGATATTGTAGATACAGTTTGTGTTGAAGACGGTATCACAAGGCGGTTGTGGTAACTTTAAAATCTAGTATGAATTTGAAGCATGACAAAGACAAACTCGTATATTGCTTCGATAAGGCAAACGATGTGGGTATGGTTGATCACTTGACGAAAAATTTTGAAACGTATACGCAAAATACAAATGTTGAGGAACTTTGGTTTAATTTAAAAGAAATAATATGGAACGGTTTAAATCAATTTGTTCCTAAGAAGCTTATTAAGGTAAGTAAGAACCTTCCGTGGTTCAATAGGGAAGTGAATCGATTGCTCAGGAAGCAAAGGCGTTTATATGCCATGGTAAAGAAATCGATGGACTCATCTAATCGTGCTAAATTAGTCAAGTTACGAGCGGAAGTGCGTAAAGCAATGCGTGATGCGTTTAAAGAATTCCAAGCCAGGAATTTGTCCGAAGATCTGATTACTGATCCAAAAAAGTTCTGGTTGTATCTCAAATTACTAAGAGGCTCTCGTAATGTTATGCCTTCACTGATTAAGGAAAATGGGGAAATTACCGAAACTAGCGTAGAGAAAGCAGAAATCTTGAATAATGTATTTAAAAAGCTTTCACGACAGAAAACTCAGAGGAGATTCCGACATTTGCCAATCGTACCAACAAAATTATCAAGGATCTCGTTCTTGATGTAGAGGGAATAACTAAACTGCTTATGAATGTAAAAACCAATAAGGCTCCCGGACCAGACGGTATTCCTACAAGATTCTACTCCAGGTACGCAATGGAAATTTCACCGTATTTGATGAAATTATATACCACTTCCTTGGATCAAGGAAAAATACCCGTTCTCAGCAGTAATTTTCAAAGGCCATTAACCCGAGCTTTACCTCTGCCACAGTTTGCTGTTTAATATGGAGAAAGGCAGAACGATTCTGTGGTTTTAATTCCACCTTAAGCTGTAGGTTCCCTATATGCGGTACTAGTACTTGGTCAGGTTAGGTAGCCACAAGAAGCGCACTGCGCGGCCTATCCATAACACTGTAACCTGGCGGCCGAACAATCCTTCGGGATCTCCCGGCCAACAATGCTATATGATTATTGAATGGACCATCAGTAATCAAAGTATAGTACATATATATACTATGTCATACAGAAATACATATATATCGGTTATATATACAGGGGTTTCAGGTCATTTTGAGCTGCAAATTAGGTAAAAACCCAACTTTTAGGAAAAGTGTGAAATTTGGCTGATTTTCGAAGAACTGTAGCTCGCTTAATTTTGAGTTTAGAAAAAAGTTTGTAATACGAAAGTTGTAGGAAATTTTGTCCTCTTTCAAATTGAAAATAGAATATTTCTTGATAGGACTTATCAGGAAGGAGTTATAGACGAAAAATTGAAAAAAGTACCCAAATTTTGATGTTTTTTGGCCACAGAAAATTGTGCCGAGGGTGCTGGAGGTCGAAAACTTGGTTTCTGCATACTCTCACCAATATATACAAGATAAGAAAAAAAAAATCTTCTACGTGATGTGATGTTTGTGAGACCCCCTTTCTACGACCCCGTTACTGGACTAACTAGTGCGTCCTCACTTGGAGTATTGTTGTTCTGTATGGGGTCCCCATCAAAAGGGATTAATGGAGGCATTAGAGAGGGTCAAGAGAAGGGACGCTCGATTCGTGACAGGTATATATAGTTGGAGGGAAAGCGTAAATGCGTTGTTGAAGGAGTTAGGTTGGGAAGACCTGGAACACCGAAGGCGTTGCTCTCGACGGAAGCTAATTGAAAAATTCACGACTGACATATTTCAGAATGACAGCAAAGAAATATTGTTACCAGCAACATTCGTATCTCGGAATGACCGTGAAAATAAGATAAGGGATATCAGGGCCAGAACCGATTCTGTCACATAACCTTAGTTATGTCAGTATACTTCCAAAAACAGTTCAAAGGGTCCTTAACACACTTAAAACCAATAGCAGATCATTTTAGAAGCATTTTTCAGTAGTTTTGAAAGTCAGGAAACATGTTAGTAAGGAGAGTTTGAGCTATTTTGTAAGTTTTCGAAAATATTATAAAGAAATTTAAACATTTCTAGAAGCCTTTTGGCCACATTCATTTTCAGAGGTGTAAAATGAGATGAAAATTCAAATTAGATCCAACACTTGCATTTTAGAAGATTACATTAAGAAAATATCATGAAATTGGTGATCTTGCAAGCTCATGGAATTTATTGCACAAGTAACTTTTTTCACCTAATTTTCAAGGTACAGCTAAGACTCAGAGCTCAAAATGTTCAGCATAAGATAATACACAACATATTAAAGGATAGAGTCAATAAGTAAAAAGAAAGTATGTTTTTTAGACAAAATAAGAGATTTCGCTGATTCTGCAATTCAACATTTCTGCAGACATACAGATCTGAGCACATAGAAAAGACATTTATATTAAAGAGAAGCTTTCACTGAACACTTGGAGTGATTTTCGTAAAGATGCTGACAGTATATAAGCTGTGAAAGGGAAATTAAGGTTTGAATATAATTGCTGCTGCTAAGCATTATTTTGGGAACAAAGGATTGGCATTAAGGGAAATAGATAATGAGGAAATAATATTACCATCAGATAGATAATTTAATTTAGTAAAGTTTGAGATATATTACAGATCGGTAGCACTCTTATATTTGGAGATAATGAGCATACAAGTTTTTAGCTGACTTTGCACTTATATTCAAAGTCGATTTTCACCATCAAATACATTTGGGATCTAGACGTGTCATATGTCAAAAGTTGAGGAAATTTTTATAGAACAATTTGATAACAGAATCATTTCACAGACTAACGAATTGTAGGAATGGTGACAGAGTAAAGCTTTTACGACTTTAACTCGAAATACACAAATCCTAGGAAAAAACTTGTCATAACTAAAACTGACATTTAAAATGTGCTTCATAACATATCAAAATTTCAGACTTATCGGAATAAAAATAAGGTTTCCCTTTGTCAAATCAAGCGTCTGCTGAGTCAGCTGGCCCAATATGAATATAAGGAGCCTCCGCTAGCCTGGGCGGACAGCAGTAATTCGGCAGAAATTGAACCGAGAGGACGGCGTGTTGGTTGGTCGCGGAGATGTAGGAAATTTTAGTAGTGACGTTATAATGGTGCGGGGTCAATCTTCCTTCGGGATGAACTTTTAACTTTCATCTAGGGGTTAGGAGGAAGTTGCTTACTGTGAGAGGATGGTTTAACCTGTAATCATTTATTTCGGATAGAAGTCTGATGCTTTTCTTTTAGGACTACGCTGGTACCGAATTTATGTAAGAACTTTTGAAAAAAATATAATCTGGAATTAATCAGGAAGTCGGAAGTTGTGTTTTAAGAACCCTTGGGGTAATTACGAGGGATTGGCGACCGTAAATAGCATCACTTAAGGGTACCAGACACGATCATAGTTAAGACAACCTGTAAGCTACAACCCCGAGCAAGCAGCAGGTTTTACATGCCGACCACGTTCGACACGAATTTCTTCAAGAGAATAAACCATTCCACACGGTAAGCACACCGCATCACTTCAACCTCGGCGACGCGTTGCTGTTTTCACCAATAACCGGCACGTTCTTTTCTGTATTCATATTTTTCACGAGCGATTAGGGAATGGAATAGAAAGGATTTACCGGGCGAGTAAACTTAAAATCCGACAGGAGTAGCTTTCGATAAAACTCTCCGGCCTTCCTGATCTGGGTTTTACATAGTTTTCCCGGTTCACTCCACGTGAATGCTGGGATGGTTCCTCACAATAGCCCATTGGCGCCTCCTGCCATATCCCGTATATCCCTTCCAAACTATTACCCTTTCGGATAGGTGTAATGCACCCTCTGCCACACACTTTTAGTGAATCGCAGAGTAATAGTAAGACAGTATTCTTTGTTGATCGTCTGACATTTAGGAGCATATTCATGTTGCACAACACCCTCATAATAATAATAATAATAAAAACAATCAGCAACGAGTTGAGACTGCGCCTACTTTGGCGCGCATTTTCGGTCTTGGCTCCGACAACAGCTTCCACTGAGAAGACTGTCGTTTTGTTTCGGAATCATAACCATAAACCCACAATTCAGCACTAGTTAGAATTTCATTATTATAATTTTCATCGTTATTGATCATTTCCAAATTGTCCTCAGCGATTTCAAGGCTAAGGTTTTTCTGCTCCGCTGTTAGCAATTTTGATATGAATTTCACACAAACGCAAACCATTTGAAAATTTTCCGTTAAAATCTTTCAAACACTGGTTTTCGGTATTTCAAGATCATATTCTAGTTCTCGCACAGTCAAGCGACCATCTTTGAACCGCTTAAACCACTATTTTATTTGTGTTTTGCTCATACATTCTACATTACATACATGTCTACATTAAAACAAATAAAAAATACTGTCTACATTTGGTTTACAAAAACCTACTCACTTTCCCCCATCACCATACTAATTACTCTTCATGCCATTTAGCTACCTCGAAAACGGGGAGGAAGGTGGGGGGGGGGAAATTGTCCAAAGTTGATAGTGTTATTCTTAGAGTACATAACATTTCCTGTCAAACAGCGTTGGACCTATCCTGATAGGACAATTGCTGACCAAGAAATTCGAGCTTGAATTTTTAAAAGTTTTGTGACGACACACAAATCTACAGTTTTTATTCAATATCGAAGGAACTTTGCCCGCATATGCTTTAAAATAAGTGAAAAATTATGTTTACATTTAGTTTACAAAACTGCAGGCACTCTGCACCTTCACAGACAAATTTATAATTACAAATATTTGTGTGTAATATATCTATCTCCAAAACGGTAGGGAAATCTACCAAAGTCGATGGTGATGGAGAATATTTATTACAATCCAGTAAGAGGTAAAACATCAGAATTTTCATGTACAGCCCTCCAGAAACGCTGGGTACTGTGCTTTTGCAGAAGACGGAAAGACCAAAAATATTGTATTCCCAAAGCACTAGAATAAACTTTTTCCAATTTAATTTATGCACGAAAAACTATAGTCTTTCATTTATTTTGTATGTGTAAATGTGTCTGCTTTACCCACATTAAGAAAAATAGGCATTGCAGCGCATGCTGGGCAAAGATAGTTTGTTAATAAAAATCTATTGCAACTCAAATTGTGTTTATAGCACAGTTCTCAAATTCGTAATTGCCTTTTGCTTTGCTGCATTTATCAATATTATTGTTTTGACATCTTCTTGGAAATAATGTTCAGCTGTTTGTTTTGGGTTGTTACTCTTCCCCCAGACGAATAACTTCCAGTTGCATTCCATATGACAGCTAAACTGTTCGGTCGTTTTGCGTGCTTAGAGGAACCCTGACACTACTTAGTTAGGTTGAATCACCGGTACTTGAAAATTCTGGGTTTGAATGGTTGAGTGGGATTGTAGTACATCTTATATGTGACACTACGGTGAAGCGCGATGCATTGACCGAGCTTGGTGGGTTAGCGGTAACGCTCTGGTCTCGCATTCGGGAGAACGCGGGTTCCAATACCCGTCCGGCGATCCAATTTTGATATTCCTTGGTTTCCCCAAGTCACTCCTGGCGAATGCCGTGACGGTTCTTTCAAAAGGCCGTGGCCGAATTCTTTTCCGTTCCTTGCCCTCAGTCGCTTTATGCCGCTAATAACCTCGACGTCGACGAGGCAGAAAGCAAAAAAAAAAAAGCGACACACTGTGAAAGAATCTAGTGGCAGAGATAATTTTTTCTGTCCATGGGGGCAAAAGCAGCTTTTTATGGTTCTTGTGTGTTCTAATACTTGGGAAACTTTTTTTTTTTTTTCTGCCGCACTTGAACGGGAAGACGACTTCGGCATCGAGATGATAACGGCTTCGTCAACATTGCAGGGCTCTGCTCTGCGAAGACAACCAGACTGCTGGGTGGGTATCTTTTTCCTTGCGTAATATTTATCGCTGTGAACTTGGTGACTCAGACTGCATCTTATCTACTGGAAGAGATACATTTTCTGCTCCATACTCACGTGCAGGAACATTTACCTGATTGAAGTCACTGTCCTACAACTTAAGGCACAAGAAAAATGCAATGTCTTCAGTTCAGCGAATAAATGCATACATTGTGAACTTTCCCCTTAAGAGTATTTAATTGGCTGACTTAAGTAACAAAATCAGACCGCAAATAATATAATTAGGTATAAACATTTCCACTCCAAGTGAAATAACAGCGTGTTCTGGATGAAAAGTCCCATTTCATCTCGAACATATTTCAGCTGCCGGAAGTAGTGCAGTGGGTCAGGCAAAAAGAAGGGGCTATTTTTGCTGAAGAATTATAAGTACTCTTCCGAAAACCTCAATTTATCCTGAAAAAACTGCGTTCATCAGCCATAAACAATACTTAACTTGCGTAACATAACTTTACTTCTTTACGAATTTACTGGTTAATATTAACAAATAACAATATTACTGATGTGTCCATCATTGAGGCCTCAGTCTCGCATATGCATGCTTCTCGACAATCAGCACGCGACTCTCACACTCGCTCAGCAACCAAAGCTTTCAACACTAGCTACCTTACCAACTTATGATATCCACAAAGATTACACACACTACTGAGCGTGGAAATCCTGTGATACAGTAAGGCAAATTATTCATCAGCACATTATTTTTTAAATATATACGGTTAATTAAATAAAACTAAATGACTGGTGGGGTGTGATATTGTCACAACATTCTCTAACGAAAGTTTTTGAAGCCTTCGTGTGAATACGTTAATGACGACTGTTCCATTGGAGAACTTTTTGATGACCATTTCCAAACAAGTAGGCATTCGTGGCAAGAACATTATCTTCATCACCCATGTCGGCTGTTCTAATTGACAATATTTGAGATCAGTTTTCCTTGCACTCACTTGGTATGGAAGTGACTGCGATATCTAGCGATAACTTACAAATCACCGCATATCTACAGCGCGTAATCAACCGTACAACTCTGTCAGCATTTATTTATAACACTGTAACTTTCTGTGGCGCTCGTATCGAAAACAGAAATCCCCACTATGTCAAAGGATAGGTTATAGGCACTGATCAAAAGTTGATAAAAAACAAAATAAGTGGTATTTTAGATTTATGCCTCAATGAAAGAATATTCCATGACACTCACCTTCAAGTAATTGCCATTCTCCATATTGGAACTTTTCAGGTTGAGAGCGTTGACGACGTCTAGTTGCAGTATTGCCTTTCTAGAGAGTCAACCAAGACTACTGCCTATTGAGGTACTTAAATCACGATATCCCATACTGCTGTGAAACGCTTCTCCAAATTTCTTGAACTCATATCTTTCTAGAGAATAGATTTCAGTGTAGTTGCCAGGTATGATGAGGAGGAGTGTAAAGCGTCGACATCTATCTGTGAACTGCATAATTATATATAGTTTTTAGGTGGTAGTTCTGGACCATTGTGATTACTTTTAATTTATTTATCGTACAATAAATGTACAAATTTTTTAATAGATGTAAAAAAGGTTTGTATAAATGTGCACGTCACAACCTCTTATAGTATTATATCTCTATAGTTAGTGCTTTAATCCATTCAATTGCTTTGATCGATGCTTGGTTGTTCCTTTGTAAGCTCGAATAGGACAGTCAGAAACGATGTGGTGGATTATCTGTAAGCTGGCTCCACAGTCATAATTTGTAGAACTGATCCATCCCCATTTATGTAGTAAGTAACCGCGTCTGCCTTTTCCTGTTCGTACCCGGTTAATTATTGCAGTCTTGACAGATCAAATCCTTGTAACCGCACTGACTACGGATGACTGTTTCAACTGAATTATCCACAGCTTGTAGAGGTTCAAAGAGGTCCCTACAAGGTTGATTACTGTGCGTCACGGCGGTTTCCTTTATTTCAAGCGTTGGAGTTTTGCTTGTGTATTACTCTCGAGGTATGGGTAGCAGGTGGTTTGTCAGGAAGTTTTTCCAGACCTTTAGAAGAGCTTCTGATTTTCTTAGTGCTGGAGGCAAAATATTACAGAGAACAGAAAGCCATGGTGTGTTCGTGTTTCGAATAGATCCCGAAATTATTCGCATCGCCTGATTGAGTTGCCCGTCTATCTTCTTCGTGGGAGCACTATTGATCCAGGTCGGGCAGCAGTATTCAGCAACAGAGTATGAAAGAGCTAAAGCCGTGGATCTTAGATCGTTAGCAATGGCTCCCCATGAAGTATCAGCAAGCTTTTAAAGCATATTATTTCTCGTTTTGACTTTACGTTTTAGAGATGCTGTTTGAAAGTTAGAGTTAGGTCTAATGTTATACTCAGGTATATTGATGTTCTGCAATATGGAAAGGGAGTTGGCTTCTGAATCTGACTTCTGGTTTATAATGCGATTGTCTTGCGTAAATTAAATGTCGTTATAACCGTTTTCTGAGAATTTAGATGGAGTCACCATTTCTTGAAGTATACAGCTAAGGTTTCCAGATCTGTAAAAAAAACTTGTTTCAGCACCGGAAAAGTTTAGGCCCTGATTCACCAAACAGATGTCATCAGCGGAAATAAATTTCCTTGAGGATGTTTCCAGTAAGTCGTGTGTATACAAATTGAAGAGGAGAGCCAGAACTGATCCTTGAGGTAAGCCGTCATTTAGTTTAAACATTATGCTCCTGTCATTATCAGAATATATCTGTATATATTGTTAAGTAGGTCCATAAGTTTTCGACATGGGATAATACTCAAGTATTTTAGAGGTCTTTTTCTCCAGTGTCTTAGGCAGCTGATTGATCCAAAAAGACAGCCACGCTTACTGATTTATTCTCATACCCATTTTCGATATGAGAGGTGAGAGAGAATATCTGCTCGTTACAACTTCTCTCTAGTCTATAGGAATATGGTTATTGATTGCTTCAGAAATTCTGCTGTGGTTCAGGCGCTCGAGGAGTTTGTATGTAACTCTTAGAAGTGCTAATGGTCGATATTTTTCCACTTTTTCAGAATCTTTATTTGGTTTCAATATGGCTATTACTTTTGTTTTCTTCAACATGGGTGGGTGGTTTCCAGTTTGTAGGATAATTGAGAATAAATTGGTAAGGCAACTTTCGCTTCTCCAAAGTGGGCTAAACGTTCAGGGAATACACCAAATTTATCTGCTTTTCTAATCTTCATCGATTTGATTGTTTCATTGGTTTCATTTTCTCGGAATGGAATGGAGAATTTAGTAGACTATGAGGATGCTTTTTTCTTGTTCGTAATTGTAATATGGTATAATGAGCCTCTCTTGGAAGCCAAGCAGTAGGAGCTGACGGAAATACTACTAGGGGCCCGTGGGTTAGGTTCGGACCTAGAAGCTGACCATGGTTCAAATCGAAGTAATCTTCATAGGATTATTGACGTTCAATTAGGCCACTACGATGTTTCAAATTTAGGGTACAACGTGAATAAGGTAATGTACAAAATAAAAAATCTATATACTGTGATGATAGTTATGGCTGGCGTCCCTAAATTGCGTACTGGCCTCGGAATCAAAGTAATCATAGAGAATAATACATCATAATTAGCTTCTCGTTGAAATTTGTATACATTAGGAATCGGTAGGGTAAACACGAATTGATATCCAATGAAAGAAATGACTTTTGTGCTGAGTTTATTGCATCAAAAGTTACTCGTATAAATCTATACATATCAAGGATACTTGGGCGTCACAACGAGAAAATAGATGATTACTCTATATCACACAGCAGACAATATGAGTTGGAGTATTATAAACACTAATTCTACAGACTCGGTCATTATATTTACAAGACTATCTTGAAGAGCTGTAATTACTAAAAGTCAGGGCCTGGGAAACGTGGGAAAGTGGCAGAGCAAGAGACTTCCACAAGGAAACACTGCACTCGTCCAGTGATTTAAACACTGTAGCGGATCAGCAACGGGCCATTTACTAGATGGACGGAAGAACTTGTTGCAGGACGTTGCCGTTGTAGGTATGAATCACTCTACCAGTCTGTGATGAGCGGCGCGACGTCGCTTTTGGGGTGGGTGTTGAGGAACCTCCATCCAGATAGATCGCAATCGAGCGAACCTGCGGCCCGCATGTCGGGTGGTGAGCTCAGCTGACCCAAGTTAATACAGACTACTTGCATGATTAAGAACACATTTTATTTAAGATCCCTTCATATCTATTCGTATACTAACATCTACCTAGTAAAGCCTCCTGTTAGATGCTGGTGTCCATTTTCTTGAAGACTTTGGTCACCGACTCCGCAGTCTCCTTGCAGTTTAATACTCATGCGATGGTGGCTTCCCACGGCCCGTGATTTTTTAGGCCGCGCCATGCAGCCGAATTGTACTGATCAGCACGCGCCACAGACTAGCCCTAGCCACCTTCCTACCTTACGTAGCGTCGTTCTGCTAGCCGGGCGTTTGATGTTTACCGACTTGGTGACGGATAGAGGCGCGCCATCCCAGCCAGTAGAAGCTGCTCCCTTCCCACGACCCGCTGTTGATAGCTAGGCCGACCAATGCAAGAAGCTACCTTAACGCCGATGTTAGGAGTCCATCAGGATGACTGTTTTAATAGGTACGGCCAAGAGTATCTCAGTGCGCTGAGGCGCTGCACACTGCATCGGAGTCGGGCATGAGCCAAGACCCCCACTTCCTGGCCGTCCGCATTGCTGTTTTTAGGCGGTTTTCCGCAGCCATCAAGCCGAATACCGGGACTGTCCCAAATCTCCGTCTCATAAACTACACATTTCACAACAACAACAAAATACCCAGAGAACATAGTTATAAATTTCGCAGACCGATGTCAACACTTACTCCATTAGTACATAGAACGACCTGGCATAAAATGCTTAGTATCAGAAGGGCACGCGGCAGTAAAATCAAGACTCCAAATTTGACCATGCCAATGATGAATAAACTTATCAAAGGCAGCCGAGCACTAATATTGCGAAAAAGTACCAAAGAAGATGAAATGCTGGCATCTTTGATTACTTTCTGAGATGGTGGAACACGCATTTATATCCGGAGACCGATATATGAGTTCACTTCTGTTTTCGGTGGCTGTCACGGTGCGTCGTAGTCCAACATGATGTAATTACGGCTCAGTTTGACCCTAGCAGCCCCTCGTGAGTCAGTTTCATTTTGCACATATCCCTGTTACGAATCGTCATGTTTGCTCAATCAGTAAGGAAGCTGCCAGTCACAATTACTTTGTTTAGTTGTTTTTCTGCGACTGCGTAGAGAAGGAGCTGCCAGGAACATCACAATCTGTTTCTAGCATTTGGCAGGGGATACAATTAGGAGTATTATTTTACGCTGTACAGTAATTAGTATTGACATATTGATGTATAATTAAAATGAAAATTTGTATAACAATATTAGTGGTCAGTTAGTTAATTGTAAATAAAGTAATCATAATATTAATAAACTGTCAAACAAATGGAAACCTGTCTATCACTAGTCACTACAAATGCTTCGAAACAGGATCTTATAAACCGTGATAAAGCAACCAGCTGGAGAATAACAGGTTGTTCCCCATCAGTGGTAAAGTTTACCGAGCGTGATGGAAGAGTGGAGAGGATGCGGGTTCGAATCCCCGTCCGGCCATCCAGATTTGTGTTTTCCGTGGTTTCCACAAATCACTTCAGGTGAATGCCGGGATGGTTACTTTAAAAAAGGCCATTACCGAATTCCCTCCCGTTGCCTGCCCACAGTCTATCAGGCCCCCAATAATCTCAACGACGACGAGGAATAAAGCCATAATAAAAAAGTGGTATAATTTGAAGATATGTACCATTTCTAATTTCCTTTTTGATTTGCGGATACTTTTACCGATAAAATTTAAAATGCGTAAGTGATTAGTGCTCAAGAATCAAATACTTGTCTGATTTCGCTGTTCTTCTGTATCGAAGATAGTGTGTTTGGCGATATTGGCCGAACGTAATCAATAAACTATTTTTACAGTTGCTAAATGGAGATACCGAAGACGATACAATGTAACCAATATATTGTGACGCAGAAAGGAAAAAAGAAGCTTTGGATCAAACAGATAACAACTGAGTTTATTGCTGTAAGAAGAGAGAAAACTTATTTGGGAACTCTTATAAATTTTGTGGTGTTATATTTGAGACAGGAGACACTTGATTCTAGAGACAAGTGTGCCGGATTGTAAAATATTTTAAGCAAAAAATTGAGCTTCGGGTAGGAAACTTGTGACCATAAAAAATAACCTACATGATCCTCTCCGGTATATTAGACGAACATCAAATTCATTAAAAAAACAGAACTGGAAAAACTGCAACATAAAATCGTGTGAAAACCTTGTATACTGTTCATAATTTTTTAGTTTCAAAGAATAACTGCAGTTTTCAAGAAAGTTTATTAAGGATTTCATGGGTTCTCGATGACGAGGTTTTTAGAGCCGGGAGAGTATCATAGAGAACGATTAAGTATGTATTCGTCATTCACTCGGAGTGATTTCAAGCTATCCCGGCACTGATCGCCAAATGTAAGTTACTAATTATCTCGAAATGGTCAACCATTGTGGCTAAATACTCCATTAGTCGATCTGAACATTAACCCGTTGACGCCTTGCTGATATAATTTCTCATGTTCTGCCAGTTGCTTACCAGAGCTAAAGACAGTTAATTTTGTTCATTGATCTGCTATTTGTTTGAATACTTGTGCCGTATTATAGATGAGTAATCCCAGGTTGACTTAGTTATATTAGATTTTTAAAAAGCTTTCGACACTGTGTCTACTTAGGAAACTTCGTGGTTATGGCATATCTAGGCAAATATGCGACTGGATAGCAGACTTTCTGAAGGGCAGAACACAGTGTGTAATCACTTACCGAGGTGAGGTCCGGGGTACCCCAGGGAAGCGTGATAGGGCCTTTGATGTTTCTCATATACATTAATGATTTGTGCGACATAATAGAGTGGATGAAAAGATCATTTGCCGATGATGCTATTATTTATCGTGAAATCAAAACCCAGGACGACTGCGCTTTGTTACAAGACGATATTATGAAAATAATTGCGTGGTGTAAAGACTGGCAGTTGGACATAAACGCTAAAAAGTGCCAAGTCATGCGTGTAAGTAAAAAGGTGACACCATTTAGCTCTGAATATACAATTAATGGTACTGTTCTTAGAACGGTTGATTCCGCTAAATACCTAGTGGTAACAATTCGTAATAATTTGTCGTGGAATCAGCATATCGAGAATGTAATTAGGAAAGAAAATCGTATGTTCCGATTTCTGGGTCGTAATTTAAAACAGTGCGCTCCGGAATTTAAATCGATTGCATAAAAGTCACTAGTGCATCCTCGCTTAGAATATTATTGTTCTGTATGGGTTCCCCATCAAAAGGGGTTAATGGAGGCATTAGAGAAGGTCCAAAGAAGACCCGCCTAGTTCGTGACCGGTAGATATGGTTGGAGGAAAAGCGCAAGTGTGATGTTGAAGGAGTTATGTTGGGAAAACCTGGAACATCGAGGACTTTGCTCTCGACTGAAGCTAATTGAAAAATTCACGACTGACGTATTTCGGAATGACAGCAAACAAATATTTCTACCAACAACATTCATATCTAGGAATGGCCGCGAAAATAAGATAAGAGAAATCAGGCCGATTCATTTTTGTACTCATTTTTTCCAAGAGCGATTAGGGAATGGAATAGAAAGGATTTACCGGACGAGTAAACTTAAAATCCGACAGGAGTAGCTCTCGATAAATCACTCCATGGTTTTCCATGGTTTTCCCGGATCAGTCCAGGCGAATGCCGGGATGGTTTCTCACAATAGCCCATGGGCGCTTCCTGCCATATCCCATAAATCCCTTCCAAACTATTACCCTTTGGGATAGGTGCAATGCATCCATTGCAACACACTTTTAGTGAATCGCGGAGTAATAATAATAATAATTCTTTTATTTCGTATCTTTTAAATGTGTCAGTTGATTACTATCTGTATTATTAACGACACGAACAATAAGATTAAATTTGATTTTATTAAATCTATATGAATTTGTTGACTTGTTTTGGTATTTTAATTCGTGTAAAAGTAACATCATCCGTCCCATCCATTAAGTCCACTGAGTTATATAAATAGCATTATTCGTAATATGAATTATGTACGATGGTTCCCATCTTTTCTGAGTACATGACAACAATCAAGGTAAGCTATCAAAATTATTAATATTATTTTCATAAAGAATATTTTTAGTCTGCTTCATTGCGAAATGAACAAAAAGTAGGGGTCTACACCAGAACACGGATAACTATTATGCTACCTTCAAAGAGTTAACGGGTACTACATTTAATTGCCAAGCTTCACGAGTTACTATAAAACAAACATCATTGTCAGTGTAACTGACTAACTATACGCAATGGCATATTTGATCTACATGGGGTACATTTAAGAAAATCTCATACGAATATATCCAAAATCCTTGTATGAATAAAAATTTAATTATTTGCCTTTTAATTACCATATCACGTTTATATCTCATTTACACCATAAGCCAGACAAATATAGTGTCCGGTCGTACCAAAGAAGCCAAGAGCAATTTTTGCTTGCAACTACAGGAATTATGCAGTAGTACCTCGACATTAAGTTGTAAAAATTGATCAAAATCTTGTTTTCTTACCAATGCTTTTTGTTTATTTTTAAGTGTTAATTATGATTGAGTATTTTCCAGGTGGTAATTTCTCTACGCTTATCCTTTTTCATTTCACGAAATTTTACCTCAAATTCTTTTAGTGTCTAAGCTAAATTGTTTAGAGTATCCATCGGTCATTTATTCAAGTTCTCGATCCCTTCATATATCAAAGGAAAATTAGTGTTTAACTTTTTTTATTTAGTTATTTTACACCGACAGATCTATATTACTCATAAGCTAAATAAAAGCACACATTGCAAGATACTGTGAAATATTTGATTCATTATGAACAACAGAATGAGAATATTGTTCTGGTCAACATAAAAACTAAATAGGCAACAACAGCTTCAGTACATAAGAAAATGATGACGAAATACAGAAAATACGTAGTGAAATATAGACCATACATGACGAAAGAGAATAGGAAAGGATATAAAGCAGAAGGAACACCTTGTGATAGAATGTGATAAGAAAAGCAGAGTAACAATATATATATATATATATATATATATATATATATATATATATATAATGTAAAATTGTTGGCAATTTTGCTCTAGGAGAATGAAATTAATGAGAAGTAAGGTAGTATACAGAAGATTGGCATTGCGAAGGAACTATAAAACAAATTTGCATTTGTAAATCCAACAGGTCATTGCAGTAACTCCAGTGTGTTGTTGACGTTGTCAAGGGCGGAGCCGACTTTAGTATTCTTTTTTGGAAATATTGGGATTTTGGGTAAGTATTTAGAGCAGGGGTGGCCAGCCCAAATGATCTTACGGGCCACTTTGGAAATCCATCATAACTCCTCGGGCCGCATATAAAATTATGTATCCCCATATTAGATTTAGACCAAATACAAACATTTTTGGAGTGAAAAATAAAAACAAAATGATTTATTATTTTTGTGTTTACTATTATTCTCACATATAACATAGATAATATAATAATAATGATACTAACAATATTTGTCATACATTCCTAAGAATATTATTTTAAAATCAAAGTTAATTTTTCTCATAATTTCGACAATTAATTTTTGAACATATGGATGCACGAATAATGTATTTTTTAATACTTTGTTTTTCACTACTTTGGCCATTATAAAATAAATATATTTTGTAAAAGTGTGATGAATCTCGCGGGCCGGAAAAATGTTCAAGGCGGGCCGCGGGTTGGCCACCCCTGATTTAGACCTTAAGATGTTAAGTTATACATCGAAACAGGCAAGTGTTGCAGTATCGGCAGAGGTTGTTTGTACATCATACCGCAGATATGCTGAGTATGAAATGCCGACCACTGACGTAAATACAAATCTCCCTTGGAGCTTGACTACCAATACTCGCTCTCATTATAGCGACAGTCATTGGTTAAGTAACATCCTCAACCACTCTCACCAGTTAGCTTAGCCTGCCAGCACGTCATTACCAACCAGAGACTGATAGAGTTTATCCACCTGACGCTAGCTCAAAACTCGTCCGTGTAGTAGTCACGTATTGTCAGTATTATGCAACGGTTAGTAACTATGAAACACGGTTTTATCAGTTAGATATCTCGTTCCATTGCTAGAATCAGCTATCGTCTCGATTTGCATTTGCTGTTATCTTGCCAAAGTACTAATTATTATAACCAATGACTCCGACCGGAAGTGCGGATGGTGTCATACTGGTTTAATGCTAACATCAGATAGCCCTTAAGACGTTCGAAGAGGCATCAAGATGGTAGATTAAATTCGATCGTCACAGAAGAGAGAAGATGATGAGAATATTTGTAAATCCTTAAGGTTAGTTCACTAATCGCCGTCAAACATAGCCAGTGAACAATCAAACCATTCGTGCAAGTATTTGGAGCGATCAGCTACCGACGCCTCTGCTGGATGGTAATGCGCAGAGCGGTGAGTCGATCATCTATCAGGACACGACAAATGATGTAACAGCAGCTGGTGTTGGACCAGCTCTTATCGTAGCAGACCCAGGAAACTTCCAAGAGATATGAAAATAATTCAGTTTGTTTTATACAAATACCTACCGCCGGCATCCACGTGTAGAACGAACCTTTTGAAAACAGGTCTTCTGCCCAAGCCTTCATCGCTACGAAGCAAAATCAGATATTCGTACTACTCTTATTTCTCCTTTTTTTCTGACCTAGGAGTTATTGTAAGTTTCTCACTACATAACACAGTAAATATGATGATCATACAGTTCCAATAAATTGCCTCAATTTAGCATGTTCTTTCATACAAATGAGCTGTAAACCTATTTTAAAACACAAAATAGATTGATATTAAAATAGTACACTGTAACAAACCCATAAGATTTTTTCATTGGATACCATTCTCGAAGCGCATATTTGTTTGCGTTAATACTTACGTGTAGTGATGTGGTCATCAGTTATTAGTTTCATTTCTAAGTAACTCGCGCTAGCTCATTTTCTTAAATTAAAGTCCAATTCTAACATACTTGAAATCTAATAAAGTAGGCCAACACCTGATTACAGAGGCTCCACGAACAGTTCTTTTCCTTCGCATTCCGTAAGACGCGGGTTCGCATCCCCGTCTGGCATTCAAGATTTTGGTTTTCCGTGATTTCAATAAACCACTCCAGGCGAATGTTAGGATGGTTCCTCCCAAAGGCTGTGGTCGAATTTATTCCCGTTCCTTGCCCCAAGTAATATACCGCCTCTTAAGACCTCGGCGTGCCTTATTATTATGTACAAGTAGGCTTCCGCGGTCATTGTTAGAGCTATATTGACTTTCGGATGACGCTGCACGGGTATTTAAAAGAACATTAAATGGCTGAGAAACAACGTGTGGCAATCAAATTCTGATGAACGCTCCGAAATGAGGACTGAAAGATAAATTATAAGTCGACTCTGTGCCATTACACTAGCCTTGTCATTAACTGATAAGGAACGTCCATAAACTCCATATTGGCCTCCTTTGAACCCCTTCGTAGCCTGACGTGGCTTTTGCCCTTATCCCCCCCTTCCCCTTCCACCGTGTGGCAAGTAGCATTTTTTCCGTATTAATTCCAGAAGCTGTTTTGCACTTTTTTCTCTTAACAGCAGTCTTTAAAATTGTTGCGTATATAATGAACACAACCGATATTTGCGTTGTGTAATTTTCATAATCTTATCTTTAAACATAAAATCCTAGACTTGCGTAAACCGCATCATCACGGACAAACCATTATTCATACTAAATGTTACTGAGGTGGCGCGAGCTTTTGTTTGTAAATCATTCCAATAGGTGGTGTCTAAGTATAATTCCTATATTTACAATTAATTTATAGTGACCGTGACTAACAAGCAAAGTCAATGTACTCAGAAACAGAGATAATGATGTTGAATATCTTTGGTTAGAATTTATATTGTGAAGATTATAAGGTATCATACTTATTTTATATATATACAGGACTAGTCAAAATGATTGCAGTGATTTCAGAAAATTACTACAGATTTATTATTTTACATATACGTACAAGATTACACGGTATATAAACAAACGGTGAAAGTTGTTTAGACTGTCTACAGATGCTCAATATGTGCACCTTTAGTGACTCTGTACACATCAAGTCTATAATCGAGTTCTTCCAATACCCGATACTGCATTTCTATGTCAATGAGAGCAAATGCATAGGTGATGCGAACCTGCAGGTCTGGCAGATCAACTGGTACTGGTGGCACGAACACTGTGTTTTTACGAAACGCCAAGCAAAGAAGTCGCAGGGGGTTAGGTCAGGGGAACGAGGAGGCCATGGCATCAGCTGACGACCAGCAACCCCAGCACGACCAATCCATCTGTTTGGAATACTGGTGTTTAGGAAATTACGAACAACTAGAGAAAAATGGGATGCTGGAAAATGAAATCTTCACTGTCAGCTTCCAGAAGTGGCATGAGCCAATTCTGCAACATTTTCAGATAGATTTTCCCTGTGATCATCATCATATTAAAGAAAAAAAGGCCCATAAAGTTTCTTTCGTGAGATGGCGCAAAACACGTTCACTTTGGGAGAGTCACGAACGTGCTGCACATAAGCAAGGGTGTTTTCGGTTCCCCTAACGCTTATATTGTGCCTGTTCACTTTTCCATTCACATGAAAAGTGGCCTCATCACTAACCACAAGTTTTTCTGCGAATGTTTCGTCTTGTTCTAGATACTGGACACAGAATTGAAAACGACGCACTTCATCGTTGTGCGACAGTGCTTGTAGTAACTGTAACCTGTAAGGCTTCATACACTGTCGCTTCCGTAGGATTCTCCAAACGGTGTTCTGTGGAATACCTAATTCCCTGCTTGGTCGACGAGTAGACTTCTGTGGGCTACGAACGTAACTGGCGCGAACACGTTCAACGGTTTCTTCAGACACAGGAGGACGACCCATTGTTTTACCTTTACAAAGGCATGCTGTGGCTTTAAACTGTTGATACCAACGCCGAATGGTGTTAGCTTGAGGGGGATCCTTGCCAAACTTTGTTCTCAAGTGTCGCTGAACAGTTATCACAGACTGAATCGAATGATATTCGAGAACAACCTACGCTTTCTCACTATCAGCCATCTTGCTCTCTCGTACTCTAGTGGCCACCGCGGGAAGCTTGCATTTAATGCAATCAAGATCGTATGGACCTCATCAGAAAGGAGATTATCTGCATGATCATACTGAGAGCCGGTCACTCTTTGTTAGACGATAAAATTTCATTATGAAACAAATTGACTCCCCAATGTGTGCGTCCTGTGCAGAGATGCAGTAACTACCAAGCTGAAAGACATGAATTTTTAGAAGAAGGTCTACAGATAACATATATACAATTCCTTATGCAGGTTCTTGCCTGTCCCAGTAAAAAGTCCTCTAAATTACTGTACAAGTATGTGTCAAGAACTAAAGTTCATCTATAAAACGTATATATTTAAGTAAAGGATAGTCATTATTACTTCTATGTAACTGTCTAAATTAGCCTATGGCTGAAGACAAATAAAATAAAATAAAATAATAAAAATAACTTTGAGAGCCACTTGTCTTATAACAGCAAATCTACCTATAATAGGACAGCAAATAATAATAATAATAAAAAATAAACAAAAAAAAAAAAATTGTGAAATCGCTGCAATCATTTTGACTAGGCCTGTATATTTAGTTTACAATTTCCAGTATACAGGATTTTGATTTATCCTCTTTATCCATCACTGGGTTTAATACCAAGGCTGAAAGTAAATTACCTTTTAAATGAATTCAATTATTTTTCAAAAATCAACTCAAATAGTTTATTAAAACTTCATAACAATTATTATCCACCTATCTTTTGGTACAATTTTTACAAAAATTATTCTACTTGAACACAATGGTTATAGTTCATTGGTACAACTATACTTTTCCTCTGCCCTCAAGCTTATAATTTTCAAAATCAAACTACAATTTTGCGTTCCTCCCGCCAGGATTTCGGAACGTCTTTATCATTCATGCTATACCGTATATATATATAAATCACTCGTAACCAGAGATCATCTTTTCTTAGGCTCGACGTTCTCTGACCTTGAAACTTAACCGTCCAAATAACCATAATTACTTAATAACAAATTATTCTCATAATAATAAATCTCACAATTAGGAAGGCTGTGTACCTCACAAGTAGAACTAACGTCAGCAATTATTTTCTATTTGACGTCAGAAAATAAGTATTTTTAATTATCAAAGGACGTACATATACGGATCAGAATCTAAAATAAATATTTTGGAAAGTCGTATTTATATGATAACAGTTATGGTCTCTGGACCAGATATCACCACAGCGCGTAGTTAATGGAGCTTGCTGTTTTGAAAATATGAAATCTGTAGTAAGTTTTTCTGTATCGTGAATGCTAAATAAAAAACTAATGTTGTTGGTGTCTATTATAGTGAGGTTATCGTTTATTAAATAAGAGCATTAATATAATATAATAAAAAGAAAAAGTGTGAGAGACTTCACCTTTGAAGCGGTGTTCCGTGATAGTGTACTCTGCTGTTAGTCGGTAGCGCTAAAGTCACATTGTATTAAATTACTTTGAAAGTTGCTTCCCCTTAAAAACAGTCGTGTTTCTCTAAAAGAACAAAAACCATGGATAACTCTGGGCATTAGAACATCATGCATTTGTAAAGCGTGTTATATATTGCCTCTAGGATCAGTCATAATGATAATGTTAAAACACATTACAAGCAGTACTGCAAAATACTGAAAAAGTTTATTAAAAGATCTAATAGTAGTCTATGCACTACAAACAAAAAATTCATAACTCTGAAAATAAAATTAAGACAATATGGGACATTGTAAAAAAAGAAATAGGAAAAAATAATCAAACCAGTAATGACATTTTTATCATAGAAAATTCAGTAGAATCTAATGTTTCAATTGCTGATATATTTGATCAACATTTTTTATCTATTGCTGATAAATTGACTGCCAATAGCTCAGTGACACAAAGTATGGGTTTTGTCAGAACAGGCTTCCAAGAAAAATTTAACACTATGTCTATAAATTTAGCTACTCTAGAAGAAATAAGAAAAATTATCAGGTCTCTTAAGAACAAATACTCAAGTGGTTATGATGGGATTTCCAGTAGATTAATTAAACTGTGCTTCACAGAATTAAACAATATACTAAGTTATCTGTTTAATATATCTTTAATTGAGGGTACCTTTCCAGAAAGGCTTAAGTTTGCTGTAGTTAAACGACTTTATAAAAAGGGGGATAAATCATCTATATCAAATTACCGCCCTATTTCATTACTAAGAGCATTCTCCAAAGTTTTTAAGAAAGCAATGTCTATCAACACCTGAAAAGTAATAAAATTCTAACTAAATCACAATTTAGTTTCCAAAAGGGTCATTCAACAGAACAAGCTATATTTGCATTCACTGACAATATTTTAGAAGGAATAAATGTTAAATTAATCCCTGTGGAATTTTTTTGTGACATATCTAAGGCATTTGACTGTGTACATCATAAAATTCTGATACAGAAATTAAAGTATTATGGTATCGATGGTATTGTTAATAAATGGCTTAGTTCTTACCTTCTGAATAGAAAACAGAAAGCTTCAATGGAGAATTTTAAGGCTGCCTTAAGCGGTCAATTGTTTTCTGAGCGGGAATTAATCAGATGTGGAGTGTATCAGGGTTAAATATTGGGGCCCCTATTGTTTTTAATATATATAAATGATCTACCCTGTGTTTTATCTAAAAACTCAAAATTTGCAGATGACAAAAAACATAGGAATTAAAAATACTCCAGATTTATCTACAGAATATATGCAAATTATGTCTTCGACCTTATTAAAAAATGTTTCATAGCTAATGACTTGTCTTTAAACTTTGATAAAACTCAGTATATGCAATTCAGTACATCACACAGATTAACACCAGCTATAAACATAAAAATTTACAGGCCAGTCCATTCAAGAGGTAGAGTGTGTGAAATTCCTAGGTTTGCGTATTGATCATAATTTAAATTGAAAGGTTCATGCGTCTGATTTATTAAAGCGATTGGGTGCAGCCACATTTGCAATTCGTACGATTTCAGCTATAGGTGATCTCCGTATGAGGCAGCTGGTTTATTTTGTTTATTTTTACTCCTTATTGTTATATAGAATAATATTCTGGGTCAATTCTACTCGTAGAGACAAAGTGTTCAGAGCCCAAAAGCGAGTAAAAAGAATTATGTGTGGGGCTAGCAAAAGAACTTCATGTAGAGAGCTGTTCAAAAAGTTAGGGATTTTAACATTGGTGGCTGAGTATATATACACATTAATGTCATTTGTAGTCACAAATTATACTTTGTTTGAAACAAATAGTAAAATACACAACTATGGCACTAGAAATAAAAATAATCTTCACAAGGTTTACAAGTCGTTATCATTTGTTCAAAAGGGGGTCCAATATTCAGTGATACATATCTCCAATAAGTTCTCAACACGCATTAAATGTCTAGCAGATGATAAGAATAAATTCAGGAAAAAGTTGAAAGAATTTTTAATTGACAACTCCTTCTATTCTGTCGAAGAATTTTTTTCTAAGGTATCTTCAAAATTAACTGTCGATAGTTTGTGTAAATGTAGTTGACATAATTAATTTACCATGTATGATATGACTGTACATCCTCTGGTGTATGTATTATTTTGTTATGTAATTGGATATAGTGAAGAAGCTGGAAATTAGCAGGATGGAAACAAGTGAAATGAAATTTTTAAGAGGCTGTTACGGGAATGGACAGAATAAGGAATGAAACGATTAGACGGCACACAGTTAAACAGGAACCCCTATAGGAAATGATAGAGAAGACCAGACTAAGATGATATGAGCATGTGAAAAGATTAGAGGAGCAGAGAATCCCAAGGAAAATCCATGAAATGAAGATGCATGGTAAACGACCCAGAGGAAGGCTTAGTAACGAATGTCTGAGAAGAGTAGAAATGTGTGTACGGAAGAGAGGTGATCACAGGGTGGTAGTGAGAAGAAAAGAAGAAAGTGGAGAGGCAAATCACACCCAGCCAGTAGCTGGAAACTATTACTGATGATGAAGAAGTTGGATTTAATCAAATTTCGAGAAATAGGCGTATGGTACGGCTATTTAACTGTTCTATGAGTGTATGTGTGGCATAACTTAACCAATGGTCTCGGTGTTTCACAGTGGGCGAAGAACTCGTACCTGTCGTAGTCAGTATGTGGTAGGCCGAATACCGTCCCTCGGTTACAGGTGGCAAGCTGGCCTCGGTGAAGTCTTGGCGTTGTAGCAAACCTTTGGTCTACCAGGTGTTCAGCCCGAAGCCGAGCCCTCAGGTTGTGGTACCAGAACAGAAGTGAAGAGGTCCTCCTCGTCGACCCAGCTTGCCTTCGTGGTGTCCTGGTTTGATCTGTCACACAACAATCATTACTACCAGTTATTACACAGACTTGTGGTTGTTCCTTGGCTCTCCCCACCAACTCTCACACTGATTGATTACCGAGAAACTCTTTCCGTTCTATGACATATGCCTCGTTTACCAGATTTTCACATAGAATAGTGAAAATTACTTTCACATTCCAACCTTGCCCTGTTGTCAATGACATTCGCTTGTCTGGCGGGTTTCTTAACTATCTGCCATTGCTTTTAAAACTTCTGTTGGAAGTCACATTCCTGGCGACCATTGGTGCCAGCCTATAATCCAATGGCGTCGGCTTTTAAACACGCATTCTGTTTCACTGAGAAACCTCTCAGGCGGATACAACAACACAATGAAACTGAATTACAGAAAATAATTTTAGGTGCAGTGCAACTGCTGTTGCTAGGGGAAAAAAATAATATCCATTCCTTAGAGGAGGTAAGGCATTATCATGTCAGAGTAACTTTGTTATTTACGGTATTTGATGACATAAGATGATGTCTTTTATTTTTATTATACGGGAAAGCCTCTAGAAATGGAACGTCTGGAGTTGTCGTAGATCAGTGTTTGTAGCCCCAGCCCTTGTGTCTCTTTTCTCACAACTTTCCTGCCCGCCCCCATAGTTAGGTTCCTTCCAATTACAATTCTTCTGGGTGTGTCAACTTATCGACCCCGCAAAGATAAACGACCTCGACCCCTGGCTGATTGCGAACACTGGGCGATAAAAAGTGCAGCTCCCGTGGCATCTGCTTCCAACAGCTCAACAAACCCACCGGTACACGAATGTCATGACTATCCCCAATCTTCACCTCGTAATCTACATATTTCACAAACAAAAACTACACTTGTCATTCACAGAAGATAAAAACATTTCACAGACAGATGGCAACACTTTGCTTCCCCCAACTTAGCACATAGTACGGCCTGGCAGTAGGTATAAAAATGCTTGGCGTCAGCAAAGGGCAATGTGAAAAATATGACCGTGCTAACAATGAGTAAACCTCACCAGAGGCAGCCGGGCCCTTATGTTGGTAAAGGAGAAGAAGATTTCAGAAACTGCTGATTCGAAATGTCTTTCAATTTTACAGTAATATAGATTACAGGAAAACTGTAGGAGTATTTCTGGAGTTTATGGTTTTCGAAACACAACTGAATTATTAATTTAAAAATTTTGATGGTTCAGTAAATATATTTTTCACCAGAAAATCATATATCTTATAAAATAAATGATTAATAATCGGATAGGAAATATGTCTTGAAACTAATATTCGATTTTTTTTTTCAAATACCCGCTATATTTTTACAAGTGATTTTTTTTCCATTTTATTTATATATGCCATTTGTAAGAAAATTTGCAACAAAACTCAATTCAAAAGTCACTTGATATTGATTTTCTAACAAAGAAAGAGAAGGATAACTTTAATATGTAATCTGTGTACTGAACCCTGAAGGCGCGAGACTAACTCGCTCTTGGTGGATTTTTACTTTCATAAACCATCTCGTTGGATACACGAAATAATAATTATACCTTCCGTTTATTTTCTCACGGATGCGCCGATTGCATTCATACGCATCCTTCTTCGAAGAGTTTTCTGCCACAAGCCAAACCGAGCGTTGTGGGTGAGCGGTAATGCCCTGGTCTTCCATTAGGAAGGACTCGGGTTCCAACTGCGTTTTCCATGATCTCCCGAAATTACTCCAGGTTAATACCGGGATGGTTCCTTTAAAAGGATATGGGCGAATTCCTTCCTCTTCGTTGCCACCTATCCTTTCCCGCTTCTAATGACCTCGACATCAATGAGGCGTAAGGACAGAAACAAAAGAAAATAAAATCGTGCACAGTTTAGCTGAGACCACACCAAACAACAGTGTTAAAGTGACAAAAAAAAGTAATTCATACAGGAAATTACCTACTCGTACAAAAACCCACTTGTAAACTGCGCATAACACGTGTAAAACATATTTTAAAGTAAGAATTTTTTGTATCTTTTTAGTGGAAAGGCTGAGGAGCCACATGTGACGCTACACTAAGGAGGCCTAGCTGTTTTTGTGGGCAATTATCTGGAAACCAATAAAAAAATTCAGAAGACGATAAATTTCCATATAATACAAACGAGCGCATGCGCCACTGCATGTCTACATCCGACTGACACATGACCAACGCGCAATTTCGTGTCGCCCCAGGGTGACGTACTGATAAATTGCCGCAACGATTTCATACTTCACTTCAAGCGCCGCCGTAGATCTACCGCACGCGAGAATGGAGCCGCAGACAAGTATTAGTAGTAATTGCAGGACAAATAAAATGTAAAAGAAACCATTGAAATATACACGAGATTCTTTAGCTCTGGGTAATGTGCTAACAGCGTGTTTTTGGCAAGAGTGCGTTCGCATGTTAAATGATACTGCGATAAGCATGGACTTTGAATTCATAGCTGATAGTTACACAACGAATTGGTGCACGGTGAGGGACGTGTGAAATTGTCGGGTAAATAGAGCGCTGACAGCTACATTGCAGCACAGCGTGACCGCATCGAGGAGCAGGCCGCGATCTAATAGGGCAAGCACCCGTCCACTTTCGGCATCGGGGTGGATTCTGGGTAGAAAACGCAGGACCGGAGCTAATCCAGGGGAAAAGCCTCTTCTGCCGCCGTCGATCGCACACGCCCGGTTGGGAAGGGGAAGGAGGGGGGAGAGGGACTCGCCGAAACAGTTGCCTCTCAGAGGTGGCCGCCTAGCAGAGTAAGAAGCTGTCATAGCCTCACGAGAATGTATTATTGTCGGTAAATGAGTTTCGATTTGCCATGCATGCTCCTCTGACGTAGCTACCTTAACCTAATCTGCGGGGTAAAGGAGACCTACAGTATAACGTGGAATGCGGACCGCGGAAGTGTTCTGGAGTATTTCCCATTATGTAACAAGCAAGGCCAGATGTGAAGGTCAGGTTAAGAAACTTTCATATTCTCCGCAGAGACAGGGATTCGAACCGGCGACCTTCCAATTTCCAGTCTGGCGCCTTAACCATTGAGCCACCAGAAGGCTTGACAGCCACATGAGCGGAGCAGAGTCACAGCTGTGGATAGACACTCGTCTGATGGTTGAGGGGTAGTTATATGCATTATTAGTCATTGTTGATGATTTGATATTACTTCCATGCCCGCTCGTTCATGCACACCGAGCGTGGTGGGTGAAAGGTTAACTAACGTTCTGGCCTCGCATTCGGGAGGACGCGGGTTCGAATCCCAGTCCAAGCATCCAGATTTGGGTTTTCCATGGTTTCCCCAAATCAATCCAGGCGAATGCCGGGATGCTTCCTTCAAAAATACCATGACCTAATTCCTTCCCGTTCTTTGTTCCCAATCCCATCCCACCTCTAATGACCACGCCGTCGACGAGTCGTAAAACCATAAGTAAAAAAAAAAAAAAAAAAAAAAAATATTGACCCCCGTTTAACTTATTTAGTTCTCTATCGGTAACAGTTTTAATTCCAGCATGTTACCTATATTCAATAGTCATTTTAATTACCAGTAATAAATGTGTTCAAACTTCAACCAACGTGGCTGACGCCTCCTCAAACTAGAACTTGTAGTGAAAAGGTGTTAGAGGTCGCCTTTAAATTGTTTATGAATTTAAATGTTTATAATCTCAGATGATAAAAATTAACTATTTTGAATTTTATTAAAATGAAAGGGTTCTTTCATTAAAACAAATAAAGCATAAACAAATCTAAAATTGGTATAACCTGGCCATTTAATTTCTCAAATTGACATTGCGCAAGAGTGATTGAAACAAATTTAATGACAACAACAAACACTACACCCTTGGTTATGCTGCCCATGAACATCAGCAAACTATAATTACAAACATACAAAATGAATCTATCACCCCGGCTAGCATCATGAAAGTTATTATGTGATATTAACAATTTATGAAACAAGAATTAATTATTTAAAAAAAAGGACACGGCGTTGGTTTTATAAACGAAAATCATTAGAAACATATGCTCCGTCTGATGCTCGTAACTGTTCGATTAGATCGAGAATTCTTATCAGCAAGTCTCCTTGCTAGAGCCGACGTACAGACAGGGGAGCTTGTTTGAATTTTAGTGTTCAGTTCAAGGTATATGATGTCCCCTTACCGCAGAGACCACACTGCGCGTGGACCCAACACACCCGCACGATCTTCCATCAAAAAACTTAAGTCTCGCCTGAGTAAGTGGGAACACTTATAATCTGTGTCTGGCCACAGATGATTGTTGCCAACTGATCAAAGCTGTGTTCTCGCTGGATCAGATGCTCGTCACTTCCCTCGCAGTATCGCGAGGCGCTGTTCTCCCACCAGCGAATTTCTATAGCGCAAACGACGTCTCAGAATCATTTCTTCTATCTCCCTGTACGTCCAGACATGACGCATTACTATAAACACTCTAAATAAACAATTATCTTATTGGATAGTCATATTCGCTCTTCCCTAACACATCACCTCTCTTCATTCAGCCTTATTCCGATTGGCTAGGAGGTTTTCCACCATATCGATGTTTCAGGGAATTTTATATCGAGTTGCTCTGTCTAATAGATAGTTTTCCCTTCTCTCGTGTGTTTACGTGCGAGAAGACTTATTCGGTGCATATCCATTTAAGCATTATCGATTCGCTTCTGTCACTTGAGTCTTCATCCTATGTTTCTGAATATCAGCGGAACTTTAAAACTGGCACGAAGCCATATTCACTACGCGTCTTGTCACTGCAGGGAAACGTTTCTATTGATGCTTCGCTGGCTGACAGGTGACAAGGATCAGCACCCTCTTGAGCTGTCGTTTGCGGAACAATATGCCAAGCGGAGACCATTTCTCCGAATTCCGGGTGTTTGACCCAAGCGGAGCTTCAATGTGTCTGGCACATCACTTACTCACAATCAATAATTATTCGAGCACTCAACAGCTCAGCCCAATGCAAAATTAAAACAAACTCTTAACTGATTGTTTACATCACGTATGTGTAAATATCTTTAGTAAATATGTTCATACTACAACCAATGTGACAACTGAGTTTTCTTTGAGACGCCTGCTCTAACTAGAATTCTAACTGGTAGTGCGAGCTCTTAGGAAGTTGCTCGCGTACCCTTCTCTCTCAGGGAGACCTGTCGGGAACGTCTCTCCACGCCAATACAGTGTTCTGTTTCTCCTTCACTCTTTTGTTTATTCATTACACGAAGAGTGAAAAGGAAGTTAATTTGACCATAGCTTAACGACCATCACGTATCCATTGCGTAACGCTTAATTATTTGGTTTAAACATGAAGGTATTAACTTGTATACATTTTACGCGTATTGCACACACAGCTTGCCAATGAGAAACTTTCTAAGTACATAAATGGCATACATTATTTAAGAGGTTGCAGAGTAGTTATAACTTCACGCTGACGAGCATCACAGCAGACAGCATTGTACACTCTGGAAATTGAAATAAGAACACATTGACGCCGGTGTGTAAGACCCACCATACTTGCTCCGGACACTACGAGAGGGCTGTACAAGCAATGATCAAACGCACGGCACAGCGGACACACCAGGAACAGCAGTGTTGGCCGTCGAAGGGCGCTAGCTGCGCAGCGGTTGGGCACCGCCGCAGTCAGTGTCAGCCAGTTTGCCGTGGCATACGGAGCTCCATCTCAGTCTTTAACACTGGTAGCATGCCGCGACAGCGTGTACGTGAACCGTATGTGCAGTTGACGGACTTTGAGCGAGGGCGTATAGTGGGCATGCGGGAGGCCGGGTGGACGTACCGCCGAATTGCTCAACATGTGGGGCGCGAGGTCTCCACAGTACATCGATGTTGTCGCCAGTGGTCGGCGGAAGGTGCACGTGCCCGTCGACCTGGGTCCGGACAAGCAGCGATGCACGGACGCACGCCAAGACCGTCGCATCCTACGCAGTGCCGTAGGGGACCCGCACGCCACTTCCCGGCAAATTAGGGACACTGTTGCTCCTGGGGTATCAGAGAGGACCATTCGCAACCCGTCTCCATGAAGCTGGGCTACGGTCCCCGCGCACCGTTAGGTCGTCCTTCCGCTCACGCCCAACATCGTGCAGCCCGCATCCAGTGATGTCGCGACAGGCGTGTATGGAGGGAAGAATGGAGACATGTCGTCTTCAGTGATGAGAGTCGCTTCTGCCTTGGTGCCAATGATGGTCGTATGCGTGTTTGGCGCCGTGCAGGTGAGCGCCACAATCAGGACTGCATACGACCCGAGGCACACAGGGCCAACACCCGGCATCATGGTGTGGGGAGCGATCTCCTACACTGGCCGTACACCTCTGGTGATCGTCGAGGGGACACTGAACAGTGCACGGTACATTCAAACCGTCATCGAAACCCATCGTTCTACCATTCCTAGACCGGCAAGGGAACATGCTGTTCCAACAGGACAATGCACGTCCACATGTATCCCGTGCCACCCAACGTGCTCTAGAAGGTGTAAGTCAACTACCCTGGCCAGCGGGATCTCCGGATCTGTCCCCCATTGAGCATGTTTGGGACGGATGAAACGTCGTCTCACGCGGTCTGCACGTCCAGCACGAACGCTGGTCCAGCTGAGGCGCCAGGTGGAAATGGCTTGGCATGCCGTTCCACAGGAATACATCCAGCACCTCTACGATCGTCTCCATGGGAGAACTGCAGCCTGCATTGCTGCGAAAGGAGAATATACATGGTACTAGTGGCCGACATTGTGCATGCTCTGTTGCCTGTGTTTATGTGCCTATGGTTCTGTCTGTGTGATCATGTGTTGTATCTGACCCCAGGAATGTGTATATAAAGTTTCCCATTCCTGGGACAATGAATTCACGGTGTTCTTATTTCAATTTCCAGGAGTGTAAATACAAGGTCTTATCGCGATGACACACGAACAACAGTTACTGGAATTAGCGGAGTAACTGGAATAAATTATGAAAGTGTGCTGACAATCATAAAACAGAGTTACATTTACGAAAAATCACTTCAAATATGGTGACAAGAATACTGAATTGCAACTAAGGAGTTTGTAAGTGTTGAAAATTCTTTGAATCTTTTAGAGCGCTTTGCATCAGAATGGGACTCATTTTTTATGGACAGTGTCACATGTGATGGATGGGTACACCGCTATACTTCTGAAACGAAGAGTTATCATCGAACAGCATGGAAAAGGAGAAGCAGCTTCAGTGAAAGTCAAAAATATTTTTCTGCTGTCGAGTTCTCAAGATCATCTGACGGTGTTGTAAACGTCGATATTCTGCTTGAACGACTAACTTACAACGCTGGACATTACCCTGAACTCTTCCACAAAGTTAATGAGTACTGCCAGTCCAATAAAAAAAAAAAAAAAAAAAAAAAAAACTGAAACTCAACGTCCGTCAGCACATTGTTGTTACTATGTAGTTGAAATTAAAGAAATACATTCGATAGCTTTGAATCGTTCCACTTATAGGCCCAGTTTGTCATCTGAAACTGTCATTTGTCAATCTCTCGGGAAAAGATTTAATGTAAAGAATTCTTCCAAGGACGAAGAGGTACAATACTTCGTACGCAACGAGTAGATGCTATGTAAAAAATAATTTTTTATTTTGCTTTACAATGAATTAATTAAATTATAAGATTTTATTTTTTAAAAAAAGAAGTTCTTGTTCGTATCTGATCGGCTTCGCATAATTTCAATGAGCTTAAATTAAAAAAAAACAACAAAAAACAAAACAAAAAAAAACCGGAATGCATATAGAATTCCTGCTAAAACAGAAGTATTTTCAAAGCATTTCGTTGGTTTTGTGTAAAAATATCATTATAACCTGCATTTTGCTAAATAAACAACATAATCTGTCTGGAAATATTTTTTTTATTGGTATTAAACGCTGTCGACAGCGATTTTAAAGATGATCTGTATTTAAGCATGTTACTTTTCCAATTGTCTGAGAACTGCGCAAGATATTGTACTATCACATATTCTATTTCTTCCGTAAATCGTGCCATTCTGAGGGGGGAATTTGGCACCTATGTCGGTAACGTGGAAAGTGCCTTTCATAGATATGACATCTATATCAATGAATTTTCTTATGATATTGGTACTCGTGTCGCAGTAACGAACGATCAATGTGATCTATGAAATAGTTATTTTTATACAGCTTTTTAAATGTGTGTTCTCGCTCGCTTCTTAGTTTTGGACATTTTATCTGCCTTTTACTAAATTCAACCAAAGATGTAAGTTTTCTGCACCATCAGTTTCAACAGTGAAGAAATGGGTGACTGAATTTAAACATGGTTATACATCTTCTGAAGGTGGATCCACCTAAAGGAGCGCCTAATACTGAAACTACAGATGAAGTCGACGGGAAGATGCACAATGTAGTATTGAAGACCCGCTGATTTAAGATGTATAATACTCTGAGGACGTGAGTATATCAGAAGAAAGGGTGCAGCACATGTTACATCAAGAATTAATTATATGAAAGCTTTGTTCAAGATGGTTGTCGTATTTGATAAGCTGGAAAAAAAAAAATGAAATAAATTAATTTACCAACAATATTTTGACCGATCTTAAAACAATCATAACAATTTTGTGTTCCAATATTTTACTATTGATGAAGTTTGCGCATGAAAACACGCAAATAGCAATCCAAACAATGAGTGGAAGCCCATGACCCCGCAACGAAAAAGACCGAAATCGATTTCATCTGTCAGAAAGGTTGCGATCAGTGTTTTCTGAAATTAAAAAGGGATTCCTTTGGTTGATTGTATTTAAAATGGTAAAACAATAACTGAAGAATACTACGAAAGCCTTATGGACAAACTGGATGGAAAAATTCGTGAGAAGGGACCTGGACTACAAAAGAAAAAAAATCATCTTTTACCAATAAACACGGCCACAGATGGTAACAGGAATTATCTTTACATCTTCCCTATTGACCTCCTCTGACTTGCACCTGTTGCCATGTCTAAAGTAATTCATGTCTGAAAAACGCTTTTAGCCAAACGGAAAGGTGACAACAGTGTATTTTTCAGATATTTAGTGATATAATCCATTCATTGGAGAAACGTTATGCTTCGAACTAAATAGATACTAAATACATTTTCGAGCTAAAAAAAAATTCTCTTTCACTGGCAGGCCGAGAACTTTTAACCTTAGTGTCGTATTAGTATTCGCTTTTAAATAGTTTTGAAAAACTGCCCGACAGCCACAGTCGGTAGGATCGACGAAGAGACGGCTGCAGGATACAAACTCGCCAGCTTATACCGACTACGGATGCTTAAAACACCAGTCCAGACTATTGCGCAATCCGTTTGAATATATGAATACTAACAAATCAGTTTACAAACGTGCATAGCTGATAATAAGTTATGTACGAGTCAAAACATCGTAAATACAAAGTGCTCGTATTTAGTTAATGTGATAGTGTACTTCAAATTTATGGGGACAGAGAAAACAGAGTATACCTATCTTTCGAAAAAGTAGCTTGTGCACCACTTGCGATTTGACGTTGCGTTATTCGTTTAACTTGAAGTTCACTCCGACGATAGATGAGGAAAATGGCAGACAGTTCTCCTTTTACGTTATCTCGATTTATATTTGTCGTAATCTACGTTGATGTTTACACGCTTCTTTAAAAGTGCTGATAAAAATGTGGTCGTTCCTTTTATCAAATACAGTCCTTGAAATTAGTTATGCGTCTGACCTTTAGATGGCTGAACAGTACGGACGTATTATTGAGATTTTGACGTCAACAAATACAGCCGCCGATAACAGATAGCGGTGATCACTGTGCGAGAGGTAATTCTGTTGTGTCACCAAGCGTGACGGGTGAGCGGTAATGCTCTGGGCTCGCTTTCGGGAGGAACCGGGTTCGAATCCCGGTCCAGCCATCCAGATTTGCGTTTTTCATACATCACTCCAGGCGAAGATTGGGATAGTTCCTTCAAAAAGGCCATGGCCAAATTCCATCCTGTTCCTTGTCCTCATTCCTTTCCCGCCTCTAATGATCTCGACGTCGACAAGACCTAAAGCCATAAACAAAAAAAGTAGTGTCCCATAAAAGGTCTGAGACATCAGGGCAATAATAACTTTTTAACAGACTTTAAAAAATTGTGATCCAAATTCAGAGTGCATTTTGTTCCATTGGGACGTACGGGAGTTGTCTGACAAGTTCGTCGCCTGATACTGATGCACATATGTTAAAGAAAAAGCTGTGGTCTGTATTTTTAACAATGTCCCCTCTGACCTTCTTCACTTCGTTCTACGAAGTTCTAATGCTCTAATGCCACTCGCATGAATGAATTTTTCAAGGGTATCAAAAATGCGTTGACAGAATGCATGACGTCATGTTCAAACTTGAAATAGGTACCAGACACAAATATATTTTTTTTTTGTAGATTTGAAGTTGGGTGGAGGTCTGAGGGAGCCTGATAAGCTGCAACTTAAAGCTCCACCCACATGAATTGCAGTCATGCAATGAAAGACATTTCACCGTGTGGTGAAGATTTTTTTTTCACCACGTGCCTCTTCCTTGTTAGCCGATTGCAATTGCTCCGAAAGTTATTATAACATGTCCCCTGATGACATCATCCTTTCTGAGGAACACCCTCAGATTTATTTATATATAAAAAAAAACAGACATCATTACTTCCCCGACAGGAGGAACAGCATTGGCATTCGTAGGAGGGGAAGAATTAATTGCCTTTGTATCTATCGTCAACAGTTTCAGCGCACAACGAGCGGAAACCTGTGTCTTAAGTTCTCTGTGAGAATATGATCAACTGATGTTCTTGGATCGCATGTTTTTCGGAGCCATCAAGGCAAATTCTAGCATGGTTCCTAACCCCCGCCTTATAAACTACACATTTGACAAATAAAAAACACACTAATACACGCTGAACATAGTTACACGTTTTACAGACAGATGGTAACACTTCACTTTCCCCATTAGTACTTAGTACGACCTGGCGGTAGGTATACAATGCTTGGCGTCAGCAAGGGTATGCGGCTGTAAAACCGAAGCTCCATGCCAACGATGACTAAAAACTCATCGAAGGAAGCCGAATCCAAAATGTTGGGAAAAGGTGGTGAAGAAGGATTAGTTTTCAGAATGGGAAGAAGGATTAGTTTATTTACATTTTTATTTCTCAGTGTCTTATTTCCCTTAATTTGAAAACATCGTCGTTGGATTCCGTATAAACATGTAACAACGGTATTTCGCACCCTCAAAAATAAGTTGCCTAGCGATTAGTTTCATCTAAATAATAATCCTTAAATCGAACATTGTTTCGACCCACCTGAAGGAGGCATACCAAGCCTGGTATCGTAGGTATGGCGGCCAGTTCCTTCCCTCCTTACCTTATGTAAAGGAGATGAGCAGTTTAACTTGGAAGCCGAATCACTCAGGCGTATTTCACATTACATAGCAGGCTTTGACAGCGTTGAAGGTCGGCTGAAGACCCCTTAAAAATCTCCACCACGATAGGGATTCGAACCAGGGACCTTTCTATCCCTAACTAGACGCTTTAACCTCTGAGCCGCGTGACCGCCCGTTGATTTCATCTAACAAGTCTGCACGTAAAGTAGTATCGGTGACTTAGCGTGCTACTGTTTCGTGAATCTCTTTTATTTGTTTCGTCAAATAATGTGGGTACTAAGCCGAAAATTATTGGCGCCGACGTCCCAAGGAATAGTTCGGCCACGTAAGTGACAGACTTTCGACTTGCCTCGCATTCCGTACCTGCCCTTGCTTAGGCAAAATTAGGGGGCGTTGTGAACCAACCTTCACCCCCCCTCTCCCCATCCCCAGTACGTATATATCCAGCTTTAAAGGATGCATCAAAGAAGTTTTCCATTGCATTCCCATGCTCATATATCAGGATTTTTTATTATTTTTTGCTGTTGTCAATCGAAATCGATTGGTTTGATGCAATCCTCCATCCCTTCCTATCTTGTGCTAACATCTTCATCTCTACATACCCCCTACAACCCACGTCCTCAATTATCTGCAACATATATTCTAATCTCTGTCTTCCTCTACAGTTCTTACCTTCGACTGTTCCCTCGACCAGCAAATTAATCAATCCATCATGTCTCAAAATATGACCTACCAGCCTGTCTCTTCTTTCTGTAAGCTTCTTCCACAAACTTCTTTTCTCACCCATCATTTCCAAAACTCTTTCATTTCTTACTTTGTCCGTCCACTTAATTTTAAGCATTCTTCTGTAGCACCACATTTCAAATGCCTCAATTTTCTTTCTTTCAGGGTATTCCTAAGTCCATGTTTTGCTACCATAAAGTGCTGTGCTCCATAAATAGAGTTTTAAAAAGTTCTTTCTAATTACAAGATCAATATTTGAAACTAAAAGATTTCTCTTTCTCTTGAAGGCTCTTTTTGCTAGTGCTATTTTGCTTTTAACATCATTCTTGCTTCGGCAATCGGTTGTAATTTTCCTTCCCAAGTAACAGAATTCACTTACTTCACCTATTGCGTCCGATCCTATTTTGTTATTTAATCTACTGCGATTTGTATCATTTCTGCTACATTTCATCAGTTTTGTCTTGCTTTGATTTATATTCAGTCCAAAACCTCCCTTCAGTATTTTGTTCATGCCATTCAGTAACCTCTCAATATCCTCAGCCCTTTCTGCTAACAAGATAATGTCATCAGCAAATCGTAGCATACTGATTTTTTCTCCCTGAACACTTATGCCATTTGGAAATTTTTCTTTTACCTTCTTTATTGCTTCTTCTACATACAAGTTGAATATTAACCGGGATAGACTAGAACCTTGTCTCACACCCTTTTTAACTAATGCATGTCTCTCATGATTCTCTACTTTTATTATAGCCATTTGATTCTTGTATAGTTTATAAAGTATTCTTCTATCTCGATACTGTAGACCTGACTTCTTTAAAATTTTAAACATCTTGTCCCACCTAATATTATCAAAAGCTTTTTCTCAATCAACAAATGCCATGAAAGTATGTTTGTTTTTCTTGATCCGCCCTTCAAGTATTAATCTTAAAGACAGAATTGCTTCCCTTGTACCGCGATTTTTCCTAAACCCAAACTGATCTTCACCTACTATCTCTTTTACTACCCTTTCCATCCTTCTGTGTATGATTCTGGTCAGTAATTTTGAAGAATGTGATATTAGACTAATGGTACGATAAATGTCACATTTCTCGGCTTATGCTTTCTTCGGAAGTGTGAAGACGATATTTTTTATTAAAATCAGTTGGAATTTCTCAGCCAAGAGAAAAATTAAGGTATCCAGGAATTTATAAACTACCAAAAGAAACATGTTGCCAATAGTGGAACGCGGTGATGTAAGATTGTTGATGATAAATATGGCATCAAAATCGAAAATAATTTCTTTGTACCGATTTCAGCCCTATAGTTAAATTTTTTTATAGTATGTATTTGGCATTAAAACTGTGAACAATACATCAATGTTGCTAATATCTTTTAATAAAGTAATTTTAGACGTCTGTATATGATATTGTATAGACCCTACTTTACCTAAAGTGCGCACCATTTATTCAGTTTCAAAAAGTTTGTTACGAACCATGCACTATGGGTTGCATTATTTATTACAAGAAGGAAATCGGTGTGTTTTTTATGTTTCCTGAAAACGTGGCGGTAAGAAATTTTTTTGGAAAAAGGAGCGGAAGGCCTAAACAGGAACCTATGAACTAGAGCAGTGGTTTACAATTAATTTTTCCTCAATACCACTTCAAGCTCAACCTCGCATTCTCCCTATAGCTGAAATGATAAGTAATTAAATACGTTCATCCCAGTCTAGTGCTTCGCGCGGCCACAACATTATAGCAATATAATTCACACAAACACACAGTCTGCCTGTATAATACATTTTGGCGATATTAATTTTTTAATTATTTTAGTGATTATGTTAGCCAATAGAGTAGCTGGCGTACCCCTTGAAGCAACCTCACGTACCCCTGGGGGCAGTCGTACCACTATTTTGGAACAAGTGCACTAGAGTCATGTAGGCCGCCGCGCCGCTTCTTGAATTACGGCCCATAAAAAACAGTTTATTTACGTTTCCCTGCTAGTGAGGTTTAAAGGTCGCTTCAATTGTTTTTGTTCTGAAGCCCGATTACCATGCATTTAGCCTACTTTTAACGGCGCAGAAGTCGTATTAAATGAAGCTGACTAGTTTTAATGGCGTGCGTCTACTTGTTGCCGCGTCATGAAGTGAGTGAGCCGGGCTGCGCTGCGGCTCCGTGCCTTACTCTCCTCTGCCCCACTATCGATCACCTACTGCAGGAGGTGTGAGGGGGGGGGGGGGGAGCGTCCGACAGACTCACACCTATCACCAGCCGACAGTCGCCACCACTGTCAACAAACACACGCCTCACGTGATAAATCTCAAAGCACTGAACGGTACACCAAAAACCAGTACATCTAACAGACTTCACTCAGCTCTGCAACAGATTCAGAAACCCGCATGACCTTCCAATGTTTTTGTATTGGCAACACATTTGTAGCTGCCAGTGTTAACCTGTAATCGTAATTCAGAATCATGAGGTATATACGAGTGAGGCATTCCTTTTCAACGGGGAGCGAGTTAATATTTGGATAGCAGCGATCTAATTCCTAAAAAACCACTGGCTGTCATTGGGGACCGCGCACCAAAGTGAAAATTTAAACTATGAATATCATAGGCGCAACACGCCATACTTATAGGTACAGATATCTTCTTATATATAAAAATCAATGTAACGTATGTAAGTTTGTCTGTCCTCTATGCGCTCCTAAACCGTACGTCAAATTTCGGTGAAACTTTGGTGAGTTGTAGAGTGCGCGTCCGAGATGGTTCCTAAGAAATAAAAATTCCAGAAAACCACCTCCTCTTTCCCATAACATCCCATAATTTAAAAAACCTACAGATTTTATCCGATTTCTACGGAAATTTTCACATGTATACTGTAAAACAAACAGAAAAATACTGCCTACATATGGTTTCCAAAAACGCATCCCCTCTCCCCCTTCCAATCCCTTAATTTTTACACATACCCACACTTTTTATCCGATTTTGATGCAACTTTGCTCATGTATACTTTTTTTAAAAGATAGAAAAATACTGTAGACATTAGTTTTACAAAAACCCAATCCTCCCCTTTTCTACCCCAAAACAATCGCCTCTTCCCTCCTACACCTCATAAATTTAAAAAAACCTACAGATTTTATACGATTTTGATGGAAATTGGCACACATATACTTTAAAGCAAACAGAAAAATACTGCCTACATATGGTTTCCAAAAACACAACCCTTCTTCCCCATAACACCCCATAATTTAAACAACCCAACAAATTTTATCCGATTTCTACGGAAATTTGCACATGTGTACTGTAAAACCAACATAAAAATGCCGCATATATATGGTCTGCAAAAACGCAACCACTCTTCCCCATTACCACATCCTAATTTTTGCCTATGTTCTTGATACAAAATTACTGTTTTTACCAAAATTTGAAGGAACTTTGCACATGTATACTGTAAAGCAAACAGAAAAATACTGTCTAAATTTGGTTTGTCTAAGCCCACCAATCTCCCCTTCTATCCCCTTCCATCTTAATTTCCAATTATCTTTATTGAATACCACAGTTTTTATCCGATTACGATGAAACTTTGGTGAGTGGTTGAGTGCGTATCTCCGAAGGTTTCTGACAAAAATATTTCTAGAAAGCCACCCCATCTTTCCTTTTATACCCAATAACTTAAACAAACCCACGTATTTTAACGAATTCGTTTCAAATTTGCACACGAATAAATTAAAACAAATTAAAAAATATTGCCTAAATATGGTTTCAAGAAACGCAACACCTCTTCCCCTTACCTCCCCCTAATTTAAACAAAACCACAGATTTTACCCGATTTCGATGTAAATTTGGAAATGTATACTTTAAAACAAACATAAAAAGTACTCAAGTCTAGCAATAGCAAAACATTGCCAGGTCAGGTAGTACTAAATAATAATACTTATAAGTCCGTGTGGTCGTAATGACCTGGTGACAGAGTTTCTACTGTCTACGAATTCCGTCCCTGACTTAGTCGCCTTAACGTAACCATGTAGTGCTACCAGGTACAAGGGACCTACAGTTTGACGTGGAATCCGAACCACGGAAGCATTCTGGCGTACTTCACATTACACAGCAAGCTATGCTAGAGGTGAAGGTCGGGTTAAGGGCCTATGAAAATCCCCGCCGAACCGGAAACCTTTCGTTCGCCAGTCAGACACCTTAACCACTGAGCCACCAGACTGCAACAGATGTACTGTTAACATAAGCGTGTCGGTAATGCGAACTCATAAGATTTTACCAATTCAAAAATCTCCCAACGTGCCTCAAGCCGTTTTCACTTCAAAAACTAAAAATCTAACTTAGTCCACAACCCGACGGATCGCGCTATTGTGTCAGAGGCGAGAAGGCTAATTCATTTCTTCAGAGGTCCGCAGTTTAACGTGGAATCAGAACCATGGAACGTCAAGTCGTAGCTCATATAATCAATTACAACTCATAAAAATTCCTACTCACCGCAGGATTTTAACCCGCGACCGGAGAGGGAACATTCGCAAGTAAGCGCCTTAACTGCTAAACTACCAGACCGCCTTGTTTTGAAGTATACGTGTACTAACTAGTATCAAAACCGGATGAAACTGTGGGTTTTTATGAACAACGGAACAGAAATTAAAGTCAGGTGGAGAATGGAGGAGAGGGTTTAAGTTTTTGTAAATCAAATGTAAACAGTGTTTATCTATTTGTTTTAAAGTATACCTATGCAAAGTTCCATCAAAATCTGATAAAAATATGGACTTCGGAATCTGCGACCATTCAGACAGCTCCTAATTCTTTACATTGTACTAACGATTATACAAATGGGGTTCAAAGGAGAGCAGGCAGCTAGATTGGTTCGCGGAAATAACCGCATTATGAAATCAGTAACGGATATGATGAAGGAGCTGGGTTGGGAGTCACTGGAAGATAGAAGGCGGTTGAAGAGATTATTGTTCAAGATTTATATTCGCGATAATGCATGGATGAACACTAGTAGATGGATTATGCTTTGTACGCGTAGATGGAAGGGAAGAGATGGCAATAATCATAAGCAGTTGAAAGGGATGAGAAAAGTTTCTGTTGTAGGTAGGGACAGGAATAAATTACTAAGGAAAATACTGAATAGTTTCCCAAAAACACTGAAGGAGTTTAAAGTAAATGGCGGGAGTAGTAGGTGGATGGTGTAAAATCATGACAAGTGAATCTGGGGGTGTAGGGGCATTTGTCACCGGAAGGTGTGCGCTCTATCGCAATTGGAAATAATTTTAAAAAAGTGTGCAATTCATGTAATTGTGCGGCGCTACAGTGAGGACAACATAAGTTGAACAACACAATTAAAACTACCAACGACCGAGGCCGGACATGAACCGGGGACGCCCATGAAGCGATAGCCACTTCATTGTCAGAGACAGTGATCTGTCTTCAGCTCCAAAGTATGACGAAGTCGAAAATGTAAGAGGTAACTAATCAAAACGTTACGATCACTGTATGAATTATCATCAATTTCACTTTTTTCGTGATTAACTATCAACAGTTTAAATACATAAACCAAACTCAAAGGTGAAGCACATACACGTAAATCAAATACAAGGATGTCACACAGGATGTAAGGGTATACACATTTTTTTATATATATAATGTCTTTATGCCTCGCCGACTTCGATGTTTAGGTCATTAGAGGCAATGTTGCCACCTTAGCGATTTTGTCGCTAGATTTAGTGAATTTTGCAATTCGATAGCGATATTCTTAAATACGTTATCGCTAAAAAATATTTGGTTATTTTGAGTGATATTCAACCTTGTAGAGTTTCGAAAAATATACAGGCAACACAGCACAGTCATGACTAGTACAAAACACAGTCAAGGATCACAGAATAGACTCCGTTAAAGTTAAAAGTATGCTGTCCCTGTTTATTACACAACACCAGGGCCGGCGCTAGGAATTTCGGGTCCGGGGTAAAATCGGCCGACCTTTTTTTTTTTTAGCTCTACAAACTACCCGGGCGACAGTAAGCAGATTCTTGGCTTCGAGGCCTGGGCCCCTCCAGCCGGTGATCGGGGCCCCCCAATTAGCCGGCGGGCCCGGGTACATTTGACCCGCTTACTCCCCTTAACGCCGGCCCTGCACAACACACGTCCATAACGCACAATGACCACTTGTTTGAAGCTTTGAAAAAATGTATTACCGATTCGAAGTCTGTAACGAATACGAAAATGCACAGAATGAAACGCACTGAGGTAATTAAAAATGTTTTAGTTCCTCATTTCAAACAGATGCTTTTGGAGGACATTGGTTCGGAAAAGTATAGTGCACTGTTAGATGAATCTACTGACCTCAGTGTATCAAAAGTATTGTGAATAGTCGTTAGATATTTTAGTTGCATGCAAAATACAGTTATATCTGCATTTCTAGCATTGGAACCACTGAAGAGCGTTGATGCTCGTGGAATTGCTACTGTCTTGGTAAACTGTTTACAATCCCATTTTTTTTGTTATATTTTTTTTTTTTTTTTCTTACGGAAGAACTTGATTGGCACTAGGGTAGATAATGCCTTTGTCATTACTGGGATAAATAATGGCGTACATATGCTCCTGAGCAAACTTTACCACGAAATACAGAATTTCTCATCAGAAACCTGTAAATCGTTCTCATATTCATCTAAACGTTGTGATGAGTACAGAGAAATATGAGGCGATAAATTGTGACGAAAAACCGTTGAAATTATTGAAGTCTTGTGACACTCGTTGGCTGTCCATTGAAGAATCAGCGACCAAGATTTTGTCACAATGGGAAGAGTTAAAATTGCATTTTCTAATGAACGGTAATAATTGTTATACAGCAGATTTATTTCATTTTATATACGCCGATGAGATTAATCGCCTTTTTAGGGAGCATCTTAATTGATGTATAAATTGGAGTGAAGAGCTTTGAAGGTGAAAACTCAAATCCGGTTGTCTTGCTGAACACCTTGATGACGTTTCGCACTATTTGTAATAGGGTACTAATGCCTTCAGCGGCTACAACTGACAAAGATTATTTGTTCATTTAAATAGAAGACCACTTGTATCCGGTACCCTATTTAGCATATCTCTTTGAGTCTCTGGAGCAAAAGACATCATTACCCACCGATTTCATAAATGCAATCAGAAAACGTTTTATTGACTTCACTATCAAATTAGCGAAAGAGATTGCGCAAAGACTTTCTTCCAACTACATTATTTTGGAGAAAATGTGTCTTTTGAGTGTGGAAAAATCGCCCGGGCAAAGACAACTAAATAATAGATATTGCCTCAGAACTCGGATTTGATGACAAAAAAATTGACAAACTTCTATGTCTGGCATTAATTACGTTTGATGGAATGCTACAAACAATGTCAATAAATTCTGGGCTGAAATTAGAAAATACAATAATGCTGCTGGAATAAATACCTTTCTGGAGTAATCAGACTACGCCATATTCACTTTATCACTTCCTCTCTCAAATGCCGCTGCAGAAAGGATTTTCGGTACATTGAACATTGTTAAAAACAAATTGAGAAATAGGGTGACTGGAAATACTCTTAATACACTGCTTTTTGTTAGGACTTAGTAAAAAACTGCTGCAGTTACGAGCTTCCAACTGATGTGATTGCTGTAATTGGTAAAGAAGCTAAATACTCCTTTAGATCTAAGACTGACGATTCATCTCATTCTTCCCCATCTACAAGTGCTACAACTCCAACCATAGGCGAAGATAATGAAGAGGAAATACCGACTGAAGATTTTGATGTTGATTTTCAGTACAATGTTATGCTGAATTTAATGAAAATACTAATTATTAAAATATTTATTTTTAAATATCCCGTAATATAGTGACTTTTGAGACCAGATCTAGCGACTTTTCTTTCCGTAACGTGGCAACACTGATTACAGGCGGGAAAAGATTGGGGACAAGGAACGGCGAGGAATTCGGACAAGGCCTTTCTGAAGGAACCATTCCGGCATTTGGTTGGAGTGATTTGAGGAAACCATGGAAAAACCAAATCTGGATTACCGGACGGGAATTCGAACCGGCGTCCTACCTAATGCGAGGCCAGAGCGTTACCGCTCACCCACCGCACTCGGTAGTAATCATAAAGAATCCTGCAAAATTGTACTAGAAACGAATCAGCTAAATATTTTTCCTCGTTGTTTTTAGGTAGGGGAAAGTGGCTAAATTTATCGTGTGGTAAACCTTCCGGCACGTGGTGCGCATTTGTAAACAGTACGGTATTGCAGAAGGCAACCTTCAAACCAGGAGTGAGCCGACGGTCAAGTTCAAAAACAGCTACATGTGAATGTCATTTGACAAACACATTGGCTGACTCAAGGAAACTATTTTACCGTACTTTTATTGGGTGTTTAACCAAGAGACGTACCATCTAAGGTAATACAAACTTGTTCGTCTGTCTCGCAAATACTGTTCTCCGTTAACCCTTGTGTCTTCTGCACATTCCTTTACTATTCTTGTGTTGGTATGTCAATACATATTATGAGCAACGGTTTTATAGCTTTTAGGTCGTTTGACGAATCCTACGGCCCCATTATTCTTCATTTTATCAAATGAGCCATTTGAGATAAGCTTCCCTCATGCAACAAGTACCACAACAACTGTTTCTTCTAAATCATATCATTATTGTGTGAATACAAATTTTCCGTAATGAATATTTTGTACAGCAACATTGCAGCACTAGCGCTTCCCCACAAATTATTCTCTTACTACAGGGGTGGCCAACCCAAATGTCTTGCGGGCCACTTTGGAAAGACATCACAACTCCGCGGGTCGCATATAAAATGGTATATCCCCATTTTAGATTTAGACCCACTATAGACATTTTTTGGGAGTGAAAAATTGAAGCATAATGAGTTACTATTATTGTGTTTACTATTATTCTTACATGTAAACATAGATAATATAATAATAACGATACTCATAATTTCGACAGTCAATTTTTGAATATATGGATGCACAAATAATGTTTTTTTTTTATAAATTGGTTTTCACTATTTTGTACATTATAAAATAAATATATTTTGTAAAAGTGTTATAAATCTTGCAGGCTGGAAAAATATTCAAGGCGGGTCGCGGGTTGGCCAACCCTGTCTTACTACATAATTTCGTTCGTGTTGTATTTATAACTTCAGATTTCTGATACATTAGAAACAGTGCTCAACATCAGTGACGTTTAAATGACATAAGTTTGAGTTTACCTTCAGTTATTCCATATAAAGAATGTCACTTCGTCGTTATATAACTATCTCACTAATATTAATATTTATTTGAACTGCTTTATTTTGCTGAATTAGTTTCCAAAACTTGATCTTGTCAAGCTATTCACTCTACTGGCTGGTATAACTATACATAAAGAAACAACTTAGTCTACAATCTAATCCACTTACTAATCCATTATGTCAGAGGTAGTACGGCCAGTTCCTTTCCTCTCGGATCTAACAGTTTAAAGCGGAATCCGAACCACAAAACGTACTGGTGAAGCTCATATGATCAAACACAACTCTTGAAATTTCTGGCCTCTGAGGATGGTGTTGTAGTATGGGACTCACATTTTCAGTATCAAAGTGCAAAGAAGGGTTGCAAGGTTTGTCTCTGGAAATTTCCAGAGAACACAATTAGTAACCGATATGATAAAGGATCTGGAATGGGATTAATTGGACAGAGCATGGTGGGTGAACGGTTAACGTTCTGGCTTCGCATTCGGGAGGACGCGGGTTCGAATCCCCGTCCGGACATCCAGATTTGGGCTTTCCATGGTTTTCCAGGTGAATGCCGGGATGCTTCCATCAAAAGACCATTGCTGAATTCCTTCCCGTTCCTTGTTCCCAGTCCCATCCCGCCTCTAATGACATCGACGACGAGGCGCAAAGCCATAAGTAAAAAAAAAGAAAAGAACAACCTATATATACTGTATTTAGATGTTTCCTTGAGAAAAATGTCAATTTCCTTAAAAGAAATCCTTTTCATTACTTAATGATAAAAATGGTGTATCAGACAAAAATTTTCTATGGCTTTTGTGTTTGTTCAAAGCCGTGAGACTTTTTAAGACCTCTTTTCGGATTCACGGTGCTTATGTTCTGACTTAAAATATCTGTTGAACTTAGTAACTACATCTGTCTGCTTCCCGAAAGTGCACAACATATGTCGCAATAGTTCCAGCTGGGTTCCTGGAAAACTATCTCGCAGGGCCAGAGCAGCTGATTCGATCCGAGAAACGTCACGGCGTTTTATCGCAGCTATCAGGCGCTAGTTGACGTAACATCTGAGAAGGAAGGATTCGAGTAGGAGCATAGACGTGGCAAAGAAGGTACGTGACAGCCTAGCCAAACCATGGAGGAAGGAAATATCCTCCATGAGCCAAACGCCTGGTCCTCAGCGCTGTTGAAGCAATCCGTGAATAGTGACAATGCAAGACATTCCAAAGATATTAATCTTTCTGTTTCCGCTGCTGTGTATTCAGTGAGCTGTTATCTTTGATAGTATTTTTAAAGTTATTTGGATGTTCATAAGAAGGATGGAAATTGATATAAATAATAAACAACTAACTTTAACAAATAATACGGTTATCGCTTAAATGATGGTTGGAAATTGGCGCTTACTGTATAAGATCGCAGGCAACTCTCCATTGTAGATGCGCGCGTTAAGACACCACCACACTGGAACGGGTACATCGGAACCAAGTTCGAATGCCGTCCGTCCTGATTGCGGTATTATCCGCGTGCCGAAGGTCGTCGGTTCGAATCCGGCCGCGGGCATGGATGTTAAGTGTTGTGTGTCTGTGTGAATGTCCTGTCCGTCCTGTGGTGTCTGTACTTAGGAATATTAAAAAAAAAAAAACGTACTGGAGAAACTAATTCACATGAAGAGATATCGTAAACACATTAAGCTGGCTGAATGGCTTAGTCGCCGAAAGCCATTAAAAAAAAAAAAAAAAAAAAAAAAAAAAAAAAAAAAAATTGCGGTATTAGGACGTTTCCCCCAATCACTGAGGCGAATGCTGGGATGGTCCCCAATCGTCGTCTCATAAACTACAAAAATAGGCCTATACTTAAAAACGAAAGTTACATGTTTAGCAGGCAGATAGCAACACAAACTTTCCAGGATTAATGCTCCAACTACTGTGGAGCTTTCTTCCTGATTCCCCCCCCCCCCTCTTCTCTTGATTCAACCATGGATGTAGGAAAAAGAGCGGAAACAAGGTGTCTCTAAAACTGCGAAGCCGCCTGTAAATTTTGGTTCCGGGGCTGCCATATTAGTAGGTTCAAGACATTGGTCTGTTTTCATTACCTTCCCTGCTGCGAACATTTCATGTTTTAATATTTCGAAGTGTTTTATAATGCCATCTTGTGCTGGCTATGGTTGCACAAAATGAATAAATAAGAAACAACCTGGAATAACATTCCATAGTTAAGTCACGTTGTAATTATTGTTCTTGAAGTGTTTGTAACGCGGTGTCTGATACAAAATGAATGTTAACAAAAAATATTCACAGCTCTCAATAGAACGACGTTGTTATCAAATATTTGTTTATGCAGAGAACCATTGTATCTTACTATTTTTCACGTGTGGACCAAGTTTACATCACGATGCTGCAAATAAATTATTCTACGTGCTTTAGTCCAGTTGTAATTTATATTGAAAGTGTGTGATGAAATTTATCGTGATAAGTTGTGCTATGCGAATTAGGAATCATAATGAAGTCCATTTTGTTGTTATCCGAAATGTAATTCGTGATCAGTTTCATGTGTTTAGTTGCGTTTGCATCGTTTGGCATTTTAGCGGCAATATTAGATCAAATTGTGATTAGGTTGAAATAAGGCTGTAGAAGTATATTCGTTTTATAGTATAAGGAACAAATTATTTATTTGTTATTAGTTATTAGTAATTTCTTGAGCACCATGTTAGTGACACAAAGTGTATCGCGATGCAAACTGCTTCCATTTAAGCTTGCGACTTTTGATTTATGGCAGCAAGGTAATTCCACTGGGAAGTTCTATCATTACCGTGGCGCCACACTCTGATGATGAATTCCTATGCATGGTAAAGTTACTAAACTAATTTAAAGTAAAGAACAAAATTTTTTGATATCTGGCTTAATTCTCTTTGGTCCAGGCAGCATTTCGACCTAACCACCTCACTTTTGAGACAGTATGTCTCGAGAACTAAGCGAAATATATATATAAAATCTTTATTTTCGATATGTCTCATCGAGTTCCATAAGAATTCATCAACAAATTGTGGCGCCATGGTAATGATAGAATCCCCTTGCACTGAAGCTGCTGGCGAATTTAAATAGGTCTATCCACTACCAGTGCAATATCTTCTGAGTAAGCCATAAATTCTTTTGAAGGCTATTTTTAAAATTTCACATAGGACATGATTCTCTGTTTGTAAAGAGGTCTAGACCTGTTTTTCTTGATTTTTTAATCTTTCCCATCAAAGATTTTAAAAGGATTAAAATTACTGAAATGGAATGTGGAAATATAATCTATTTGAAATAGCAATATGACCGTCATTTATTTTTGTTTTTTTTTTTTTTTTTGCGATTGTATGGAAAGAAAAAGTTCTGTTTCTGCGTACAAAATTCCTATCAAAAATTATTTAGCAGCTTTTTCCTTTAAATTCTAATGATTGTAGATAGTATCAATTAGGGTATTTATAAATGTGACTCCATAAGACGTCATTTTTAGTAATGCGAAGGTTAAAAACGAAGAAATTCTTCCGTTCCATAGCGGCCCCTTCATGATCAATATTATTGTGCAATAATATTGATGTTCTCCCTAGACTGTTCAATAATTATTGCACAATAGTGGGGACGAGCAGGACGTAGCAGCTGTTGCTATTGCGTTACTGTACTGTACTGTGTGGGGGGAAAAAAAATAACCGAGAAAGAATTGATATGTGAAGCGGAAATATTCACACATGATGGAATTGTCTTCGAACTGTCTTGGTGCTTTACGCAGGAGACATCTAGTTATAAAGATACCTCCTAGTTTTGAATTTCTTTTTATAAGTTTAAATACTTTTTCAGTATTGCTCTGTTGGGTATAGTAAACGCGAATTACAAGTTTTTAATGGTAGACGTCGGATCGAATGTATGTCTCTTTGTGTATATGATAGTGGCTTTCTTAATGTTCCAAATTTGGAGATGTGCTTATTAATCACCTCACAAGAACTTTTACTAAACAGTAATAAGCTTGCACAATTTTTTATTTTTATTTTTTCTGTGACGATGCGTGACTGTTTTAACAATAAGCGAAAATTTCGTTGGAAAGATCAGTTTTGTTAGCATCGTTTGAGGAAATTTTGCGTTGTATTGATACCTAATAACTCCTTTTGAGGTCATACGTATACTAACTCAAGGTTTGTTGTTATTATTGTGGCTAATAATAAAACTGAAATAATAAATACTTAAATCATTCAGTAATTTTCTCTGCTCTTCGAGTGATCCCATTGTATGTTTTGAGCTCACCACATCCTGGTCTCCAAGAAAAGTCGGCTGGTCGAAGTACCAAAACATTGGCTCCACCACTTCATCTCCATCCACAGTTATTCTTTTTTTTGTATCTTTAATTCGTTTTACTTATTTTCTGTTGTTGTTTCACAAAGAATCGATCCTTTTTGTAACATCTTCCCTCGTAGGAATTGCATGTTTCTCTTTATATATTTTGTGCAGCAGAATTTCGTAAGCCTTATTTTTGCCTGTCTGTTTTTATACTCAGACGCTTTGACATTCCATAATGCTGGTAAATCTTGCACTCACTTCACTTTTGTATTCATTTTCAAAAGAAAAAATCAATTAAAAAATATTACAGTATCAAAATTCAAGCGGAGACTAGTGATCGTGCCGGTGTCTCGAGACCAACTGAGGGGACGTTGCGCAATTTCGCCCACAGACGGCACAATGTATTTCAGGTTGCACAATATACACAGTCCAGTCACATTAATGTGACCACCCCTCAAAAATCTGAATAACCACCCTTGGCAGAACGGACCGCTGCGAGACGTGCAGGAAGAGAGTCAATTAGGTTTCTGAAGGTGTTCACTGGGATGTTGAGCCATGCCGATTCCAGTGCCGTGGCCAGCTGCGCTAGATTACGCGGTTGAGAATCCATGGCGCGAACAACCCGATCAAGGTGGTCCCACAGATTGTCGGTGGATTTAAATCCGGCCATCATTCAGAGGAAAAATTATTCGCATGTATGGGTGGACATGGTCCGCAAGGACAGATACGTACTTGTGCTGATCAAACGTGCCTTCCACAATAATGAGTTCACCCAGTGAATGCCAGAAAAACATTCCACAAACCATAATACCCCCTCCTCCACCCTGGATCCTACCGGTAATTTTTGCAGGGTGTTTGCTTTCAGACGTTTCACGCCGTATGCGCCAACGTCCATCTGTCCGATGGAGCAGAAAGCGTGATTCATCGGAAAAAGCCATCTGTCGCCACTCTGTGGACGTCCAGTTGCGGTACTGGCGTGCAAATTCCAGCCTTCGTCGCCGATGAACAACAGTCAGCATAGGTGCATTACCCCGGCATCTGCTGCAGAGGCCCATGCGCAGCAACGTTTACTGAACCGTTGTTAAGGATACACTCTTGATAGTCCCTTGGTTCATCTGGCCTCAGTTGTTCAACAGTTGCACGTCTATTTTCCCGAACGCATCTACGTAGCCTTCGTTGGCCTCTGCCATCTATAAGCCCGTGGTGCACCACATGTTCCACGCCGCTGATTTTGAATAGTGCCATTTTTCCATGCACGGTATACTTTCACCACGGCGGCACGTGAACAGTTCACAAAATTAGCCGTTTCCGAAATGCTTCCACCCTTGGTCCCAAAGCCAATAATCATGCCCTTTTGGACGTCGGATAAATCACTACGTTTCTGCATTACGCCAACAATTGAAATGCTTTCCGATGCCCTAGGACATCCTGTATATACACTCCACTGTAATATGCTGCCACCTGCATTCTGTGATTGGTTATTTCACGTTGACGTGGAAAGTAGGTGGTGGTCACATTAATGTGACTGGACTGTGTATTTCAAACTGTTTAGATTCACTCAGTAACATTGCACAACCTCTCAATCTAACGTACAGACGTTCAATATTATTGTGCAACCGTAAATATTGTGCAATAATATTGACCGTGTAGGGGCCGCTAGACCGCAGGCAACTCTCCATTGTAGGAAGTGTAGTTGACATTTTTTTTTTTTTTTTTTTTTTTTTGGAACGTTGTGTAATTTTGAAATGCGTTCATCAGTTTCTGCAAGATTCTCGCAAAGGTAGACAAAAATTTACGTTTCTGGCCCTTGCGTCATGTTACTGATCTGTATACAAAGTATCCCATATGTTTGCTGGTGACATAAGCTATCAATCTATGCAGTTTACTTAGATACGTTCCTTAGTTTTTGAATGATGCGCGGATAGACAAAAATTTCAAAATTTACGATTTTCAACTCTGTATCATCGGGAAGTGAGTAACTTATCTGGATAGACAGTACCATATATCCCGAGTCATGATATAAGCTATCACTATTTGCAGTTTCGTTAAAATCTGTTTAATAGATTTTGCGTTATCCGTGAACAGATAGAAAAAAATCCAAATTTTACGATTTTGGCATCTCTATCGTCTTTAGTGCACATTGCAATTATTCTTTTTGAAATAAATTTTACACACATTATTTTTAGTACCTGGGTGACCGATCTTCGCTCGGTATCTTTCGATTTCTGTTCAGTATCCAAGATTTCGAGTAAAGTTTGATTAAAGTATAAGGCTTGAAGGCTTCCTAGGCGTTTTGAGGTGCACAGTTAACCAAAGAGAAGTTTAACTAACATCAGTAGGCTTACTGGTACCTGAACCTTCTACATAATGAGGTTAGAGCCGTTTTCGAGAAACCAAATACAAAATTGCTCCTTTTTTAAAAAAAAAAAAAAAAAAATCGTGTTAAAAACTTGAAAATCAAAACGTTATCTACATGTGAAATTTCATCCAAATCGCTAGATCCATTTGCGAGACGGCCTCACAAATTGCTTAAAAAAAAAAAAAAAAAAAAAAAAAAAAAAAAAAAAAAAAAAAAAAAAAAAAAAAAAATCTATTAATATGTTAAACAGAAATTTTAATGCCAGTTTGGTATCAATTAATGGTGCGAGATTTGTGGTAATTCAAAGGATTCTACGATAACCCTTGATGATGGATTCTTATGTAACTCGACGAGAAAAATTGAAGGTAAAAAATATATTTTTTAAAATATTTCGCTTAGTTCTCGAGATATCGTATCTCAAAATTGACGTGGTTGGTTGAAATGCGACCTGAACCAGAAGACAAATTTCGCCATAGCCAAGTTTGATGAATTCGTATGAAACTCGTCGAGACAAATCGAAAATAAGGAATTTATTTTTCTGATATCTCACTTAGTTCTGGGGATATTATATCTCAAAAGTGAAGAGGTTAGGATTAGATCCGTCCTGGACCAGAAAAAAATCCACCAAAAACACTATATGGTATATGGTGTATATGGTGGAAATGTACTTTCAATGTTTTATTTTGTACCTAGTGGTTTTTGTTAGGTTGAAATACGGCCTGGACCAAATGAAACGTCGCCAAAAGCAGAAGGAACTATACCTATAACTGATTTTTGACATGCTATATCTCGAAAACCAAGAAAATTTATTATTTATTTTCAATATGTTTCTTCGAGTACTATGAGAATTCATAAGGTTGTGACGTCAATAGAACATCATCTGTGCTATGTTTATTCACTCCGATAAAACTATGCTCACACCTCGCAGTAATCTCACATCTTCTGATCAGCATTTCAAAATGATAATAAAACAATTCCCATAAGAAGTAACCTTCGTTATTTCTTATCTTATCTTATTCTTATATCTTTAAACGAGCAATTCTTGTATATATATATATATATTTCGGATTTCGGAAACGGCTGTGACGATTTGGATGAAATTTGGTATTTAGATAATGTTTTGACTTTTAAGATTACCTGAATAGTTGTCTTTCCTACTAAAAAGCGAGTTTACAAAATATGAACAATTTTGTCACTCCGTATATCAAAAACGGCACTAGCGCCATCTCGTAGACAATTCAGGTACCAGAAAGCCTACAAATAGATTTTCTTTGATTCCAAAGAATAAGTAAACGAACAGTTCTTGTATACTGGCTGACCCGTGGAAATATTAGCACTGCAAGTTCAATTTAAAAAGAAAGATAATTAAAAATTTATCAATGGTTTTATCAGAGGTGATAACTTTACAGAAACTTCTTTGAAATTAATATTACCGGTACCAGTTATAAAGTAATCATCGTTTACTTTTTGACTATAAATAGTGGTTGTTAGTTAGCCATTAAATACTACCACCTTAATCATAAATCATCTTTCGATTTCTGTTCAATATACAAGATTTCGAGTAGAGTTTGATAATAAAGTGCATAATTAAATATTAATACATCTACAAATTCTTGAAAAGCCGCGTGCAATTGCACATACGAAAAAACGGGTTCTGATAAATAGAATCTTGCCTTTTGAATCGTCTGACCTTGTGCTTTATTGTTTATAACGAAGGTTACTTCTTATAAACAATAAAGCACAAGGTCAGACGATTCAAAAGGCAAGATTCTATTTATCAGAACCCGTTTTTTCGTATGTGCAATTGCACGCGGCTTTTCAAGAATTTGTAGATGTATTAATATTTAATTATGCACTTTATTATCAAACTCTACTCGAAATCTTGTATATTGAACAGAAATCGAAAGATGATTTATGATTAAGGTGGTAGTATTTAATGGCTAATTAACAACCACTATTTATAGTCAAAAAGTAAACGATGATTACTTTATAACTGGTACCGGTAATATTAATTTCAAAGAAGTTTCTGTAAAGTTATCACCTCTGATAAAACCATTGATAAATTTTTAATTATCTTTCTTTTTAAATTGAACTTGCAGTGCTAATATTTCCACGGGTCAGCCAGTATACAAGAACTGTTCGTTTACTTATTCTTTGGAATCAAAGAAAATCTATTTGTAGGCTTTCTGGTACCTGAATTGTCTACGAGATGGCGCTAGTGCCGTTTTTGATATACGGAGTGACAAAATTGTTCATATTTTGTAAACTCGCTTTTTAGTAGGAAAGACAACTATTCAGGTAATCTTAAAAGTCAAAACATTATCTAAATACCAAATTTCATCCAAATCGTCACAGTCGTTTCCGAAATCCGAAATATATATATATATACAAGAATTGCTCGTTTAAAGATATAAGATATGAAAGAGTATAGATTATGTTGTGATCAAAATTTCATACGAACATGTAACACTACATCTAAATTAACCAACCCATATTATACGATAACGGATAATACTTGAGCGGAAAACATTTATTAAGCAACATGTGGAGGATTCACAAAAAAAAAAAAAAAAAAAAAAAAAAAAAAAAAAAAAAAAAAAAAAAAATCTGTCTGAAAAGCACTTGCAATTACCTCATATATCGACGAAGATCATGTTTTAGTTTGTATTGAAGGCGAAATGTTTCATTATATTTTTTTCCAGTTTCTTGAGTACCCTACCTTCCTATTCATCTTCTTAGCTCTGGTACCTTTGTTACACTTATCTAATTGTGTTATAATTTTGCCCATAATGAGCTGCATACTCTAACTTCGGAGAAAAATTTGAACATGAGTAGTAAATCAAGGTTGCCATAAAGATTTCTAACTGACATTCGCTAAGAAATTTCATACCGATTAATTGTCCTCGAGGAAAAGCCTTAGTTAAACTCTACAAAATTCATCTAGATTTGTAACCAAAAACATCACAAGAGAAACGCTGTAACATTTAGATCTGATTGTTCTCAAATTCTGAGGCATGTCTACAACAAAAGCGTCTTCAGTTCGTTTACGACAAACTTAGATACATATTCTAGGAAGTGCCGGGTCGACAGTGGCGTAGCTAGGTCAACAAGGGCCCCAGTGCAAAAAATTTATTTTGGACCCTCAGGCCAGATGGGCGACCTGAGCTGAGGATAGGGCCCTTGAGTTGTGCTTAGGGTCTCCCTGAGCAGTGAGAGGGCCCTTAGTGAGGGGCTTCCTGTTTCTCAGGGGCCCCTTAGACGACTGTAGAGCTAAAAAAAAAGTCGCCAGTTCGCCATGAAGGCTCGTGGGGTTGTGAACGGCGCTTGGGGGTCCAAAGAGGTGCGCTTTGGGGCCCCCAAATGTATGCTTGGGGGCCCCCTGAGCGTCAGGGCCCCGGTGCACTGCACCGCCTAGCCCCATAGTAGCTACGCCCCTGCGGGTCGAGTGTGCCCTTTGTGAGGAAGAAATTCAGCTAAATTCTTTTCGAAACCATCGCTCTTCCGAAAATAAACCGGACAGGCCGGCACTGTGTTAAGTCAAACGTGATACCTAAAAATACATCCGTCGCCATTGCATTATCCCCATCATATTTATTGCCACCACATGTGTCACAGTATCGCGTTGTTACCTCCACATTCACGCCGATTCATTTGTACAAAGCAACAGGTATTCTGAATCGGTATAGCAAGCACATGTTTTCTAGTCCTTGTTGTGTTATGATATGACTTGGCATGCTCTCTTTACAGGCCACGTAGCTTTCCTTTCATAACATTTTTCACGGTTTAAATGAGAAACAGAACTCACAACAGCATGTGAATATTTATTTCCCTCATTTAATTATCTCCGTAAGTAATTTACAATCGTCTGATAAGAGAACTCAGTACAAAATGTCTTCTGGAATCTAAAGGGAAAAAAGCTACGTGCTACGTGGGGGAGGGGGGTAGAGGCAAATGCCACGCAGGGCTACGTGGGGGGAGGGGGGGTTTACAGGAGGCCAAAATGGAGCTACGTGGTTTATGGACGCTCCCTAATTAACTTCGGAAAAGAACCCGATTAAAAATATTTCATCGTCGTTCTGAATAAATGTTAATTAAAGTTTAATCGTCGACTTCATCATTTATGAAACAACATTATCAATGAAGATATTAAGAAATTAAATCAAGTACTTCAGTGGAAGTATAGACTACTTGGCTACCTGAAAATCTGTGACTTCGAAAGTAATCAAGATCTCTTAATATCATGATTGCTATAAGCTATAATTTTGATGTGATGTTTATCGCTCACTGCAACTTTCTTGATATATCTTTCAACCTGTTTCGCGAAAATTTAATAAGTGCCTTTCCGCAATGATTCGCGCAGTGCCACCATCAACTTCTTTCTTAACTATTGATGTGATTATATGCTCGACTAACACTTTGGTCTGTCCCATATCAACAGTTATCACAGGAGGCGAAAACTTTTTTTTTTTCACTCCGTGTGCAAAAGTTGACAACAGTTGGTCGCATATCTGATTGCCATGAAGCGATAGGTTTATTGTCTCAGTAACCTACCCGGCACGTTACATATACATGAATGATTTGCCGAAGAAATTACGGAAACGTTATTGTTGTGTGAAGAAGGAGTGGTTCTCAAATGACGAATTTAAAACGTGGTTACGTAATGAAAACGGTTCCGCCGCAAATTGTCAGGTGTGTAAAATGAATTTTGCTATAAAATTTGATGGTATAACAGCAATGAAACGTTATGCGAGCACAGAAGAAAACATGAAGAAAATAAAATCTACATCTAAAACAGCAGTTTTCCCCCCTTTTTTTTTAAATGGCAGTCCTGAAGAAGACACTGTTTCTTCTGCAGAGGTTTTGTTGACATGATAATAGAATAATAGTTATTTTATTGCATTATTAATTTTATTAATATTTCTGATTGTTATTACAAAGAATAATTTTCCTTATTTTTTAGTTCGCAATTGTTATAAGAATTAATTGTAAAAATAAAAACGAATTTCTCTGTAAATTTTACTTTTTCCAACATACATACTACCCTCCGACTTCCCCCCCCCCCCCCCCCGGGGCATTTTTTTTTGTTGAAGGAAGCATCCGTACTGGCGTGGTTTGGGGAAACCATGGAAATCCAAATCTGGATGCTCGGACGGGGATTCGAACCCGCGTCCCCCGGATGCGAGGCCAGAACGACGTGAAAACAAGTGCAACAACTCATTTGTATTTACAACGCTGGTATTACTGATTAACTTGCGTAAAGTATTTCTGTCGTGTCGTGAATGGAGATAGCAATGCCAATGGCTGTTGTAAAAGATTAGAAGAAGAGAAAACTTTTATTTATTTAATATCAAAATGAGACAGAAATCAATTCAGAAAAAATAATGTCCCCTATTTCATGCTTTCAGTTTATAACTTATTTATGTTATAATTCGGTAGAGAAGCATATGAAGAACAGAAATGCGTGATGCCTGTTATCTGTCACAGCCTGAGATAAGATTTTAAAGTTATTACCCTGGATGACATACGAGACTTCAGTGTCTTGATACATCTGTACATAGTTCAAAAATAAAAAAAATACGATTGAAAATTATGTGTCCGCTTCATTTTCCTATCCCAAAGCACACATTATTCTCTCAGTCCTATATTTTTAAAAACTAAGAAGACTGTTACCTAGAGTAAAGGTGGTTAATGAATTCATTCACTGCCTGGCAAAAAAAAAAAAAGTAAAGCACCTAGAAGGTGAAAAGGAAACTTTATGAGTTGAGATGATACGTGATGTTATTCCAGCAATTACAAAATCTAGTCGAATTTACAAAGAACTGGGCAGTATGAGCCCACTTATCAGTATGACGCTGCACACCACTGGCCTGGTTATATGCACAAATTTGGTATCATAAAGTCTTTGTATCATCTCCTGAAGTAATCTGAACCAAACTGTGGTAACTAGTCCTTGATATCCTGGATACTGCTCTGGGACGGAATTTACGTCCGAGCTGGTAAAAGCATCTATTGCTGGCCACGGGAGCAACTCAGCATCACGCATTCAGTTCACAAAGACATGTGCCACGTGTGCACCAGGCTTGGCCTGTTAAAAAATGGCACCACGATACTGGCGCATAATAAGTAACACATGAGGACGCAGGATGTCCGATACGTACGGTTGTGCCATCATAGTTCCCTCAATCACTACCAGTCGTGATTTGAAGTCATATCTAATGGATCCGCACAACATGACGCCAAGAGTAACACCGCCGGCCTCGGTAGCGCAGGGGCTAGACTGCTGGCTCCGCGTGCCGGAGGTCACCGGTTCGAGTCCGGCCGAAGCATGGGTGTTTAAGTGTTGTGTGTCTGTGTGAATGTCCTGTCCGTCCTGTAGTGTCTATACATAGAAGACAAAATGTATATACTGGATGACGACTGATTCATTGGAATATGTAATAATAATCACATTCAGCTGGCTGTATGGCCTCAGTTGCCGAATGCAATTAAAAAAACACCGCTGTTTCTCTCCAAAATATTGGTAGAATGGGACCTCTCCCCAGTACGCCACCTTACTCGCCGACAGTGGTCATCCGAGGAAGCTCAGAATCGCTGAACACAATTAATGGCGTTGCATTGTATTCAGAGATGAATCGCGGTTCTTCACCACCTCCTATGAGGATATGTCGTCAACCTTATTTTGACTAAAATCTTTCAATGGGTTTGTACTGGTCGTTGCCTTCATTCGTGGTCTCTGCTCTCTACTACCTTTTGTTTTTAAAAAACATTCTCTGAAGTGCTTAAAGATTTTAAGTTAATGACAGTGAAAACTTCTATAGGCGCGTTGGGCGATCTTTTTGATGGGTAAAATCTTTTGAGTTCGCGTCAGTGGCATGCTAATGTTAACAGTATACCTGTAGCGGCCTGGTATTCCATTGGTTTAATGTGTCAGACTGAAGAAAGTAAAGGTCCTTGGTTCGAGTCTCTGAATCGGCGGGGATTTTCATAGACTCATAACGTGACTTAGGGACTGTGCACAAACTACGTGGTTCGGTCCAGGGGGGGGGGGCTGGAAGGCTACGCTGGGCTACGTGGGGGGAGGGGTGGTTCCGAGCCAAACCACGTAGCTTTCTTTTAATAACATTTTTCACAGTTAAAATGAGGAACTGAACTCACAACAGCATGTGAATATTTATTTCCCTCAGTTAATTATCTCCGTATGTAATTTACAATAGTCCGACAAAAGAGAATACAAAATGTCTTCTGGAATCAAAAGCGAAAAAAGCTAAGTGCTTCGTGGGGGGGGGGGGGGGGGGTAGTGGCAAAAGCCACGTAGGGCTACGTGGGGGGGAGGGGGGTTTCACAGGAGGCCAAAATGGAGCTACGTGGTTTATGCACGCTCCCTTACCTCTGGCGAAACTTGTTGTGTAATGTGAAGAACACCAGAACGCTTCCGTGGTTCAGGTTCCACGTTAAACTATAGTTCCTATGTACCTGGTAAGACTACCGGGTTAGGTTATGGCGGCTGAGACAGGGGAGGAATGCGCACTCACTAGAAACCCTATCACCAGTTCATTACAACCACACGGTGGTATTAGTATATCTGTAGTTATAAGTATGACGTGTTGCGCGTATTATATTGATAGTTTAAAATTTTCACTTCTGTCGGCAGTCCCCAATCACTGCCAACTATTTTTTACTATATTCCTTTCATTTTCTCAGTTCTAGCAAATTGCTCCACTTTTCTTTTGTTTGTCAGCCTGTGCCTCATACCACATTCGGCAATTTCCAAGCCTCTTCCATGAGTACAAGCTTCCTCAGAATTCATGGAAAACCAAATTAAGTTTAATTCAAAATTCCACTAGGAGGCTTCCTATCCCATTTGAAGCTCCTTATTTCAAACTACTGCCTTCCAGCCTCCCATGACAACCAGAATCCACATTTTTTTGCGTACTGCTTAAAATCTTCTAACTCTTGAATATCTTTGACACGTGTGATACTAGATTCCGTGTGTATCACGATTGCTATGGTGAAATATGATTCTATGGCTATCTTGATGACGATGATGTTCGTAGCAACGAAAACGCGTGCTCACACTGTTATCCGACGCCTGCGTTTCTGCCGTTTGTTTACGTAGTAAAGACTGCGATCATCTGACCAGAAGTCATGCTTTTAGTATTACTTTGCTTCACAAATGCCAGCCACATCTAACTTCAGCCTATACGCTTAAATTTTCCCGGTCTACCGCAATAAAACGTTCTAATTGTGCATGTTTTCGATTCCAAGAATAATACGCTTAATTTCAGTAACTGCTTCCAATAGAGCGATATATAGATGGAAATGAAGAATCACTTTATTTCCGGAATATTATATCTAGAGATCGTATGTAGATAGAGGAGGAGTTGACCTGTAGAAAGAAACTAATTTACCTTTGCTTTTAGCCGTGCAACAGTACCGATCAAGTGCCAACTTTACAACATATCTCTTAAATTGTGTCTTGGTACTGTAACTTGATGTAATAAAGTTTTTTATGTATTTCGTTTTTAATATAAGCTACAGTGAATAGAGATCAGTTGTAAGGGAACATGAGCAATTTTTTTCAATAGCGCATATATATCCTTTCTAAATTTTTCTGATTCAGGCCTGGATAAAATTTGTAAGTTGTTTCATAGTTCATAATACATTACATGTAGTACTAGAAGCTCTCGGAATCAGGGAATTTGCGCATCTTGCGATATATAGTGATGTTTGAAATTTGTTCCACATTTCACCTTTTGCGTGCTGCTTTTAAAATATTCATGACTGTAATTTTATATTCCATCAGAGATTTACAGTCCTATTGCATTACTTAATACAAAAAGATCGTTCAGTAAGTATTGCCACAATTTTTTCTTTCTCATCCATGAACAAAAATGGAGAAAGTACACTTTCAGCTTTTTTAAAAAATTCGCTGTTTTTATTTCGCATATGGAGAGTTTCAAATAATTTCAACAATGGCAAAGCTATTAAAATAGCGCCTCTTAATGTCTTTCGAACAAGCAACGAGCTGTGACTTACTTATTGATTAAGGAAAAAGAAACCGTAATGGATATCCATATGTGTATGAATGTATGTACGTTTATGAAAGTCGTGCAGTCGTTAGGAGCGTAATTGGGTGGTGCAGCATACTGAGAGAATTAAAGAGTAAATGACTTCTAATATCAACCGTGTTCAGACGTGCAAACTCATGCCGGGAAAAGCTATGAATGACTATATTCGTGAGGATCTACAGCTGATAAATCAACATTGGAAATTTGACCAGTTATGGGAGCTTCCAGATATTTGAAGCTACGGTCAAAATGGGCTCCATAAGGTCTCGCAGGAGACAACAGGATTCAGGAGAAATCGGTGGTGCCTGATTCACTTTACAGTCTTGATATCTGGTTCCTTCGACTTCTGTCTCTGAAAGTTCTTTTTTTTAAAAAAAAAAAAAAAAAAAAAAAAAAAAAAAAAAAAAACCTTGCGTTGGATACTATTTGAAAACCGACAAGAACGTAATTCATGTAATGCAACAATGGCAACGTGCATAGAGCAAGAGAAAATAGTAGCAGGGAATACATGCACTTGATTTAGCTGGTGTAGGACTGCACAACATGAGATGAAAACAATACTTGTAAATACTGTTCATTTTAATTGCTATCAAATTTTAATTATTTTCAGTAAATACATTCAGAGGAAGAAATGCGGAATATTGCTTTTCCAACCTTTTTCATATTTTAACTTTTTTTTTTTTTTTTTTTTTTTTTGCTGTCGTCAGTCTTTAGACTGGTTTGATGCAATCCTCCATCCCTTCCTATCCTGGGCTAACCTCTTCATTTCTTCATACCCCTTACAACCCACGTCCTCAATTATCTGCTTCATATATTCTAATCTCTGTCTACCTCTACAGTTCTTACCTTCAACTGTTCCCTCCACTAACAAATTAACCAATCCAGCATGTCTCAAAATATGACCTACCAGCCTGTCTCTTCTTCCTGTAAGCTTCTTCCAATAAACTTATTTTCTCACCCATCATTTCCATAACTCGTTCATTTCTTACTTTGTCTGTCCACCTAATTTTCAACATTCTTCTGTAGCACCACATTTCAAATGCTTCAAGTTTCTTTCTTTCCGGTATTCCTAAAGTCCATGTTTCGCTACCGTAAAGTGCTGTGCTCCACACATAGAGTTTTAAAAGTTCTTTCTAATTCCTAGATCAATATTTGAAACTAAAAGGTTTCTCTTTTTCATGAAGGCTCTTTTTGCTAATGCTATTCTGCTTTTAACATCATTCCAGCTTCGGCCATCGGTTGTAATTTTGCTTCCCAAGTAACAGAACTCACTCAACTTCTCCTATTGCATCAGATCCTATTTTTATATTTAATCTGCTAGTATTGGTATCATTTCTGCTACATTTCATCACTTTTGTTTTACTTTGATTTATATTCAGTCCAAAATCTTCCTTCAGTATTTTGTTCATGCCATTCAATAACTTCTCAATATCCTCAGCCCTTTCTGCTAACAAGACAATGTCGTCAGCAAATCGTTGCATGCTGATTTTTTCTCCCTGAAAACTTATGCCACATGGAAATTTTTCTTTGACTTTCTTCATTGCTTCTTCTACATACAAGTTGAATATTAACGGGGATAGACTACAACCTTGTCTCACACCCTTTTTAACTGATGCATGTCTCTCGTGATTCACTACTTTTATTACCGCCACTTGATTCTTATATAGTTTATAGAGTCTTCTTCTATCTCGATACTTTAGACCTGACTTCTTTAAAATTTTGAACATCTTGTCCCACCTAACATTATCAAAAGCTTTTTCTAAATCAACAAATGCCATAAAAGTATCTTTGTTTTTCTTGATTCGCCCTTCAAGTATTAATCTTAAAGACAGAATTGCTTCTCTTGTACCGCGATTTTTCCTAAACCCAAACTGATCTTCACCTACTATCTCTTCTACTACCCTTTCCATCCTTCTGTATATTATTCTGGTCAGTAATTTTGAAGCATGTGTTGTTAGACTAATGGTGCGATAATTCTCACATTTGTCGGCTTGTGCTTTCTTTGGAAGTGTGAAGATGATATTTTTATTAAAATCAGTTGGAATTTCTCCTGCTTCATAACTTTTTGATATCAGCTTGAATAATCTTTCTATTCCTTCCTCTCCTAGGGATTTAAGAAGTTCTGCAGGGATCTCATCAATTCCAACTGCCTTATTTGTTTTCAAGTCATTCAGAGCTTTATTAAATTCTGTTCTCAAAACAGGATCTAGGATCTCCTAAGTCATCAATGTCGACATCATTTTCCTTTTCCATTACACTATTGTTCAAGTCGTCCCATCATACAGTTTCTCAATGTATTCTTTCCATCGGTTAGCTCTATCTTCTGAGCTTAAAAGAGGTTTCCCATCGGCAGCTTTAATGTTCATACCTCTTTTTTCTTCATTTCTCCAAAATTCTGTTTGATCTTCCTATATGCAACATCTACTTTACCTACGACCATTTCCTTTTCTACTTCTTCACACTTTTCTTTCAGCCATTTTTCTTTTGCTATTTTGCATTTCCTATTTATTTGATTTCTAAATTTCCTGTACTGTTCTCTTCCTGCTTCATCCTGAGAATTTTTGTACCTTCTCCTTTGATCCATCAGCTCCAAAATTTCTTCTGTTATCCAAGGTTTTCGGGCAGCTTGTTCCCTAAAGCCTAATGTTTCTTTACCAGCTTTCATTATTTCGGTCTTTAGTGCATTCCATTCGTCCTCGGTTGAGCTCCTTTCAGAGTTACTTCTTAGACCACGGTCTACCATTTCTGCAAATTTTTCTCTCGTGCTAGATTGTTTCAGTTTATTCACTTCCAGTCTGTTCTGCTTATACTGCTTCCTTATTCGCTTAAATTTCAGCCTGCACTCCATTATATCAAATTATGGTCCGAGTCTATGTCTGCTCCTGGGTACGCTTTACAGTCTAGAACTTGATTCCTGAATCTCTGTTTGACCATGATATAATCTAGCTGATATCTGCCTGTATCCCCAGGACGTTTCCAGGTGTATTTTCTTCTTGCATGGTTCTTAAACAGAGTGTTTGCCACTACTAGCTTATATCTTTCACAAAATTCTAGCAACCTGCTTCCTCGCTCATTTCTTTCTCCTAGACCAAAACTTCCTACAGTATTCCCCTCTTTTCCTTCTCCCACTATTGCATTCCAATCACCCATGATTATTAGATTTTCCTCCCCTTTCACATATTGGATTAATTCTTCAATTTCGCTATATATTTTTTCTATTTCTTCGTCATCTTCCTGTGATGTTGGCATATACACTTGTACTAATGTGGTTGGGACGGGCTTAGTTTCTAACCTCATCAAAATAATCCTGTCACTAAACTGTTCATAATAACTCACCCGTTTCCCTACTTTCTTGTTCATTACAAAATCCTACACCAGTGACTCCATTGACAGCCTGTGTGCTAATTATCCTGTGTTCCCCAGACCAGAAATCCTGTGCGTCCTTCCATTTAATCTCACTAATCCCAACAACATCTAACTTAAGTTGTTCCATCTCCCTTTTTAAGTTTTCTAACCTACCTGCCCTATTCAGACTTCTAACATTCCACGCTCCGACTCGTAGAATGTTTCTATCCATTCTGATGACTCCTCCCTGAGCAGTCCCCACCCGGAGATCCGATTGGGGGACTATTTTACCTCCGGAATATTTTACCCAGGAAGAAGCCATCATGATATATGTAATTTGAGAGGATTACATGTCCTCGGGATACCCTTTGGGTCTTTAATGCAGTGGTTTCCCGTTGCCTTCTGCATCCCCATGCCGTTGATCATTTCTGATTCATCCGCCTTTAGGGGCCGTTTCCAACCCCAAGGGCAAGAGGGCCCTGAACCGCTCCCCGCTCTTCCGCCCTCCTTTCGGAGGCCGTTGGCAAGCAGTGGGTGACTCCTTATACCGGGAATCTTTCAGTCGCCAGAGCCTCGTCCGTGCAAACAGGGTGCACCACGTGAAGGAGAGTTGACATTTGGTTGGAAAAACTAGTATAGTCTCTCCCAAACCCTTACACCCCAATGGAGTATTATGGAAATTCATTTCTTCTGAGTCGCCTAACTGTTTAATTATATGGCAAGTGTATTAAGTTCTCTGGCCGTTATAAATACTATGACCAATGATTACATTATGAGTGTTTGCCCACTCTAAATAAAAATAAAAATAATTGTTTAAAAAAAAAAAAAAAAAAAAAAAAAAGGACACTAAAATTTTAAAATAACTTTATACCTTGCTTAGGAAAAAGTAAATCTAAATGGACAATATTTTACATTATGGTTTTTATGTTTTTTAAACAATTATTTTATTTTTAAATATTTAGTGGTATTATAGTTTGTTTTGTATTTTAAATATGAAGCAGCAGTTCTCGTTTTGTGAACTTCCTGGTAGCTCAGTGGTTAAAGCGCTTGCTTTAAAAAATATTCTGTCCTTATATACACACAACTTCCAGAATAAGGTGAATTGAAAGCTGTGTTAAGGAATGTTAGGTTACATTTTGGTCCAGGCAATGTATCGATCGTATCATAACATCTGTTAAAGCTGCTGGTCGATAACCAAAACATATAACATCTGGGCATTAATACATACCACATACACAAATTTGTCTCTGGAATATATCTGTTTGCTCCGGCATCACACAGAAAATATAGATTTTTAATTGGTTTTCACAATGTGAAAGCTTGGGATCCAAGTTGAAATCTGAAGTACATGTTGAGACATTATGACACATTTATTTCATAAATATTATGCCATGGCTTAAAAATAGCTTAATTGATTTAGACGGGATTTAAAACTGTGGATTTTTGTGAAGAAAATTGGAAATTAAAAGGCCTGGGGGTAAAGGGGAAGAGGATTGGGCTTTTGTATACAAATTTAGATTGCTTTTTCTGATTGATTTAAAGTATACGTGTGTAAATTTCTATTTCTATTGATATCAGATAAAACTGTAGGTATGTATAAAAAACAATTAAGGTGTGGACACGAAGAGTAGTTTGGTTTTTGTAAAGCTAGTGTGGGCAGTATTTTTGTCTTTGTTTTAAAGTATACGTGTGCAAATTTCCATCGAAACCAGATAAAAACTGTAGCTTTGTGTAAAGAACATTTGCAAAATTAAATGGGGTAAGGGAGTAAGTGGTAGAGTTTTGTGAACAGAATGTGGGCACTATGTTTCTCTTTGTTTTTAAGTATACATGTGCAGTGTTCCATGGAAATCTGATAAAACTGTGGGTATCTATAAAGAACATTAGAAATTAGTAGGGGTGGGGGTAGAAGGGAAGAGGGGTTGGGCTTCTGCAACCTAACTTAAACACAACTGTTCTGTATGTTTTGAAGTATACGTGTGCAAATTTCCTTCAGAATCGGATACAAACTGTAGCATTGTGTAGATTAAAGGATGGAAAGGAAGGAGCGGAGTTCGGACTCTCGAAACCAAATGTAGACAGTATTTTTCTGTTTGTTTTGCAGTATACATGTGCATACTTCCTTCAAAATCAGAAACAAAAGGGCAGCTTTATATAAAGAACAGTAATCAAAGGGGTAGAAAGGAGGATAGGGTTTGCATATTCGTGAAAATTATGTGGACAGTATTTTTCTTTTTCTATTTGTTTTGAAGTATACGCATGAGAAGTTCCACTGAATCGGATTAAAATGTTGGTTTTGTACAAATATTAAGAGAAAGGGAGCTAGGGTAGTTTTTTTGGTCAGAAACTTACCCATAAAAAAATTACATATATATGCGCCAACTTTCATAAAGATCGGTCAAATGGTGCTGACTGTAGCTTTCTGAAAAGAAATTGACAAAAATCAAGGGGGTGGAAATGGGGAGAGCTGTTCAGTTTTTGCAAACAAAGAGTTGGCATTATTTTTCCTCTTTGTTTTTAGTAAAAATTTGCTAAGTTCTGTCTAAACGGATAAAAACTGTGGTTGTGTATAAAATTAAGTGGTTTAATGGGGAGAGGGGGTGGTTTTTAAATCTTTTGGTCAGACACCTTCTTCGTTAAAAATACACTATAAGCACCAACTTCCATGGTATCAGTCAAACGATCGCGACTGTAGCTTTTTATAAAGAACATTGACAAAAGTTAATGGGATAGAAGGAGAGAAAGGGGTTGAGCTTTGGAAACAAACCTAATGTTGACAGGAATTTTCTCTTTGTTTTAAAGTATCCATGGGCAAAGTTCAATAAAAATCAGATAAGAAATGTAGAGTTCTATAAAATCATGGGGTGTAAAGGGAGACATGAGGTGTTTTTTTTTATTTATTTATTTTTATCAGAAACCTTCTCTATGAAAAATTACATGTATCCAGGCCAACTTTATTAGAGACCAGTTAAATAGTGTCGACTGTAGCTTTGTATAAAGAAGATTTGTAAAAATTTAGTGCGTGGATAGAGGAGAGGGCTTCAGTTTTTTCAAAACCAAAATTTGACAGTATTTTTCTCTTTATTTTTGACTATACAGGTTCAAAGTTTCATCGAAATCGGATAAAAAATGTGGGTTTGTATAACAATTAGGGGGGTAAAGGGGAGATGGGTGTTTTTTATTTATTTATATTTTGGTTAGATTCTCCATGAAAAATTACATGTATATGCCAACTTTGATGATAATCGGTCATCACGGTGTCGAGTGTAGCTTTTTATGAAGAACATTAACAATAATTAGAGGGTGGAAGGAGGGAGGGGGTTGAGCATTAGAAGACCAAATGTTGACAGGTTTTTCTCTTTGTTTTAAAGTATAATGGGCAAAGTTTCAATAAAAACCAGATAAGCAAATGTAGGTTTCTATAAATTAAGGGTCTAAAGCGGAGAGGGGTGGTTTTTATTTTTTGTGGTCAATAACCTTCTCCATGAAAAACTACATTGCCAACTTTAATGGAGATCAGTTAAATGGTGTCGGACTGTAGCTTTGAATGAAGAAAATTGGCAAAAATTAAGGGGTGGATAGGGGGAGAGGGGTTCAGTTTTTTTAAACCAAAAGTTGACAATATTTTCTCTTTTTTTATGGCTATATATGTCCCAAGTTTTTATCGAGATCGAATAAAAAATGTTGATTTGTATAAAATTAAGGGGTGGTTTCTCAATGACAATTCATATGGGAGCACTTTGGAGGTATACCCTATCCACTAAAAAAAATTTCATTTAAATCGGTTCAAAATTGGCGAAGATATCGCTGAACATACATACAAAAAAATAGAGACGAATTGAGAACCTCCTCCTTTTTGAAGTCGGTTAAAAACACACGTGATGCTTTCGAAACAAACAGGATTTTTTTTAATCTTTCAGAGTGACCTTTAAGGGTCAAATACAAGTAAGTTTCTATTTAAGCAATTATACGATTGCCCTATTGTCCCTGTTCGTGTTTAATACCTACCTCTATTAATGCTTCTGAGTTCTTCAAGCTGAAGAGATTTTATTCAACCTGAAACACTGGTCAGTTTTATATTTGGTCACATCAGATCAACCTGTCATTATCTTTCATCCTGGAAACTGGAACTATTCCAGACCTGTGACGATTCGCAAAAAACTATCACGGGCTTACACTAGTGAAGATAGAAAGATACTGCTGAATAGCATAAGCAAAAGAGTGGAATAAGGAATCAATAACAATAATATGAAACAGTGTATTTCTGTTCCAGTACAACTAAAATCGATTTCGATCTGGTTTCACCGTTTTAAAACTTGGAATAAGACTTGAATATGAGGTATGGTACATCTTATGATTTAACTTTACATGAATGAAAATTTGAAGTGTTGTGAGAAACACCGAAGATACAATAACCAACTATATGTTGCATATATTATACTTCGTAAAAATAAACGGCTTCCTTTCTTGATTTTCAATCATTCAGTCTTTGAAACTCATATATGACTGTGCGGAATACGAAAAAGGAAACTACATAAAGCAAAACTTCAACAAATTAATAATTAAGGGAAAAACACTAGAGAACATCGTTGCCATCGAAGTTACTTCAGGCATCAAAAAACACAATTTCTGACTGCTAACATAAACCTATTAATAAATACCCTACTAATTTTTACGTGAAAATGAGTCTTTAGTGACATCATTAAAACAATTTGAAAAATAATTTGAATACTTGATATCCAATTGTAATTGCGGAATTAGGTATCATAATAAAGCAAGTTTCAGCTACAGTTGCAGATGAGGAAGCATAATCAATATACATCTAATTTCTGATACAGTGAAAACTTCGTAAAAATCGATTCAGAAATTTTCAGGTAAGCCAGATTATTCGCCTACTGAAAAATTTGTCGCAACGCCTCAAAGACATGCGTCACATTTTAACCTTGATCCCAAGCTTTCAAATTGTTGAAACCCATTCAAAAATCTGAATTTTCTGCGTGATGCCGAAACAATAACACTTTCCAGTATTGATTTGTATATGTGACGCGCATGTACATATTTCCTTTTTCGACAACAACTTTAGCAGAAGCTGTGATTAGGTTGAAATGCAACCTGCAGCAAAATAAAACTCATGTTTGTGTCACAGCATCCAACCCACCACGTTCTTGAACTATGAAGTTTAATTCCGAAAATAGCGATGCAAATTTTGTGAAATCAAGTTCGCATGTTTCTCATTGGGTGAATAAAAACAGAGTACCTTGTACGTGTAACCATCCCACCTAGACGATGCAACACGGGGTAATCTGCTAGTATGTGATAAATACAAGCAAAAAATTACATAGAAAATTACAAAAATACAATATAGGTACAATTGTTGAAAAAGGTCTAACACAGTCCTTGGGATTTAGGACAAAAAAATTAATGAAGTTTGCAAAAGGGAAGGAGTTTGATGATCACGTTTTTTAGATGTAATCGTTTCTTTAAAAAAACTAAAAAAAAAAATAACTAATATAATGACCGTGAACGAGACATGTTCCCCACTACTCCAAATTAAACATTTTGAACATTTTTAGATTAAACTCCTTCCACGTTTGATTAAATCGCTTACCATCTCCATCGATTGTTTATTCACTCCCAGATTCTTTTACCTACAAATAAAAACTTTCCTCTCTTAAACCAGAGATCAGAGAGCTATTTTACGATTACG